>JAEQBH010004683.1:0-86143 GCA_016808115.1 Tetrastigma voinierianum
GAGTATGCTTGGCCAAGGAGCATCATCAAAAGTTTACCTTGGCAATTGCTGATGGTACTGAAGTTGCAAATAAGGTGCTGACACCTTCATCGGTTCTAGTGTTGAAGCACCAAGACCGAGGCGTTTCTCTGTACTTGCATTCAAGTGGTTGATTTTGAACTGACAGCTAGTTCAGCTGCATAGCTAGACACAAACAAAAAAGAGAAGTCAATGTCAATGTTGTTAGTTGTGTTGATTTGAATGACAGGCTCAGCTGTTGACCAGAATTCATCATAAAAACTTGGTTTCTCTAATTGGATACTGTGATGAAGGTTCAAGGATGGTGCTCGTTTATGAGCATATGGCTAAGGGGAACTTAAGAGAGTATTTATCAGGTACCTAGTTGTATTGTACCACGGAATGAGATTTCTGGTAAATGTGGTTATTTTTAATCTGTCCATACCCCATTAAAGTGTGTGGCTAAATTCAAGATTTGAAACAATTAGTATGCTACATTTTGATTATTTCTTTGGCACTTTGAAGTAAATGCAAAGGCCTGGTATTTGTTATGGATGCTTGCAGGTAAAGAGGAAATTGTCTTGAGTTGGGAACAAAGGCTTCGAATAGCAATTGATGCTGCACAAGGTTTCCTAATTAATGAGCATATGAACTGAAAATATTTTTTCTTATAGCTGTCTAGTTCTTTTTGCTACTATTTTTTCCTGAACTAAGTGAATTGGCATTTGAATTGTAGCACTGGAATATTTGCATGATGGTTGCAATCCACCCATAATCCATAGAGATGTTAAAAGCGAAAACATCTTATTGAATGAAAAATTTCAAGCCAAAGTTGCAGATTTTGGGTGGTCTAGAATTGTGCCCTATGGAGGTGGAAGCTATGTATCAACTGCAACTGTTGGCACACCAGGTTACGTCGATCCTGAGTATGTACACTTCATTATTTCACTGAAGAAGTGAAACTTAAATCAGAATTTATGTCATCATCTCAATTTGATTGGCTTTAAAACACTGTTCTTGAGTATGACTTGTTCTTAAAGAATTGACTGTTAATTCTTTCAACATACAAGCATGTGAGCTATAAAAAATTTTCTCAGCACCTTTTCTTTTAGGACAAACTGAATTCCAGTTTTTAATTTTTCATTTTCAATCAACTGAGGTTGCCAGCATGTTTTTCATGTAGGTACAACAGAACTTCAGTACCAAGTAAGAAAGCTGATGTTTATAGCTTTGGGATTGTTTTATTGGAGCTTATTTTGGGTCAACCTGCAATCCTAAAGATCACGAAAGATAGCCCATCTAGTATATCAGATTGGGTTCACCTAGTCACTGCAAAAGGTGATATAAAAATGATTTTAGATCCTAAGTTACAAGGAGAATTTGAAGCCAATTCTGCCGAGAGAGCTCTAGAGACAGCAATGTCTTGTGTGCCACTCAGCTCCACAGATAGGCCAACCATGAGTCATGTAGTAGCAGAATTAAAAGAATGTCTGAAAATAGCCATCGCCAATGACAGAACTAACAGTGCAGAAGAGGAACAGGGTCCTGTTAGTATTGAAGCTGTCCATGAAAGAACTGACAATTTAGCACAGGATCATGCTACTTTTGGTGGTGAAGTTGCCAATGAAAGAACTCATGATGCAGCAGAGGGGCATGGTCCTCTTGGTTTTGAAGCTGCACATGAAAGAAATGGCAATGGGGAGGAGAACCAGGGTGCTGTTGGCATTGGAGCCACCCATGAAATCTATGACAATCGGAAAGAGGACCATGGTCCTGTTGGTATTGAAGTTGCCCAGCAAATTACTCATAGTGCAGAAGAGGACCGAGGTCATTTTGGGTATCCAAGTCACCCAGGAAAGAACTGACAATGTGGAAGAGAACCATTCTCCTGTTGGTATTGAAGCTGCCCATGAGAGAGCTGATGATGCAGAAGAGGACCATGGTTCTATTGCTAGTGAAGCCAGCCAAGAAAGAACTGGCAATGTGCACAAGAACCATGGCCCTCCTGTTATTGAAGCTGCCTATGAAAGACCTGTGAATTGCAACAAGAACCAAGTGGCCTGCCGCAATTGTAGCCGCCAATGAAAGGACTGACAATGTGGAAGGGAACCATGTTCCTGTTGGTATTGAAGCTGCCCATCAAAGAACTGACAATGTGGAAGAGGACCATGGTCCTCTTGGTATTGAATCTTTAATGGCTACCCAAGAAAGGTGGAGATATTTGTCAAAAAATGGGGGCATATATATTGTTGAGGACTGCTCAATTCACATTGCAAATACTTCCCTCTTTGGTGGCCTGTATTTGCAAAAATGCACTTTTTTTTTTTAAATTGCCTGATTTTATAAAGTTTTGATTATCTTTAGGATAACCTTTCCACATTTCTTGTGGTACAATCCTCTTCCCTTCAATTATTTTAAATCAGTATGGAGAACTTTAGAAAATTGATTGTTTTCTAGAAAGTATTTGTTGTGTTTAAGTGAGGGGAAGTGCTTGTTTTCTTCATTTGATCCATTTTTTCCCTTGAAAATTTATCCAACTAAAATAAAGTCAAACAACTAGTAAATCATAAAAGTTCAAGGAGTATTTGATAAAAAAATAATGATGATTTTTCAACAGCACTTGATCCCACTTTTTCATATATTATCTGTTTTGATGCGTGCTTGGAGTTTCAACAGGAATCTGGATTTTTGTAGGACAAGTACATATGAGGCGGCCAAGGAAAAGGAGGAGAAGAAGAATGTTGTTCTTTCACCAGTTGCATCGATTACTTCAATTGTAGTCCCATCAGGTGAGTGAGTAGTGACTCAGAAAATTCTGAGATGCGGTAGCAACATGGTTTACTCCTACTTGTTTTATGGGGCATTTCTAAGAGAAATCTTGTTATACAGAAATTCTGATTACATTTACTACAATTTTACTAGCAGTAGACATTGTTGTCAAACCTTATGAAAATGATAAAACATTTGAGCCAAAGAACCAATACTTTACTTATTCCGAGGTTGAAAGAATCACTGAAAATTTCCAAAAGGAGCTAGGAAGAGGAGCATCAGCAATAGTTTATCATGGTTATTTGAGTAACGGCACTGAAGTTGCTGTCAAGAAGCTGTCATCTTCATCAATTTTAGGGTCAAAGCAATTCAAAACTGAGGTAAACTTCGCTATACTTACAATCTTCAAGTTATTCTGGATTTGAACTAGATATAGAGCTTTACCCATTATCAGACAATAAAAGGAAAATCAATTTGAATGTTGTGGATGTTGATTTGAGTGACAGGCTCAGCTTTTGACAAGAGTTCACCATAAAAACTTGGTTTCCCTGGTTGGATACTGTGACGAAGGTTCGAACATGGTGCTCATTTACGAGTATATGGCAAAGGGGAATTTAAAAATGTATTTATCAGGTACTTAGTTTATCGTACCCCTGAATGGGATTTTCAATTAATGTGCATCATTGAAATTTGATTAATCAAAATAGAATCAATTTAAACATTCATGTCTGAAAATGCCTTAACGTGACGGAACCATTGAGTAGTATTAAAGAAAAGTGCCACAACCGTGGAAAAATCATGATTCAAAACTACTATTCTACTACATTTGATTATTTATGTTATATTTTTGTTATAGCATATATCTACTTTACATATAGTGTTGTAACCTATTAGGAAACTTGTCTTATAAAGTTGTAATCAATTAGGAATGTTAGATTGACTTTTGTATATATATATTCATAATGGTTCAATGAAAAATCACAAGTAATTCTTTCCTCCAATTCTTCCTTGCTTTTTATAAGGTATTAGAGCCTAGGGCTTGGATTTGACCAAAATTAGGAAGAATTTCAGGAAGGAGTAAGATGGCCATGGGGGTGTTCTTTTAAAACACTCATCTAGAGAGAGAGTGGGTGACACTGCCCACCCAGGAGGGATAGCCAATCGCCGACGAGCAGGGCCACCAATTCCGGTGGCCGGAAGGTGAGCGCGTGACACCCATGCAAGGATCTTTAGATTTGCTTCTTCTCCCATGTGCCAGCGTGTGAGGGCGCGTGGGGACTCCATCGTCGACACGTCTCCTCCTCTAGAGTTGTCGAGCACTGACACACCTACTTCGGCACCTGCCCAACCTGTCCGGTCGCCGGAACAAGGTCTTTCAAACCCTTTTGGGTCCGATAACCACTGTTTCTCTTGCTTCTGCCTCTATTTTTTGCTTCTGCCTCAGGTTTCTGCTTTTGTCTCAGGATCTACCACGGTTTCTTGATCCAAAGTAATATCTAGAGGTGTTTTGTGCTTCCTTCGACACCTGCCTTTGACTTTCTTCGCGGATTTGTGTTGCAGACCTAGGGTTTTTCAGGAGGCTTTTGTACTCTTGCTTTTAGGAGGTTTGCTTTGTCCTTAATTTCTCTCTTTGGCTTCCCAATGAGTACATCAAAAGATCAAAAACGTGCTTCAGCGCCTGAAGTGGTTCTGATGATGTCCAAAATCATGCAGGACAAACTAACTAGTCCCAATTACTTGGATTGGAGTAAAACAATCCGCCTCTACCCGAGGAGTATTCGTATGACCAACCATCTTAATAAGGACCCTCCTACAGATAATTCAAAAGAACGATTGCTAGAAGATGATGCCCGTCTCTTCCTACAAATTCGTAATTCCATTGACAATAAAGTGCTCACCCTTATTAATCACTGTGAGTATGTTAAGGAACAAATGAATTATTTGGAATTTGTGTATTTCGGCAAAGGGAATATTTCTTGCATGTTTGATGTATGTTGAGCTTTTTATTACATTGAGAAAGAAAATCGGTCCCTCATGGAAGCCCCATTCATGAATTTATAAAAAGACATATGAGGCCCAGATACCTCACTAAATTTAGATCGGATGTTAGGTTCGACAAGATCAAAGAGAGAAAAGATAGCCAGTGATGGGTTTTCTAGAAACGCACTCCTTTGAGTATGAGTTGTTAAGACGCAGTTGTGTCCAACCACTGAGATCTCATCTTTCGAGAAGAAACATTTAGTAGGATCTCAGTGGAAACCTCCTCATCCACTCCCTCATACGCGGATGAGGCAATCGCCGCCCATTAGTCGAAACATTGGTGATTCAGATAAGCAACAATACAAAAATAGTAGTCCAAGCGGTAACTCTAGAGGGACAAGCTCTGGAGGAGTTGTTTGTTATTACTGCCATAAGCTTGGACATGTGATACGATATTGTAGAGCGAGTCGGAATTAGGTATTTTTGTGCCTTTCATTGTAGACCCCAGTTGACAGGGCGTCGGATCAGGTTAGTTTAGTTCCTATGAGAAGAATTAGCGGGTTCCCTTGTATCGGGGAGTCATTGAAGTCTCATCAAACTTCAATTACTGGCACATTCTTGAGTCGAGTAACCGAATAAATGCCTTGTCTCTTATTTGTTGATGAGTGCCCAAAACACTCATCATATACCCGCGTTTTATCACATTTTCAGTTAATTTCATCTAGTAATAAGTGTGCTTATCGCCTTATATCTGATACTCGGTTTCTCGTGCATTTCAGATGAAAAAAGGCGACATTTAGCGGTTGTGTGGAGATGTGAAGAAGGATATTGGAGGGCCCAGCCCCAACGTCGTGATGTTCCAACGTTCCAACGTAGCGACGTCGCAACGTCGCGACGTTGCGATGTCGTGACGTTGCGACGTGGGCGGGTTCGTCAGCGAAGTTTTGGATATAACAAAAGGAATGACAAAAAAGCGAGAGGGGAGGAAGCAGGGAAGGCGACCTGGCGTGGATTGAGAGATCGTGTGCACTCCGATGTTGTATTTTCTTTCTTTCTTGAACACCCTAATGATTAACAACTCATGATTGTAAAGAAACTGATATGATATTCCTAGTTTTCTTTCTAGGTTTGTTTACCCTTGCTGCATTCATATGGATTGATTAATACATTCATTTTTATTTAGTATATTAATGGATCTTATAGTGACTTGGTCTATTTTTACATTAATTATCTACATGGTGGTGTTTGTGACATCAACATGTATCTTAGGAGTTGAGATCGAGATAAAGGTTCCCAGGGATTCGGGTAGAGTGACACTTGGTAAATCAGAGAGTAGAGATCTCCCGGTTTCAAGTGTGGCGATTAAGGTTTAATCATTCAAGCGTCTTAGAGTTAAGGGTTGATGTAGAGATGCAATAAACCCTATAATTGAGATGGAGTGAATATGCAGAGAAATTATCCCGTGAAGCACGATGCGACCTACCAACGTGAATCCGTTAATATACTAAATAACAAATTTTACATAGATTATAATCCATTGAATGTGGCAAGGGGAGGCAAAACCCTAGTCCTCATTAATTGAATTAATAACTCATTTAGGATCAAATTGTCGTTATACTAGCAGTAATTCACTCGAGTTTGAGATCCAGATAATATTCACAAGCCCGAGTCCGATTATTCAACACACACTTCTCCTTGTGGGGAATGACGCTTGACTAGCCAGCATATTCACATTAAACTCGGCCAGCCATCACTGCGTCTTGTGAACTACGTTTATATTATTTTACATAACCTATCCAGATCTCATCAACTTCAATTACTGCTATTGTCGAGTCAAGTAACCCGAATAAATGCCTTATCTCTTCTTTGTCCTCCGAATGAGTCATTAATTCCAAAGCCACAGATTACATGATGAGTAATTCTTTGTTCTCTGCCTTTCGATCCACATCCTTTGACTTCTCTTGTCATTACGGCAAATGGGTCCTGATCATGTGTTCTTGGAGTCGAGCACAGATTTTCCCACTCCATCTCTCCCTTTGTCATTCGTCTTGAGTTTACCTAATTTCTCACTAATTTGAAGTCGTGAGCAAAATTAACTCGAGCATAAATTTTATATCAGTTAACCCACCGATTTTTGTCTGCTTTTCGAAGATCTTATAAACGACGGATAATTGGTAGAAGGGCGTGGTCACAACAGGGGTCTCTACATTCTTGATCATGCAGTACTGAGACTTGTCGCTTGTTCTGGAGTTACTACACCTTTTGAGAAGCATTGTTGATTAGGCCATCCCTCTCTTCCCTTGTTGAAAAAGTTTTGTCCACAGTTTTCAAGTCCGTCGTCATTAAATTGTGAATCTTGTCAATTTGTGAAGTATCATCGTCTTCGTTCTAGTCCTAGAGTCAATAAACAAGCTAGTGCTCCATTTGAATTAGTCCATTTAGATGTGTGGGGTCCATGTCCAGTTGTGTCCCCAATTGGGTTTCGATACTTTGTCACTTTTGTTGATGATTATTCACGAACCACTTGGTTATATCTAATGAAAAACCGTTCTGAATTATTTTCTTATTTCCGTTCCTTTCATACTGAGATACACACTCAATTTAATGATTTTGATCAAAGTCTAAGAAGTGATAATGCTAAAGAATATGTTTGAGAATAATTTTAGTCATTCATGCTTCAAAATGGCATCGTTAAATGGAAACCTCACGTGTTGATACTTCTTCTCGAGATGGGTGGGTGAAGGAAGAATAAATCTTATCCTTGAAACTATCAGAGCTCTTATTTCAAATGTAGGTGCCCAAGCATTTCTAGGTTAATGCTGTTTCCACCACTTGTTTTTTGATTAATTGGATGCCTTCCTCAGTCTTGAATCGGGATACTTTGTATCACATTCTTTTTTCAAATAAACCTTTGTCTCCCATTGAGTCTCGGATATTTGGATGTACTTGTTTTGTTCGAGATGTCCGTCCGCATGTGTCTAAACTCGATCCTAAGTCATTGAAGTGTATCTTCCTTGGTTACTCTTGGGTTCAGAAGGGGAATAGGTGTTATTGTCCTAGTCTTTTTAGGTACCTAGTTTCCGCTGATGTCACTTTTCTTGAGAATGCTTCTATTTCTCAAGATACGATCCACACTAGTCAGGGGGAGAATGACGATTTGCTTGTTTGCTCTCTTGCCGCTGCTGCTTACTTCGCCTCCTTTAACAAAACCTCTATCACTCAAGTCTATACCCGGCGTAACATCCCCCGATCTTGGGCCCTCCACCCGATTGTGACATCGAGATCAAGTTCTTAGTGACGGTTATTCTGTGCTCTCAGTGGAGTAGCGTCGGTGTGCTCAAACCAATTTTCCCTTTTTGCTTTTATGGCCCTTGTCATCCTGCTCTTGTTCTTTGTGCATCCTTGGACTCTATTTAGGTTACCTAACAAGGTTTTACGAAGCCCTCGCTCACTTCACACAGTTGTAGTGCTATGATAGAGGAGATGGATGCTTTGACCGACAATGATGGTACTTGGGGCTTGGTTCGTTTACCTGTTGGGAAGAAAGCCATTGATTGTCGTTGGGTGTTTACAGTGAAGGTTAATCTCTATGGATTAATTGCTCGGTTGAAAGCTTGCTTGTGCTAAAGGAGTAATATGCAGCTTAAGTAGGTGGATTATTGTGATACCTTTTCCTCGGTTGCCAAGTTGACTTTTATTCGGCCGTTTGTATCTCTGGCAGCAACTCATGGTTGGGACCTCCACCAACTTGATATTAAATATGTTTTTCTTCATGGGGATCTTGCAGAGGAAGTTTATATGGAGCAACCTCCCAGGTTTGTTGCTTAGGGGGAGATTGGTAGAGTTTGTTGTCTCTGCAAATCATTATGTGGCTTAAAATAGAGTCCACAGCCTTCGTTTTGACAAATTTAGTGATGGTTTGAGGTGGCGTAATAGAAGAGCAAATGATCTTTCGATCTTCTATAGAGGCTGACCAGTATAAATGCTTGTTGGTTATGCGTGTTGATGATATTTTCATTCTTGGAAATGATATAGCAGTATATCTTCACTCGATCCTTTCTTCATGGCTAATTCCACCTGAAAAGGACATAGGGATCTTTAAAATACTTTTGGGTGTTGAAGTTATGAGAGCAGATGTGGAATCTTCTTATCTCGAAAGTATCTTTGGATATTTTACGAAAAGGAAATTAGCGATAAAATACCATGCCGTTTCCTATGGCCTAAAACACACATCTTCTTTAGAAAGTGAACTATTTGAAGACCCTGAAAGATATAGAAGGCTGATTGGGAAGCTGAATAACCTTACAGTAACACGCCTTGATGTACGCCGCAGTGTTGTAAAGCGTTACATGTCTTCTCAGCGGTTGATCATTGAAGCGGTGGCCAGAGCAGATTCTATGTTGCCCAGAAAAGCCCCGAGGACGTGACATTTTATACGATGTCATAGCCATAACATAATTGAATGTTTTCGCAGCAATTGACGATATCTATAGAGAGGGCCAGGAGGGGTTTGAAATTCAGATGCGTATGTTTGTTGGTGAATACGATCACCGCTGGAAGTAAGAAGCGAGTGTTGTCTCGATCTAGCGCGAATCACGAATATAGAGCGATGACATATTCCGTATCTGAGATCATGTGGCTTCATCAACTCTTGATGGAAGTCGACATTAAGACATCAGTCTTAGCCAAACTCTGGTGTGACAACGGCTTGTATTTCATAATGCTTATTCGGTATTGAGCAGGCGAACATGTGTGAGATGAATTGTAATTTCGTTCATGAGAAAATGAAACTCCGGTTTGATTTACGGGATATGTAAGAAATTGGAAACGGTGGATGATATCTTATAAAGGCTAAGTAGGGACCGGGTTAGTTATCATTAGCAAGTTGGGCATAATTAATATTTATACTCGACTTGAGGAGTGTTATAAGCATATATCTACTTTACATATAGGATTGTATTTATTAGGAAACTTGTCTTATAGAGTTATGTCGGCCCCAGGAAGGTTAGATTGGCTTTGTATATATGTATTCTGTGGTTCAATGAAAAATTCTGAGGAATTCTTTCCACCAATTCTTCCTTCTTACTTTCTACAATTTTCAAGTAACTGCATAACCTTGCAATAAAAGTTTGTTTTATTTATGTCATATGTGCAGAGTAAAGCAGAAGCTGTCCTGAGTTGGCAACAAAGACTTCAAATAGAGTGATGCAGGACAAGGTTTGTGAATGTAGATAAAATATAGCAGTTTTCTTATAGCTGGCTCTAGTTCCTTTTGTGCCTTTTCCCAAGCTAGATTTAAGTGGAATTTGGTGCTGCGCTGGAATATTTACACAACGGTTGCATTACATAATCCACAGAGATGTCAAAACTGAAAACATCCTATTGAATAAAAAATTGCAAGCCAAAGTGGCAGACTTTGGATGGTCTAAAAGTATGCCTTCTGAAGGTGAAAGCTATGTATCAACTGCAATTGTTGGCACCCTTGGCTACCTCGACCACAGGTGAAACACACCTTCTTTGCTTTATTGAAATGGTTGCTACGAGATTGATGGGTGTCTTAGCAAATGATAATATAATAAATGAAACCTGACGACAAAGTTTCTGTTGCCATTTGAGTCTGGCATTTTGTTGCTGAGCATGCCTTGTTCATTTATATTTGACTAGCACTTCTTTCTACATACGAAGCTAAGGCTAATCAAATTTTATGAAAAATTATCATTCAGAACAAACTCTGTTTTTCCTTTTATTCATTGTCTAAACCAACTGAGGTTGTTAGTGTGTTTTTCATGCAGATACTACAAAAACTCTGTGCCAAATGAGAAAACCGATGTCTATAGTTTTGGGATTGTTTTGTTGGAGCTTATTTCAAGTAGACCTGCAATCATAAAGATCGCAGAATTAAACCCATGCAACATAACGAATTGGGTCCGTCCCATTATTGCAAAAGGAGACATAGGGATGATTGTAGATCGAAGGTTGCAAGGAGAATTTGAAACCAATTCTGCGAGGAGAGCTATAGAGATTGCAATGTCTTGTGTGTCATTGAGATAACTGATAGGCCTACCATGAGTTAGTAGTAAGAATTAAGTGTATGTCTAAAAATAGCGATGGTTCATGAAGGAACTAACAGTTTGGAAGACAACCATGATTCTGTTGGTATTGAAGCTGTAATGGCTATTGAAGAAAGGTACGCATATTTGTCAAAAATGGGTAAATATAATTTAGGCAGCTCAGTTCTAGTAGAAATCCTTCACTCTTTGGTGCATATATATTAGCTTGCATTTAGAAACAACAGTTTTCTTGGTGTAATTATTTGGGGATCACCTCTTATCTTCATTTTACAATCTCTTTGTATTTTCAAATATGAGAATCTTCAGAAAAGAATATTATTTGAAGAGAATTTAAGATGTTTAAAGTCTTTGCTTCATTTTTTCTTCTAATCCGATTAAGAATAATAATAGTTGGAAGCAATGTGTTATCACTTGGATTCTAGTTGGGATGCAAATCCGGTTCTGTAAGAGAGACTTGTACGAGAATTTAGGAGAAAGAGAAGGAAGAAAAGAAGAAAATTAATTTAATTCCAGCAGTCACATCAATTACTTCAGTTTTAGTCCCCTCTGGTGCATTAGCAAGCTTGGGAAGATCTAAAAAGAAATGGCCATATGGTATTCTTATTTGTCTTGTGGGATTATTTTAAGAACAACTTGCCATACTCAAGGAGCTGATTATGTACTATGATCTTATCAGCTAAATAAAAGAGATTACATGTACTATGATATTTTAAGCAATCTTGATCTTTTGAAATTCTGATTACATTTTCTTTGTGAGCTCATTAGGAAACCTGCTGGAGTGAAACCCATGATGAAGAGAGAACTGGGAAACAGAGTTGGAAGAAATTCAAGAGGAAGTGATGGAAACCAGTGGAAAGCTGGACACAAAGAAGCAACGCCTTAGTTTTTCTGAGGTTAAAAGGATCACTAACAACTTCGGAGAGGTGATTGGATGTGGAGGAGATGGACTGCTTTACCGTGGCCATTTAAGCAATGGTGTTAAAGTCGCTGTCAAGAAGCTGTCACCTTTTATTTATCATGCATCCAAGCAATTTCAGTATGAGGCAAGCTTCTCTAAACTAGCATTTGAATAATAAACTGCAATTCAAAATGCTTGGAGCCACGAAGTACTAACAATGAGGAAAGTGGAAGGTAAATTTTGGAAAAATAAAAAAATAGGATTAAACAATAAGTTAATTCTTTATGTTGTAGCATGTGACTCGTATTTGAGGAAAGCATTATATATGTTGGAAAAGACGATCTTTGGGTAAACGAGGGGCTGAAGCCCCCCGTCGAGGTAACCTTATTTGGGGATAGTGAAAGTTTCAATCGTCGTTCTTGTGAATGTAGGCACACTGTCGGACCATAATAATCCCAGTGTGTTTTATCTTCTTCGTTCTTTTTATGATTTTATCACTATTTGTTGCCACGACAATACTTCTTGTATATGTTTAACTAAACTCATTTTATTTTTTTTCTCTATTATTTAAGGACTAAGAAATTTAAAAACATGTAAAAATGTGAGGAATTTTAATCATATTTGATTTTCTTTTATATTTTCTACCATAAAACCAAACTTGAGAAAATGATTTTCCTTAGTATTTTTCTTTCTCGTATTTTCAGGGTTCCAAATGGAGCCAAAAAGTTCAACAATGACATTGTTGGGTGTTTGATGATATGAATGACAGGCTAAACTGTTGTCAACAATTCATCATAGTAACCTGGTTTTCTCTGGTGATTTTAAACAGGTTCGAACAAGTTGCTGATTCACAGTACATAGTAATGGGAACTGAAAGAACATATATCCAGATGTCGAACTCACTTGCTTTTGAAAATTTGTATTTTTTCGTAAACCAGAGTATCAAACTATAAGAAAACAAGATTAGAAACTGTATATTAGAGATTTTAAGTTTTGTACGTGCCATAAGTGCAGGTGAAGTGAGTCTGTCTTGGAGTTGGGAACAAAAGGCTTCAAATAGCAATGGAGGCAGCACAAGGTTAGAAGATGAACATAAGATTTTTTTTATATATAAACCACTAGTTCTATTCATATTTTTCACCCTCAATTTACTGAATTGGAATATGATATGTTTGTAGCACTGGAATATTTGCACGATGGTTGCTATCCACCCGTAATTCACAGAGATGTTAAGACTGCCAAGATCTTATTGAATAGAAAGAAATACAGCAAAGTATCAGGTTTTGGAATTGGTCCAAAAATCAGGCCCTATAGAAAAATTCATCTCATGTCAAATACCTTTGTTGTTGGTGCTTCTGGGGTACATTTACCCTGATAAGTAGTACTCTTTCTTAATGCTGTGCCATTACATTGATAATTTTATATTACCATGCAAGAGGAAAGTTTGACCCACAGAAGGCATGTAATGTACATATGTACAAAGAAATAATCCTTTATATATGGACTTTCAAACAGCAAAATAAATATTTAAATAGCAGTAGGCGGTTTGGAATCCATGATTTCTTGCGAGGAAACCATGTTAAACTACCAATTTTTGTAAAAGTTCAAGCTTGTAGGATTTAGGTTCAATATGAGTATTATGATTCTAATAAACTTGTACATGCCTATTCAGTTCTCCCATGTCATTATTATTGAAATCTATTCGCTTTGCATATCATGTTGTAGTGTTATGTTATTACAAGTTCAAGTTTGGAACCTCCCATTTCCATCCCACCCTGAATCCTTGAGCCAGGCCTCAAGGGTTCTCCCATGTCATTATGAGTACTCCATGAATTAAGCATAAGTTGCAACATGGATTAGATCTATATATTACCTAATAGCTATCATGACCTTCCAAAAATATTTCATCTTCACCATCATCACATTCCACAAATTGGGTTGATTTCATGCTAAACATTTGGAAACAAATTCATCATAAAGTCAGTAAATATCCACCAGCCAATTTGTTTTTGTTTTCTTCTTTGTCATTCATGATCCTTATGGATTTTCTACCATACTACGTTTTATGTGAGTCAGCTAAAACCTATACAGACAGGCTAAAAGTGATGTTTATAGCTTTGGGATTGTTCTTTTAAGGCTTATTTCCGGCCGGCCTGCTATGGTGGAAGAACGACAGGCGTATTAGTTAGTTCCTTCCATTTTCAAAAGAGCGAAAATCAGGTGTGTGTGGATCCAAAGTTACAAGGAATCTCCAATACTCACTCTACCTGGAGAGCTGTAGAGACAACAATGTCATGCATACCATCAAGCCCCATAGAAAGGAAAACTATGAGTTATGTAGTGAGTGAATTGAAAGAGTGTCTGAAGCTGCAGGTAGAGATGAGTGACACTTCAAGTACTATAGGAATAACCATTACTCAACCTATTGGAACTGCGATCGGTCCTCGAGCAAGGTAGAAATATCGGCTAGCTAGTAATATTTGTTGGTTTGTGCATACTACTATTGTTTGTTTCATTGATAATTCTGAACTTTCATGAACGCTATGTACTTTAAATGTTGATGTTCTTGCCTTTTTGTTGTAATTTGAATCCTTTATTTTATGGTTAAGTCTCTTTTGAAGAAAAGTTTAGAAAGGAATGGATGAAGGTAGGGATTGTGTATATTTCACATCCATGGAAGTGTGTATTTGCATTATAGGAAATACAATATTTATTCTTCTTTTTTATTCTCTTAAGTCGGAGATTTTATGCTCTTGAGCTATGTTGGATTCTACTTGAGTTTGATTCTTGGCGTGCCCCTTCAAATTAACCAGTCTCTCTGGTTGAGGACGAACATTCAATTTGTCCTTAAAAACTTGAATGGTAGTCTTAGATAATGACAATAATATCAGTAGATTGAGATAAAGAAGGAATGTCTGTCTTGTACTACCTAGTGATAGTTGAGCTAAATGTGTTTCGATCTTGAATAAATGCAAGTTAATATGTAAAGGACATTAACACTATCACAAGATGATTGTGCAATATCAATAGGAAATGTAATCAATGTTATTTCAGTTATGGTGGAATACATAAATCAGTATTTGGTTCTAACTCTGGAGTTAAACACACTAGATTTCTAGTGTTTCTTGTGCTCTCAAGAAATACAATTAGGTACTAAAGAATGTACATAAGCTATTGATGTGTTTCCTCATTTTGGTGCAGTAGCCCATTCACATCACCAAAGTACAAAAGGTTAGCAAGGACTTAAAAAAATATAATGAAGACCAAAATGTTGATATGTAATTGAGTATAGTTTTATTCCTTTATACATTAATCTTGCAACAAAAAAAATTTTGTTATAAACTCTTATCTTGTGTTTGGTTTCAAAAATATAATGAAAGAAAAAAATCCTAAAAAAATGATTTTGTCTATTAAAATTATCAAAAAAAATCAAATATCATCGTGTTTAAATTTACATATTTTAAATGATTTATTCTTCATATTGATGAGTTAAAAAAATAACAGTAGTTTGAAATATTAAATACAAATGATATAGCGGATTTAATTCTATTTTTATTTATTTATTTATTTTTTCTACTTTTTCCTTTTGTTTTTTTTTTCTTTCTCTTCCATTTTCCCTTTGAGAAAACATAGCCTTAATGTTCATGATGATGTCATCATTAGGTACGGAATCGGTAGCATATAATTTTTCGAACAATTGACATGGTAAAGTCAGGTGCAATGCATCTCCCCCACCAGTACAATTGTAGGAAATTTCCTCATCATTTTTTTTAAAAGGAAGACTTTTACACGTAATATTAAGTCGGGATAAGGTGCACAAATGTCTTTAAATTTTATGAATATATTCTATTTTGCTTTTAAACTTTTTTTAGGTCTTAATATATCTTAGACGTTTACTTCATGTCCATAAATCTGTCTCGTTAAAAGTGGCAGTATTAGAAGCTTTTTGACATGTCTGAGATGTTTAATGGGTACAACGGCGTTTTTAACATCGTTTGTTATTTTAAATAAACATGTTGAGTTATAAAAGCCATATTAAAATATCTTGAATGAAAAAAAAGTTTAAAGACAAAATAGGATATGTATAAATCTTAAAAGCATTTGTCCACTCTATCCCCCACTAAGCCATCATACCGACTTACGGAAAGAAGGTGATCATATGCCATGACAATAATTGGAAATGGCTTTTAAATACCCTTGCCTGTCATGGTAGTGACTCAATGGGAAGACCAAGTCAATGATATGAAATCCATCCATTTTAAATCTATTTTCAATCTTTTAAAAGAAAATCTTTTATCCTTCTAAAAAGAATATTTTTAAATTTTAATATGTTGTCACTCTATTGTGTCGAGGGATACGAATATCATGAAGAAGAAATGTAATGGATGTTAATTAAGTTATGGAGGAAGCCATAAATTGGTATTTGATTTTAACTCTAGAGTGAAACACACTAGATTGTTTCTTAGCATAACAAGAAATATTGTTTCTTAGTATACCAAGAAATACAATTGGCACTAAGGAATTTTCCTTACTTTGGTGCAACTTACAAGTATAGCCCATTTCACATCACCAAAGGTGGATTTAAACAATATAATGAGAACCAAAATGCTGATCTCGTCATGAGATAAACTCTTATATGTTGTTTGGTTATTGGAAGTATTAAGGAAATAAAAATGTTAAAAATGAATTTTCTTGTAATAAAAAATATCTAAGTAAATAAAATATAAATTATATTACATACAAATTTACATATTTTAAATTATTTAATCTTTATAAGTGAATTAAAATAACTAACATTAGTTTGAAATAGAAAATAAAAATAATTTAACAGATTTTACTCTATTTTATTTATCATCATTTTCTTTCTTTCTACACTTTTCCTTCCTATTTTTCCACTTACATATTTTTTCCTCAATTTTTCACAATGAAACATAGCCTTAATGTTGTGGATGATGTCTTCATTGGCATATAATTTTTCTAACAATTGGCATGGTAAAGTTACGACGAGGTGCAATGCGTCTTCCACCACAAGTACAAATGTAGAAAATTTCCTCATGTCGAAACATTACTCAAGTAATTCACTATCACATATTGATGTGATATTATCACACTTTGGGCTTAAAAGCATCTCGAGGGGCTAATTTAAAACCGCTTTAGGCTTTTGTAGTCGTTGTTAAATATTGTCTGCTCGAAATTTGCATTATTCCATTCTGCCATTTGGCTAAAATTTCTTTATGGTTAGAGGCGAGCGGTATTACTACGATTTTTGCTGCTTGACACTCAAAGGCTTCATCGCAAGAAGATCGTGGTTGGAGTGAAATTGAAAAAGTGGTTAGCTAAAGTAGATAATGTAATACAAAAAAATATTTTTGCTAGCTAATTTACATAGCTCCCTTAGAGATACTCTAGCCTCGTAGTTTATTTTGAGGCTTTTAAAGAGCGTCATGTCGATTGGATGTTATATCTTTATATATTCATAAGTCTTTCCATTACAGCTTGATATGGGACTTGTGTGACTTTGGGTGTACATCAATAATCCTCCACGAACAAAGTTCTATAGTCTCCTCAAGCAGTTTCCTTGTCTTTCGCTACGTTAAGGCCTTGCGCGCCACGTGAAGCCTGCTGCTTAGGAAATTTCATTGCTTACCATACCATTTTGCTTGGCTTCCACCTGAGTTAAGCTGAACGACTCTAATACCTTGTTGGGAAGCGCCGGATCCTTTTCACCGCCTACGTTAGTATGATATTATCAAAACTGGAACTAAACCATAATGGTTTGTTTTTAGAACTCACACAAGGCCTCATACCAATTTAGATATTGTCGCATTGCTTATATACTCATAGTCATCTCATTCCTAACCAATGAGGGACATTATGAGACTTTGGGCGCGCACACCCAACAATCCTCTCCTCGAACAGATATCCACTAAGCCTCTCCTCAAACAAGGATTTTTTTTGTCTTTCACTGCGTTTGGGCACACGCCTTACATGAAACACCACCGATAGGCGCGAGCGTGTTATATAAAATAGTACGCCTATGTCCGCAAGTGCACGTGTCGCCTCAAGTAATATAATGAAAGTATGATGTTATCTCCACGAGTTAAATCTTATTAGAAATTAGAATAGTCATAACTTTATTTAGATGATGTAAATCTAGTTTGAAAGACAAAATAAACTAAACAAGCATGCAAATTCCTAAACTACAACGACTTAATAAGGACTAAAAAGCCTTAGGGCATAGATTTCAACTAAACAATCCCATATGGACATCCTAACTCAATCAATCAATGTTTATTTTCATATGAAGATGGAAATTTACTTTAAATGTATATCTCGAATCTCTCAGAAACATCTGCTTGTATTCACGCCCAGAAAAGGTTTTATTACATCTATCCTAAAACATCATAACTAAGGATGATGTAATTATAGAAATCCCAAATTCCACACAATCTCATTTATATCTTTATCTCATGATATGGGTGTAACAAAATTATCTGTGTGGTTTATAACGTGTTTTGGGTATAATAAAGTATATGTATATTTTGCCGAAATAAAATAATGCTAAAAGAAAAATTTTGGAAGCAGAATTATCTGAAAGACAAAGGGTAGATCAGGGTCATTACTTAATTTAGGATTGAGTCATAATTTAAAAATATTAGGGCCAAAGTGGAATTAACATATTGTAATTGCAAATAATAAGAGTGATGGAGGGCTAAAAAGTGCAAATAAAGGAGAATTAACTATAAATAGGAGGTGAGAGCAAAAATATCTCATCTTTGGTCTCATTTTTGGAGAGCAAACGTGAAGAGGAAGAGAAGAAGAGAAGGGAAGAGGAAGAAGAAGAGGAAGAAGAGGGAGGAGCCAAGAAAGGTAAGGATTTCTATGATTTTTGGTATGGAAGTCTAATTTTTGTATGGAATTAGTATGGTTTTGGGTATGGAAATCTACCTAGATTTGTATGGAATTTTGTATGAAACTTTGTATGAATTGTATAGAAAGTAGGGATTTTCCCATTTGTGGGTTAGAAATTAACCACACATTTTTAGCTTTGATTGTGTTTAGGTTTATTGAAACCCTAATTGGTAGAAAGATATGTAAAGATAGGTATGGATGTTCTTTTCTAGAGGGTTTTGAGGAAACTACTCTAGAATTGAGTGTGTTCGGGTTTTAGGAAAACCAAGATTGTTTAAGATATGTCATATCAAGGAAGTCCCTTGAGTTGATTATAGTCCATAGAAGTGTTAGAATTTTAGAGTGAGTTTTGGGGATTTTCAGGCGAAAAAACCCGATATTTCTTTGCTCTTTCTTTGCAAGAAGTCTTTGTAAGTTGCTGATTTCTTCATGGCTTGCAATTTGCACAACTCCTTCGTTAAGACTTCGATTTGGGTGTTGGATTATGGAAGGCTCGGTGAGTCAGAATCCCAACCATATGCTGTTAATGGCATTTGGTGCCCACACATCTTTGAAAATTCAATTGTTGTACCAAGTGTACTAATCGCTTGGTTAAAGTTAGTGGAATACATGGTAAGAAAGGATGTAGATATGAGCAGAAATAGAAATATGTAGATTTGATATGTAAAAGGGTATAGATCAGAAAAGTACCTCTGGTATCAAAGGAAGAGTCTCTGTTATTACTCCTAAGGAGATAGAACGATCGATAAAACGAAAAAGCATTACAAGTATAGGAATGTATAGGTATAGGTCATAAGATATAGTTAATGCATGATAAAATTACACATGAAGATATAAGTTAATAAGATATAGATGTTACAGTAGATGACATGATATGAATATAGAGTATATGATATGAATATATGATTGTCATACGTAAGCGAATAGATGGAACATGATAGGAGCATGGATAGGTAAGCATACATGATAGAAATATAGAAAGTACTGAATAAATTTAAATCGTAATAGAAAGCATAAAGGATATGATGTAAATGATATAAAAGGGATATGAATGATAAAGATATATATGAATATATGAATCTGAAGTGCATAGATGCATTCATGATATATGATAAGATTACATATATGATACGAAGACAAAACTAAATGATAGAAAAAGATATGAATATATGTATTGTAAAGAAACATGAGAACAATAATACGAAGCTAAAAAATATGTGAAGGTATTACAGACGAAATAAATAATAGTGTATATCTCATCGGCATATGCATGATAGCAATAGTTATTAAGTGTAGATGAGATATGTATAGAAAATGTAATAAAATGGATTGTCTGCTTAGAACCTGGTAGAGGATAGATGGACATGCCTATTAGGGAAAAACAAGTTTGCGACATCTTGATCAATTGGCACTTGTTTGGGTCATTCTGGCCCGCCGGTACATAGATGGTCGTTATGCCGTCTGATGATAACGGCGCCTTCGGGCCTTTATAGACCCCATTTGTTTACGTGCAGGTGAGTCTGAGCGCAACCAGGACCCTTATAGTTTCGCTGTATCCGGCTTCTAAGTTTATTGCCGACATGAAACATAAAACAAATGAGTATATGCACATGATTCGAAAATGATAAAAGTACATGACATGATATTGACATAGCATTGCTATGTGATAATATATGTAAATAGTGACAAGTATATATTAACAAAAGCAAGAAGAAAAAATATAAGCGACACGAAATGAAACATCGCATGATAAGAAAGTATGTAGCTGACGGCACGGAGTAGGGTGTGTGAGGGTCTTTTTACTTAGTAACTGGGACTCTTTAACCTTTTCTTCTCAGGCGACACGTGTCCTGGTACCTCATTCCTTATGCACAATTTACGTAATAAGCAAAAATTCTTTTACATATATATTATACTATACCACCATAGTAGCATTCATTATATTCTATACACATACTAGAGTCCTTTACTTGTACTATTACAATTTTGCCTATTACAAAACTATACATATAAATCGGAGATTACGGAATAGTGCGGTGAACACATATACGAGATGGCACGTGCTGTGATGTGGGATGTCTGTCACCACATCCTTGTCATACCTTACGTACCTACACGGATTAAAAACCGGTGCTAAGCTTTACGCTTAGTGGGAAACATATACATGGACGACCCAATAACATTGATCGTCGCAAGCTTCATCGTATACTTAATCTATTTCATATTATTTCTTATATCATATTCTTTGCAGTTTCTGCCACTGTGTTCATTTCCTTTCATGTTCATATATTGTGCATGTATCATATACTTTCATATCTCGTATACTTTCATATATCTTATACTGTCCTATACTTTTATCTACATTCTTATACTTTTCATATACGATACTTTTGTATCCTTTCATCTGTCTCTTTCTGTTTCTATTCTTTTTCATCTTCCCAGTTCTATGACTTATTCGATTACACATGTACTATTACATATATCATTTCTTATCTTGTACCTATATCATATCTCCTTTCATGTAGAGGCTACGCCCATGCTATGCTGCCCGTTTCTTACGTATTGTTTTATCATATATTTTCTTATACAATCCCATATTGTCATATGCGCTTTTTCACATTTGCGTTTCCTCGTATAAATTGGCATTAAATGTGATTAGAGAGAGAATCTCGTCGTGTTTGTCATTACTTTATATTTTTCGTCTTGTACTTTTCATATACTATACTTCCTATGATTTTCATATCTTGTGCTTTCATATCTTTGTACTTTCATATAATATGTCATATACATTTCGTGTCATTGACACTTTATTCCTTGTACTTGTATACTTGTCATATACTTTTCTCTTTTATATACTGTATTTGTTCATATATTTTTCATGTATTGTACTTTGTACTTTCCATATACTGTCATATACAATTCTTTGTCCTTTTCCACACCATTACTTTCGTAGCACTATGTACTTTTCATATCTTTGTCATATTTAATATCATAAATGCTTGGCTACTTTACCTCGCATTCTTTATGCTTGTATACTATCGTTGCGTAAGCGGTGCTATGCTTCCCATATCATGTCATATATTCTATACATTTCATTTATATACTTGTCATTTTCTTTTAGGTTTCATGTTTTGCAAATACCTTAGAGCGGATACGAGGAAATAAGCGCGCCATGCAGAAAGTACTATCGCATGCAGACAGGTGATGCTGCATCTGTATATGCGAAGGTATACGTGACATCTGAGACAGACTATGCCATATACTATGTGACCTGACGAGTGGTATAATGATCGAACGGGATCTATGTCATCGACCAACGGGGCCTCGATATACGTAAAGCATTATCTTCATGTATTTATGTCCTGTAAATGCTGTCTGTCACTCTCTTAGGTTCTAAACCCAGACAATCCATGTGTATTTTGTGTTCGATTACTATCTGCGTATTCAGAATAAGTATTTTTATCCGGTAATCATATGCGATATTACTATGATTACTATCTGAATTCGTTTTAATATTGTAGCCTATATAGCTATTCTCATATTTCTTCTTTCTGATAATGTATATCTGTTTCATATATGTACATTACATATCACATTTCGTTCATGTTTTAGCTATTCATATTCCATCTATTCGCTCTTGTATTCATATCATGTTCTATCATATATTCATCTCGTAATTTAGCATATAGCATTTACGTATAGCACATCGGATCATATCTACGTAAATACTTATAACATCTTATATGCGTAACTTATATCTTCTTATACTCTGCTCCAGTATCGTATCTTTGCATTTTAAATATATCTTTCCTTGATTTAATGTATTCATAATTATTTTACTATACATGTAACTATTTTTACATCTTTGTGCATTTCTAGCATGTGTTGTCATCATTATACTTCCTAATTTCACGTATTTCTATAACATTCATTTCATATATTCCTATATTCATATCATTCATCTAATCATATCTATCTAATATATTACATATATATTAACTATTTTTATCTAATTACTGTATCCTTCAATACGAGTTCGGAATTTTGAATCCCGTCACAAAAATTTCTAATATTGATCCCAAAAATCTTGGGACTAAATCATAACTATTAGGCCCGACGTCTATCTTGAATTTACATGGCTTTTATCGCAAACATGATGCAGTAAGGAAAATTTACATCGCCGTGGAGTTTGGTAAACTCGAGATTTTTGGCTCTTGCGCGTAGGCTCGCGATCGCGTGAATCGACTACTCTGCTTGCGACCGGTCATTTGTCGGAAGCTGGTAGATGCGAGAAAATACCCAAAAAATTAGGATTTTCCGAATACCCAATTAAAATCTCAAACAAAATCCTTTGTTTTTAGTCTTTACGCGTGTAGCCTGTCGAGTAAAGCGCTTTTCATTTTGCCAGAAACGAAATCAGGCGATCCAATTTCCATATATCGAAGAGAGAGCGAGAAATAAATAAAATAAAACTCACGTTGCTCCGTCTCTGTTTGAGACAAACGTTAAACGTTTATTTATTTATTTATATTATTATTTTATTTTATTTTTATTTATTTTTAAGTGGGACCCATATGTCAGCTTTTTCTTTATTTTTGGTCAGTTTAGGCTGCGAAGCAGTCGTTGTCCGGTTTTGATTTCGTTTATCTAATTGAATATTCTTTAAATATTTGTCATTTTCGAGATTTTCTAAATCCCAGTTTTCGAATTCGCTCTACACCCGTCTTTGAAATTCGTAAAATATTACGTATCTCGGAATTTAATGAAATCGATAGGAGTAATGAATTTCGCGAGGCAATTGCGGCGCGATCCGGTTTCGTCATCAGTCTAGAGAATTTTAAGAGGCTTTTAAAGTGACAAAATTACCGTTTTGCCATTTTTCATAAAAAATGTCATTTTTTTCGAACGAATACAATTTAAACTTATTTTATACCCTAAACATGTTATAAAACTGTTATGGTATATTTTTGGGATGATACGATTATAAGATTATAAGCGTGTAAATTATATGTATGAAAGCATATGAAAGTGTGATTACATGAGAGTACCGGATGAAAGCATACGAGTGCAGTATATGAAAGATATAAGAATGTAGATAAAAGTATAGGGCCGGTATAAGATAGGTTATATGAAATATATGAGATATGAAAATATATTATACATGCACTTGATGCTCACGAACATGAAAGGGAAATGAACATGAAAATTATAGGAAACTTGCAAAGGAATATGATACAATAATATGAAATAGATAAGTATCACGATATAAGCAAATGACGAAATAGGCAAGTATATGTGATAGATAAGGAATGATATAGTATATGCATGTTTGAACCACATGACATTAGATAAGATGACAAGTGTTAGAAGTCATAAGTATATGAGTGCGACATAATTATAAGAATGTATTCAATTAAACTACGACGATCAATGTGGTCGATCGGCGTATATGTTCCCGTGGCGTAAAGCTTAGTACGGGTTTAAATCCGTTAACGAGTATACGAAGAGGAGGCAAAGGGACATGACATCTCATGCTCCAATCGGCATAGGCTATCTCAGAGATAGGTGCTCACCGCACTATTCCGCAATCTCTGATTTTCATTGGACAGGTATATGTATAGTTTTGTAATAGTGAAATTGTAATAGTACAAGTAAAGGGACTCAAGTATATGTGTATAGAATATAATGAATGCCACTATGGTGAGAAGTAGAGGGTATGTATAATGTATATGTAAAGATTTTTGTTAATACGAAATTGTGCATATAAAAGAAAAGCAGTGCAGTGTCGGCTACGAGAAAGAAAAGGTTAAAGAGTCCCAGTCTCGAAGTGTGACACCCCTTCGGGTGTCGAGTTGGGGGCGTCACATAGATGCTATTTGATTCATGGTCTAACTTCATCACTTCTTAGTCTCAAATCAAGCCACAAACCATGCAAATATTGATCAAATACCAACAAGCATTAAGACTAAATGAAATACTCAACATATATGTAAAAATAACACATGGCTTAATATAAATTAGGAGAAATCCATACATTTATGTCTTTGGCCCCATCCTAAGCCCTAAAGAAACAAACTAAAAATATCTCTAAGGAAAGTACAACCATTAAAAGAGAGGAAAACAAGAGGGAAGAAGATAAACAAATCTAAGTAGAAAACCTGTCTTATCTTCCTTCATTCCTTCCTTTTCAAGCCTTTCTTCCACACAAGAAGCTTTGTGCTCTGGGAATTGTTTCCACCCTAGAGCTCTCTTTTGGACAGAGACTCTCCCTCAAAATGCCCAGTTTTCTTCTTTTAATGATCTACCACAGAGAAAATAGATGGGCTTTAGCAAATGTTAAGCCCCAGGCATGTCTAGTGGTAGATCTCTTATTTGCGGCGTGAAGAAAATGGCTTATTTGCTAGAAGGTTATAAGCTAAACCATGCTACAGCGTGAGTGGACTCACACTTTAGTGTGAGTTGGCTTACAACCCTCCAGAAGCTACAACTTCTTCCCACTTTTGCATCCTTCACTTCCTGTTGCCATAACTTGCACATCTATACTCCGAATCGTGCGATTTTGGTCCCTATTGAAAGCCCTCAGAGTCTAGAATGTGACAACGCTAATGCAGGAGTCATGGAAAGACATCACATAGATGAAAGGATCACATGATTGTTGTGACTGCATGATTGGCTTTGCTGGCTGCTTTTCGATTTTGCTCATTTCCGCTCCAATGGTTGCTTTAATCACAAAATTGAGAAATAGATATGTTAGAGAATGGTGCTAGTAACAAGCTGAGGAGACCACCATAAACCAAAGTTCTATGGAAACAATATAGCCAACATAGGATCTCGACACATTTTAAAATCTTTAAAGACAAGGCATCATGGCATGAAGATTAAGGCAGCTTTGCCTCATTTCTAATGAATCCATTCTTAAAGAAACTCTGAAGACATATGCCAAATCTCAAATGTAGACAAAGGCCCCAAGACACTTTCATCCAAACTCGACATTCATTCATTTGGTACTCCAGCGTTTACAAGATGATACAAAATTAAGCATTGTAAGTCTTGGGAAACAAATTATAGGTACCATATGATTGATACAAACAGGGTCTAATGACCAAGCTTGATATAGATAGATTCTTCTACTATCTTCTAGCTCGTAGAGACTCAAATCATCACAGCTCAGAGGTCGGGATGAGAGATATGATCGCTGAAGTTGTAGCTGCGTTCACCTAAGCGGCTGTAAAACTTGTTAGCGATTTTCCAAGTACCAGTCACAGTGAATGCAAAGGATCAACAGTCCAAAATATCGATCCCATAGGGGAAGTGTAGTTTTAAAGTAGATCGAAAGTACTGGGCTACTAAAGTCGTTCACTATTTTAGCGACTAGAGGGTGAGAGGAGATTATTTTCTAATCTAAACTAAACTAAAAAGAAAACAAAACAAAACAAAGTAGGGTTTAATCAATGTCCACTCACAAGAAATGGAGTAATATTGGGGATAAAACTCAAGGAAATATTTTGTGTATTGATCGTCTCCATCGATGCATCTGCTGGTTTTCATTCATTAAGCGCTGATCAAGTGAACGTGGCACTTGTGCATGTCCTAAGGAATCCGATATGAGGTTTACACTGCGGTCTCCTCACTTTTTCACACTAAATCCCTATTCACCTTTGGTCCATTTAGGCCATTGAACATGGTACTTTATAAGGCAGTCCTTTCCTCGGGAATCCTATTGGTCACCTCTCGATCCATACAATAGGACTACCTGGACTATGTTCAGATCGATCACCTCTCAGTCCATACGATCCTCACATAATGCTAAGATGGTGCTACTCCTAATGAAATCCATCTAGTACTAGGCATTCCTAATTTCTAGCTTTTCTGATTAGATTATTAATTAGTATTTTAATTAATTAATGCATACCTTAAGAGACACCTGAGACTAGATTTTAGGGCGTAATCCAAGCATCACCAAGGATGCCCTATTGTGGGGATCGAAGACCTGACTCTCAGCATGAATTAACTAATTGAAACCATAATAATCCTAAGAACTACACCAACTAACATCCACACAAGCATGAATCCACAAAATCATCATAAAATATATATAAACCAAGCATCAACTTCAAGCAATTAACCCTAGAGGATGTTTAGCCACTCATTGCAACCAAGAAACCCTACAAAATAATATTTAAGATAGATATATAACAATGAAAGATTTACAAATAGAGTAGAATTTAGAGATACAAAACAAATGGGAGGTGAAATTCGTTCCCAACTCTACACTATCATTGCAAGAGCTCTCTAATGAGCTAAATCTCACATAACTCAAAACAAAGTGAAATGAACAAAAACAAAAACCCTAAAAATGTGGCTTAAGAAGGAGGAAGGAGAATCTCAAGAGGGTGTTCCTTCTCCAAAATCCGTGGAATCCTAATGAAGTCTCAAACTTATACATTTATAGAAATGGAAAATGGGCTCAAAAATCGATGTTTACTGTTCCAACCCGACATTCTGGTTCGCCTAGGCAAACACATTCTAACTTCAAACGATCATAACTCTCTCATCCGACCTCCAAATGAGATGATTTTAGTCTCTATGGAAAGCTAAGAGAGATTAGAATCTATATGTATCAAGCTTGGAGTCACGGAAGCCATTAGTAGGACTGAAAATTCTTGCAAACGTTTAGGGGGTGCTGTATGTGGTGTTTTGGAAAAATTTATTAACTTATAAGGTTATCTTTGTTCATCTGAATCGAATTGGGAGATTTTGGACTCGTTGGAAAGATTAAGAAGTGTAAAAATCCATAAATATCAATATTGAAGCTACGGAGGTCATGGTACAACCCATACCTATCTTTTTGGTCCTCTTTATGCTCTCTTTGTTTCAAAATGTCTCCTAGAGCCATAAGATGAAAAAATTACATTAGGAGCCCTTAAAACATAATAGTACTATATGATTGATAGGTGATTAGTGGTATAAAAGCATGTATGAAAAGCACTTCTTTTTCCTCATTTTTCCGTAGTGGCCCCTACATGACCATTCTTCTTCTTCCTCTTTTTTCGTAGTTGCCCTAATATGGCCAAAGTAGATGACATATCACGCTGAACTAATGAAGCCCTGGCGATTATGAGATGCAATTTCTTGTAACCCGCCCAATATGGTCGTTGACATATAATGCAGTGTAAGTAATTACGCCATTGGCATATTTATGAGATATAACTTTTTGTAATTCTTTAAACAAACGACCCCCAGTTAGGAATGATGCTTTAGAGATACTGAGGTTAAATTATATCCGATTGAGTGCCCTCACTAGGCTCCGGCCTCGAGCCTAGTGTCGTGGTTGTGCTTAGGCACGTCTTTAAGGTGCTAAGGATCATGCCCGTATTTCGACAAGGCGTAGGCATGGAGCCTCAATCCGGTCTTAAGGAGAGTGTCGCAGATATCATCCATATCTGGACTTTGATGGGTACCAGTAGGCTAAGAGCTACAGTTTGGTCTTTGGAAAGTGCCAGCAAGATATTAGCCATATCTGGACTTTTGTGAGTGCCAGCAGGCTAAGAGCCACAGTTTGGTCTTTGGAAAGTGCAAGCAGAATATCAGCCATATTTGGACTTTTGTGAGTGCTAGCAAGCTAAGAGCCACAGTCTGGTCTTTGGAAAGTGCCAGCAAGATATCAGCCATATCTGGACTTTTGTGAGTGCTAGCAGGCTAAGAGCCATAGTCTGGTCTTTGGAAAGTGACAGCAAGATATCAACTATATCTAGACTTTTGTAAGAAGAGGCAATTGCAAAATTTCACAATATTTCAAAGATGGTCTTTATTGATAGTAATTCTTTCAAAGGAAATTTTAATGGTAATACCTCTTCAGATGTGTGGCATTCCACATTCTAGGTATGAGAGTCCCAGCCCAAAATTATTCATCGTATATGATCCGTCATCCCACTTGACTTCTCAGATATGCCCTTCCTGGGCTTGTTGAACTTCCCGCCTATTGGGTTAGCCGTGTTTTCAAAGACTCTTCTCAAGACAATGACTCCGTCTTGGAATGTTCGCGACTTTACCTACTTGTTGTATAGGTTTGCCAACCTTTGCTGGTATGACGCTATACGCACAGCTGCAACTTCGCGGAGCTCGTCTGACATATCCAGATCTTTAGTAATGAAAACCCCGGCATTAGCCTCTTGAAATTCGGTTCGAGTGTGGGCAATGTTCCATAGGGATTATGGCTTTCATCCGTAAAGTAGGCCGAATGAAGATGCGTGATTTGGTTTTTCCATTGTGGTGGTCTATAGACCATGAACTCCGTGACCTCTATGCTTACTTCCACTTTTAGTAGAATCTGAGGCCGGCTTTTTCAAGCTAATAGGGAGTCTTGTTGGATGGGATTATGCTGACGTTGCTTTAACTTGGTACTTCAGGGTTGAATACAAGTTCTTGACTTTCAGCTTGTTGCAAAAGTTATTGTAATGTACCTCTTTTATGGTGGCAGCTGATGGAGTTACTATAGTTGGCTGTTACGGCAGGAAAATGATGTTCTTCCATACAAGTACAGACGACATCTTTGTCTTTGTTGGCTGAAGGCTTTAGCTTCTACCCATTTCTTTGAAATGGTTTGTTGCTGCAGTAACAGCTTCTTTTGCCTTCAGGGTGGTAGAAGCGTGTTTCGACTATGGTAATTCCCCGTTGGCGAAAGACCCGAGGGCTCGGACATGGTGTCGGGTTAAGTGCACCTCGAGATAGGGCTTGCCGTTGGTGACAATGCCCACTTTCACAGCGTAACCAGCTCGTTAGCCCTCATGGTTGGCTAGTAGGCGCATGGGTATGGGCGATCATGAAGTTCTACCTCTGGATGGTTTTACGCATTTTCCTTCATGGAGTTACGCACAATGCATACGCCCCTTCTTTGAGACATTGAATCTGTTTGTTTAGGGAATGTTTATACAATTTGCGGATTCAATGGGAAAATCGAGCCACACGGATCTGAGTCTTGGGCCTCAGGCCCTCATATGCGGGAACCTCTGTGTAACACCTCAGAATACACCTAGTCATTTTTAAATATAATTAGGGTATATTATAAGTGCATTTAGAAAGAAGATTTCTCATTATTATTTTGCTAAGTGAAAAATTTTGAAACCGAATTTGTATAAGATACAAGGGTAAAAGTAAAGATTTACAATCAAAGCAGTTATAAAAGTGTGAAGATAAGAAGATGAGAAGCTATTATAGAAATGGTACACAGTGGTGGTGCAAATAGAGAGTTTGAGGACCAAAGATGTAAAGAAAAATTATATCAAATAGGATAAGACCAAGTTGGTCTCTCATTTGGGAAGAGTACTAGGGCATTCGCACGTGAAGAGAGGGAGAAAGAGAAAGAAGAAGGAAGAAGAGAGAGAGAAGAATTTCAGGTATGGATAAATATAGGGATTATGGTTTTGTATGGATTTTGGACATTTGTATGGATTTGTATGGTTTGGATTTTTTTTAGATTCTTGATCTAGTTCTTTGTCTAGGGTTTTTATATTGAGGAAGTTCCTAACTTCCCACCATTACAAGTGTTTGTGGAAGTTGTTGGGTTGAACAGCGAGATATGTATGAGATAGCTTGGAAATGAGGATTTCTATGGATTTATGGGGATTCATGTAGGTCATTTGGCAGGTGTATGAAACTCCTCCTTGAGCTAGGATTTGAGGTGTTTAAGAGTATGAATACTTGTTGGGTGTTAGGAATGCTCTTACTTCCTATCTTTGTGTGAAGGTATGTTTGGGTTATGAACAATTTGAATTGTTTTCCGATTGATGCTTTTGGATTATTTTGGGGTTTTTGGTTGGATTTTTGGAAAAAGGGAAGAAATCAGCAAATTTGGGTAATTTCGGGGTCCTGACTGGCGTGAGGATCCCTCACAAATAAGCAGCGTAAGTCCACGGCGTGGCATGTCCATGCGGCGGTAATAGAAGGCTTGGACAAACTCAGTGCAGCCAGCGTGAAGGCTACGTCGGCTGCGAAGGTCTACCTTGACGACATAGCGATTGCTCTGCCCAGCGGCGTAACTATTGCTCTAACATGAAATTTTTTTGTTTTGTTTGGTTTTGTTTTTCAGTTTGCTTTGAGGACTTTCTATTGGATTAATGAGGACCTTATAAGTGTATGTAGGTTCCCTCCGTGTTTTGTAAGGTAAAAGGAAAAATTAGGCGCTACCTCGCCACCTCGGCGAAAGCGAATTTAAGGTTAGCGAACTTAATGCCCCTATGATAAGATAGTAAGTTCCACGAGACACACATATAATTGTAGGACTTACTTTAAGACCGGATATTGAGACCAGCCCTTGGAAACCTGTTATGTGGGCAAACACGTATAGCCACTTGGTACTCTCAGATTAGTCACGATGGTCGATGCTTTGACACTCTGCTTTGTCTTCTATTTCCTAATCTTATCTTGTACCTTGGGTACTTATTGTGTTAATGTCCTCTTTCATTTCTTATTCTTGATCTAGGTAGTGAAAGCAGTTATATGATAAAAGTGCGAATAACGAATAAAGTAAGTAATGGCACAAGCCGTTATCTTTTAAAATGTCTTCAGAGTGCATAATACCATTATAAGTTTCTGTAAATCTTTAAGGGGAGATGAACAGTATGTGTATAAGTTTGTTATATATGAATTCATGAAAAATTATAATCCATATATATATATCTATTCTTTATTTATAATAACTTCTTTGTGAAATGAGTATTAGTGCATGTATCGTATAAGTCATATGTTTCCCACTAAGCGTTAAGCGAGGTTCTAAATCGTGTAGGTACAAAGATGTCAGTGATCTTTCACCTGGGCGACAATCTAGTAGGAGTCCATCACATTAGGTTTTGCGCTCTGATTATGTAAATGTAAATGTATGGATTTTGCTATATGCACTTATGTAAATAGGACTCGAGTTACATGTGTATCGACAACATAAACACCTTATAGTAGTGAGTTTATTTTGTATCTTTTAATATATGATATTTGATTCGAGTTCACTTAAGACTTGGGCCTGATATCTGAAACAGAAAGTAAAGGCTGATATAGTTTCGCCCCCTTCATCCGCTGGCGGTTGGGTGTGGCGTCCGATAGCCGTGCGAACTATTGGAACCCATCCAGGAAGGACCATGTTTCTTCTATCTCTGTTCACAGTTTGGTAGTAGAATTGACATTTCAAGTGGTAATAGATAAGAGGATAGCTGTTTTCTTTGTTAGTGGGGAGCGACTCTTTGGCGCTAAGGCATACGCACTAGTTTGAACCCACCCAGGATGTGCTCTCGAGCTTCGAGCCGTGAAGCATTCTAATTTGGAGCTTAACCGGGCATACATGTAGTCATTTAAATGGTATGTTTGAATTCTCCATTTACTTGACAGACTAATTTGGAGTCACTTTGTATGATTATCTTTTTCAAAGGATACGGAGATTGTGGGGTCTATGCAGGCTGGATTACTTCATATTCAGCCTCATTTGCTTTTGGACTCGGGAGATCTAAGCCGTATGGCTTGCTCTATCCAGCTTTCCTCGGTTAGGCTTTAAGTTGTAGGCGACATGGCTCCAGTTTTACACGTTTGTCGAGAAGCGTATCCATCTTAGAATCCACCGATCTAACGATTTTCCGGGATCGCGTCTATTCAGGATCTGCTAAAAATTATACTTGATATGTCCTTTTATTGCCAAGCGGAGGTTTATCTTTGGATGTGAGCTAGCCCGCAGTCGGGTTTGTGTATGGTGCTTTGTGTAGGGGAGATTGGTGAGCTGGCGATGTTGGTGTGCTTTGGAAGTAGGAAACGAGTGTTTTAGCCACCATGGAGATGGAGTAGAGTGGGTTTTTAGCCTGCGTGAGAGCCAGTGCCACTTTGCACTCAAGATGGGTATATCGAGTCTCTACCTCAGAGAGAGATTTTCTTATGAAGAACAGTAGTTTTTGTTTTTGGTTTTCATCTTCTTTGAATAAAGCTGCACTCACCGAGACATCAGCAACTGCTATGTAAAGATAGAGCGTATCACCTGCCTCGGGGCTAGCTAGAATTGGCGGTTCGGTGAGATATTACTTGATTGCCATGAAAGCCCGGTCGCATTCCATATTCCAGCCAGTCTATTTGGTCCCTTTTAGAGTGGTAAAGCAGCTGTCAGTCTATAAAATGAGATGAAATGCCAAGGCGACAGTTGGCTAGTCAGTTGTTGCACTCCTTTTTTAGAGGTAGGAGTATGAGATTCCATAATAGCTCTAAGCTAACTAGGATTGGCTTCAATCCCCCTCTGTGTTACCATAAAGCCCAAAAACTTGCCTGAACTGACTCCAAACGCATACTTTGGGGATTAAGTTTCATATCGTACGTGCATAGTAGCTCAAAAGTTTCTTGTTGGTGCTTCGTATGATCAAGGCATTCTTTGGATTTAACAAGCATATCAAATCTGATATAGACTTTGAGTCTTGCCATTAGTGAGGTAGAATATCTTTTGTCACCCGATCCAGCAATAGGTCGCTCCGACATTCTTCAAGCCAAAAGGCATCACATTGTAGCAGTAAAGCCCATGTCCGTTTTCTCCGCATCAGGCCGGTGCATAGGAATCTAGTGGTAGCCGGAGAAAGAGTCCAAAAATGACAGCATCCCATGCGCGCTGAGGCATCAACAATCTGATCTATTCATGGCAGGGGGAAGCTATCTTTTGGACATGCTTCATTGAGGTCACACATACTCTCCATTTACCACCCCTTCTTTGGGACATTACCGTGTGAGTCATTGAGATACTTTACACTCTGGTGAAGCCTGCTTTGGAAAGGTGCCCTCATCGTAGGTTTTGCCCGATGGGATAACGTTCGGTTGTGAGAGACGACGGTAGTCGATTCGAGTCATATCTAAGTTACTCTAGGCGAACACGTCTATGTTTCCCAACAATACGTGTTGTAGCTGCTCTTTCTCTTCACTAGATAGCAGAGCACTAACATATGTGAACTTCTTACGGCAGATCAGCGCTACTTGTCTCAAGGGATCCCGCATTCCGCCGGATCACTTTTTGCTTCTTCTCGGACTTGAGCGACAAACTATGGTAGCTACGTGGGAGTGTGATATTTGAGGGGAAGACTATCTGAGCTCTTTTCCCCTTTCTGTTCCCTTGTGGATAGTTGGTACTTGCTTGTCGTGCGCTAGGCGACTGTATGAAATTAGCTTCCGCACTGCATTGGTGATCTTCAACTATCTGGTGATACGTTAAAGGGACAGCCTTCATCGAGTGCAACCAGGTTCAGCCTACTATGCAATTGTAAGGCCCCAAATCTTCGATGACTGAGAACAAAACCTGTACTAGGTAGCCTTTGCTTATCTGAAGGCGTGATGTCTCCAGTGTCGAGTGGTTGTTCTTGTAGTTGAAACCCAGAGGATTTGCGTTGGAGATTCGGCAATTCTTAAGGAAGGCTTCATTTAGTTAAAGAGCGGTAAACATGAAGTGCATTGTGCAGGGATCTACCAACACTGTGCCGTTGCACATCAAAATTGCTAATACATAGTGAGGCAAAACATAATGGGCACAATGACCTGCTCAAGCCATCGGGAAAGGATATGAGGCCATCTATCGGGCTTGGTTTCTTCCTAGCTACCTCTCAGGTAGTACAACATTTATCCTGCCTCGACTATGGCGCTCAAAAGCTTCTTCATGGCACTGACAGGCATCGTCATCAAATGACTTCCCAAGATATAGTTTATGGTTTCCGTCGATTCGACGGCGTGGCTAGCCACAGATGACCGTTACAAGGCACAAATTCCGCCCTGCAGTAAACTTCCCTGACATATGTTATGAGTTGCCCCGCTTTGATTAGTCTTTCCACCATGAATTTTAGGCTTCGACACCTGTTGGTCTCATACCCGTGATCTCTGTGATAGTCGCACCGTATGGATGAGTTTCTTTGGGAGGGATCCGTCTGGATCGGTGCGGGCCATTTGAAATCTGGCAAGTCGCGAATAAGGGGTAGCAGCCTCTCATATGTGATGTTCAGTAAGAACGTTCCTTTTTTCGATCCATCGCTTGGTTTTTGCTCTAATCCTTCCTCGGGCTCGTATGGTTTCTTTCCCCTCCGGCTTACACCACACGACTTGCTTGTGATCATGATACCAGGTTGTTGCACAGATGTTATCTTTCCCAAAGATTGAGCATCTATCTTCCCACCCTTCAGATAATTCTTCTATCAGAGTCTCGTGGCCCAAAACAATGAGTGGAAGAAAGGAGTGGATGGCGCGAAGCTTCTCCTGAAGTTCTGAAGGACTACGTCCATGCTATAAGCCTCTACCTGTTGGACGGATTGCCCGAACCTCCTTATGAAGTCTTGTATGGATTCCTCTTCCTGCTTTATAATAGTTTTCAAAGAGCTAATATTCCTCTTCTGCCATATCGAACAAATATACTAAAAAAGGAATGCAGTCCAAAGCTCATTGAACGAATTTATTAAATTAATTGCAAGCAGGAACTGTAGCTAGTGCCGGCCCTTATAGACTAGCCGAATATTTCTCAGACAACAGATTTATCATCAAGTAATACTGTTAAGGCCTAGTTGTCATGTGATCATAAGACATTAGAAACCATTGAACTTGGCAATTTACTTTAATCCTCAAGGTGGCTCGTAATTAAGGATGTAAGGTTCTAGGGCTAAGAGAGCACGGCCGTGGCCCCCGACCAGTGTCACGCAGCCGCACATAGAATGTCACCCTTACACCGGCTACGGATGCATAGGCGCATTGACTCGATCATGCCGTCTGCAACATTGATACGCTTTCGGCCTGAGGCATTTGCCCGCTCCGGTCCGCCTTTCCTAGCCCGCGAAGCGCCATCGACGACGCTATCAGGGCAAATAAGGCGTAATGCTTCCTTCGCGATTTGGCCCTTGTGTTGACTCGAGCAATCCTTCCTGGTGGGGGACTTGTGGATGGGGACCTCCCATAAGACAATAGGCCTGCTGGTTCATTGGGCCTCGTTGTCTGAACAATGGCTCTTTTGCCTATCATGGACTACATGTTCAAAGACAATCGCCATCTATGTCCTTTCCAAGTTCGAGAGGGCTTGCTCTTTACCTGGTCCACAGAACCCGATCATTCTCACGCTGTAAGCGTTTCAGCCATGAAGCTTGTAATTCCCGCATCTACCTCATCGCTTCACTTTCCATCTCGACGCCCAATGGAGGAATTGATCTTCGTGTTTGATGTGACCCGATGAGTCCGACATTTTCGAATGCCGTAGATCGATGGCTGCAAGGGGGAGCTGAAAGATTCTAGGTAATGGGGTTATGCAGAACTGTTGAAGCTAAGAGCCCCGTACACCACACATCAAGACTTTTATTTGCTTCCCACATTTGGCACTAATTATCGACTTAACTTCTGGATCCCCCCCAATTGTTAAGCTAGACTGATCGCCTTCCCTAAGTATCAAGAAGGCAACGCTAAAACTTTGCAAAAAGGGTGTTCCAAGTGGTAGTAATTTATCGCCTTCTCCAATGATTAAGTTAGGAAAAAAAACATGGAGAGTGAAAAGAGTACATCAAATGATTTATGCATGCCTTCCCTAAATGGGAATCTGACTTATAGGTTTGGTTCACAAAATCCTCTCCCTTCCTTCTCGTGGATAGATTTTATCTCCTCCTAGCTTAAGGGAGGAAATCTTCTTTTCCTATCGATCATCAGTCTCTTCCCTATTAGGATTGCTTATTGCATTATGTCCTCCGAGGGCGAGGGATTCGTGGTTGGTAACGACCATGAAGATCAAGCGGCGATTTTCCGCCCAACGCAAGGTTTATTCGAAACATACTTCCTGTGTGGGATAGAATTTCCATATGGGGTAGAATGGCAGAAGTCCCAGACGGGCCGCCTCGAGCAAGCCATGGAAAAGTTTATCCTAGCTTTCCTAGGTGACCTTCATAGATTCTCCCGTCTGAATAGTGTCTGCTTGATCTTGATGAGATGAGTGGAGTCGGGCCCACATAGACCCAACGGGCTCGGCCCATCAAGTAACGGATCCCAGAGATCATGGTAGTCACAATCCGTTGCCATGTTAGCTCCTCTAAGGATATGGGAGAGGGTGAGACGTGCTGCCAATGATGAGGTTCCTGCAGCATGAAATAATTTCTCCAAATTCAGATCTGTCCATCTCTTAGGATTGAATGGCGTCACAGATAGCTTTGGCCTTTGGCATCTATCTCTAGTATCGTATGCGTCATTTGCAGCTCCCGAAGCCACAGAACAACCTTCCGAAGACCCACAGCTTCAGCTTCCTTAGGCAAGCATATATGTCCCTTAAGATTTATGATATATTAGCTGTATCCATCAAGATAGCTGCATCCATATTATTACATTTTGTTATGAATATAAGAAGCTTTGATACATGAGAATATGAATTTAAGAATACAAAGATAAAGAAATTAACATATATAAAAGCGTTGTTTGACCAATTATGCTTATATGTATGGATGAGAGAGAATCTTTTCACTATTCTTAAAAACACCTAGTATAAGATTATAAAGATCAAAGACAGACGATTAGAAAAATTATAAATGCGAAACCCCTAGATATTCACAATATCGGTAAATATCTCACAAAACTCTTAATCTCTCTCAAACTCTAAATCTCTCGCACACACGAATATATAGTTTTACAGTTTCATTTTCATCATTTTTCCTCAATGATTCAAATATTAAGTAAAGATATTCCTAAACTTTCTAATATTATGAAGAATATAACACTAGGGAGTTTGAGACATTTTAATGTATTTCAATGTTGGGGTGGCTTACTCATTTCTTTGGTTAAACTCCATGGAGCCTCTTCATTGTCACCCACGTCTTTTCGCTTACTTTCTCCATTCATAGTACTCTTCAATTCTATTTTTGATTAATGGATTTTCTCAATGGTTTTATTTATTTAAAGTTTCTCTATAATTTTTTCTTTTTTTTTTCTTATTGCATATTCTCCTTACTTTAACAATGCTTTTTATAATAGGTCAAACAAATTACACACAACCCATACATGGCATGATAAGTTTTTTGCGGGTTTGAATTGAGTTTAATCGTATTTAGGTCAAAGGTGTATTGAACCGAATAACCCATTTAATAAATGGATTATATTCGTGTCAATCCACATAATACAAATTTGACTCAAATTGACTCCTTTAATTACAATATTAATTAATATTTAACATAGATTAACTCATTTATATACTATTTGTTAAATATTGATAGAATTGATTATAATTTATATTTTTTAAATTATCAAAATTAATAAACGGGTTATATGTGTTGTGTCGTGTTACCTAATTATTAATTGTGGCTGTGTATGAATTTTGTTATCGCATCGCTTATGATTTGTGAGGTTATTAGATCGACGACATAAGAAGACATTGTTATCGATACGATCTAAAATACGCACTAGCAAAACAATGACTGTTGTTACCCTTCCCTTATAATGAATCATTATTTCATATTTATCTTAAGTTGATCAGTTTTTCTTTCCTCCTAGCTTATGTATGTTTAATTTTATCACTCTGCTGAAAGCAAAGGTTGAAGATTGTAACACCCATACAAATTAGTCAAAATTCTAATGAATTGAATTGATGCTACATGATTTAGTCATCAATCAAGAAAAAAAATAGTTTGATGTGATTTCAATAATATAAAGAAAATCGATTTGATCTGAGTATTACCAATTACTACAGATAAGTAATGCGTTGAACTCCAAATATTTTCTTTTTCCTGTTTATTCATCTTCAATCTTTATGGACAGATAGAAGATTCATACATTTAGGATATTGCACCTCAATTTCATAGTATTGAATGAATAATTCTTCTGTACTACAGTAATTTTCTTGGCATCCAATCATCAACTTGGCAAGTCTACTCACGTCAGGACAAAATAGAAGTCAGACTATTGTAGGTGCAGAGAAAGTCAAGAAGATATTTCACATGTACAAATTGGCACCCATACTCATTGACTTTGCGAACCCTTACTTATAAAGTCACAATGCTCAATTAATCTTGTAAAATGTACAAGAAATTCTGTATCTGTGAATTTTCAAGAATTCTCAAATGGAGATGTTGGTGGGTCTTTACAGATAAATTGTAGATATTTTCTTCAACTGAAAGAGGAGATCAATGGAGTTTTTATTCTTGTTTATTGGTTGTTTGGCCCTTAGTACCAGTGCCACTCTGGTCCATGGACAAGATCAATCAGGTATGTTTTTCATTTTCTTTTTCCCCTTTGCTTAACAAATATAAATTCATTTTCTATTTACAACAAGATGAACTGTCAGGCTTTATTAGTATGGATCAAAGGCTGAGAGCTCAGACTACAATGACACCTCAACCGCATACTAATACACTTCCGATGCTCAATTCATCGATACCGGAATAATCAAGACCATTTCAGCCGATGTCATGCCGGAAAATCTTCCTAAGTACTTGTCCAGTGTTAGAGCTTTTCCAGAAGGACTCAAAAATTGTTACACCATTAAAGTTGCAGAAGGGAACAAGTATTTGATCAGAGCAGTTTTCATGTATGGCAACTACGACTCAAAAAACCAGGCCCCGGAATTGACTGTATCTCAATGCAGATGAATGGGGACTGCAGTGAAAATGAGGAATTAAATGATACCGTAATCATGAGATTCGCTACATGTTCAGATAACTGATTATTTGCATAGCCTGTCTGGTAAATACTGGCATGGAACCTTTATATCAGCATTGAGCTCAGAAAACTGAATGCTTCCATGGCGAGACCCAGCCCGATCATTGCCTTGCCAGGAGGCTTGATATTGGCTCAACAAGTTAAATGACATAGTCAGGTGAGGCACATTTTGGCAATGTACTTCTTGTTGGAAACTATAAACTCTATTTAGAAACTATTGACTTATATTCAGTTTTTAAAATCACATGGAAGAATATTTTATTTTATTTTCAATATTTAGTTTCTATTTCTATTTTTTGAGAATATTTAAGTTTTGAAGTGCCTTGAGACATGGCTCAAGTGGTAGCGGATGAGATGGACATATGGGCAATCCAAGTCTGTCTCGAATCTGTAAACAAAGAACTACACCACATACAAAGCTGAATAGACATAAAAAAATTTAAGTTTGTAGAAAGTTTCTTTCAATAGGAGATTTTATTTTATTTAGTTTGAATAGTTATAACAGACTCTTGTTCTTATGTGACTTATGGTAAAGGGGACAGGTGAATAAGAGGTCCTGAGTCCTTATCCGAGCATAATACTAGAACATTCGGAGACTTTCTAATAATATTAAGAACAAGAGATGAGTATGAGAATTATAGTATGTAATAAAGTTTTTTTTCTTCTCCGAAGATTATGTAATAATGTTTTTCTCAATTAACTTGTTATCACGCTTCCGCGCCTCCAACATTTCTGAATATGAATATGAATCAGGTACAAGGACGATATCTATGATCGCATTTGGGAACCATACAGAGGCTCTGCAGCTTGGGAATCATTGATCCTAAAGAATACGAGCGCAATACTTCGAAACAGAAACTATTTCATACCGCCTTCAGCTGTGATGAGGACTGCAGTTAGACCGAAAAATCGAAGCACACCATTGGAACTGAGCTATACCCCTGATGATGATACTCAGCAGTTTTATGTTTACATGCACTTTGCCGAGATTGAAGACGTAAATGTGAATCGAAGTTTCAGTATCTGGATGAATGGGGGATTATTTTATGATCAGTATCTTGTTCTCAAAGGCCCCAGTCCCTTGACTGTGTATAGCTTTTATGCTGTCAGTGGAACTTCCCTTGATTTTTCGTTTTATCCGGCGAATGACTCCATCCTTCCGCCTATTCTCAATGCCATAGAGTTTTACCTGCTAAAGCTGTTCATGGAATCACCAACTGAACAAAATGATGGTTAGTTCATAGACATATATACATATGTCGGTTTTAGTACTAATTAGTTCAATTGTTTTCAGACCTTCATCATATGATAGTTTTTGGTTTCTTTTTGGGAGATTATAGTTGAAATTATCAGGGAGATAAAATCAGTGTATGGGGTTAAGAGGAACTGGCAAGGAGATCCTTGTGCGCCGAAAAAACAGTTATGGGATGGGCTTGAATGCAGCTACCATGGCCAGAATTTCAGTAGGATCATCTCTCTGTGAGTTTTGACTTCTGTGAACTGAAAAGACTTGGTTAATTCAATGTGTTTATATGAATATTATTGAACTTTTTTTCTGATGAATATCAATCATTATAATCTGTGAGTAGGGACCTCTCCTCAAGCCAATTGTCCGGGAAGATAGACTCTTCACTGTCTAAGCTCAAATCGTTACAGTACTTGTAAGTATGAAATACAAATAAAAGCAGGGAAACTGATGTTTTTTTGCAATTTTTTTGAAATGGGAACCTTTCAAATTATTGAAAGAATGGATAGAAAAATTAAGTAATTGTTTCATTATAACAGAGATTTATCGAACAACAACCTTACTGGAGAAGTGCCAGAGTTTCTCACCCAACTGCCTCTATTGAAGACCCTGTAAGTTGGTGGAATTTATTTTTCTTAGGCAAATGACTAAAATGAAATGCCTATTGAATTCTCTGTTGCTCTTTCCAGAAATTTATCAGGGAATGAGTTCACAGGTTCTGTTCCATCACTTCTCATTGAAAGATCAAAAAATGGATCCCTGACTTTGAGGTTTGCACAACAAACTGAAAACATACATTCAGTTTTCACACTCTGGGGTTCGATTGATTGATTTAAATTTTCCAATTTCATTCTTTTTGTTTCTTGTTTCTTATCTTTCCCTACTTGGTAACTAATAACTATACTTTTTAATACTAGTGTGGATGTTAGTCCAATTCCTTGTGCAATGGCCTCATGCAAAAAGAAGAAGAGTGTCATTATACCAGTAGTTGCATCCATTGCTTCAGTTTTAGTCCTCTTGAGTGCAGTCGCAATCTTGTTGATCTTGAGAAAAACCCGACGAGGAAAAGGTTAGAGACACCATGTCTTAATGAAGTTATAATTTTGGAATGTTAGTGCTTGTTACTAACAAAATGATTTTCTTCTCTATACAAAGGGGGGCTTACTGCCAGAGCTGAAGAACAAAATGAGAAATTGGAGCCAAAGAGCCTGCAATTTTCATATTCTGAACTTGTAAACATTACTAACAACTTCAAAAAAGTAATTGTAAAGAGATCTGAAATGTTCATGGTGGCTGTCAAGGATGCGAAACCCAGGTTACTGTCAAGATGTTATCCAAATCACGCTTAAGGGCATGAATTTCAGACCGAGGCTAGTGTTTTTTTCTTCATTATGAACCCTCAACACCTATTGAAATTTATAGTTTCCTTTTCAATTTGGCTAAGATTGGATAGTGCCTATTTGCATCAATGCAGGCTCAGTTGATGATGAAAATTCATCACAGAAACTTGGCTTCCCTCATTGGATACTGCAATGAAGGACAACACTTGGGGCTTGTATATGAGTACATGGCTAATGGAAACTTGCAAGAGTATTTGTCAAGTATAAGCTTCTATGCATTTTCTTTCACTATATTCATCTGAAAGCACTTCAAAATTTCTTCGAAACTTGAGTTCTAATTGAACTAATATATGTTATTATGCAGCTACAAGTACTGCTGTCTTGAGTTGGGATCAGAGACTTCGAATAGCAGTTGATGCAGCACAAGGTTTGGAAGCTAATAAACACAAATTTTCTTTGAAATTCATGGTTTTTACTTTTTTCTCCTCATAGATATATGCTAACAAGAGTAGGAATCTGATTTGCAGCATTGGAGTATTTACATAATGGTTGCAAACCACCTATAATCCATAGAGATGTAAAGACTTCCAACATTTTGTTGGATGAGAAACTGCTAGCAAAAGTTACAGATTTTGGGTCGTCCAGAATCATGCCAGTTGAAAATGGCAGCCATGTATCAACTGCAGTTGTAGGCACAGTAGGCTACATCGATCCTGAGTAGGTCTTTCTCACTTAACTCCATCAAATCTCAATGATTCTTGAAAAACAATTACTAAACAGACCTTAAATACCAACTTTCTTTCTTGATTTTTACAATTGGGGATTCTTCAACTTGTTCTCAGGTATTACAGACTGAATAAATTGAACGAGAAAAGTGATGTTTATAACTTTGGGATTGTCCTGTTGGAGCTAGTCACAGGGCAGCCTGCAATCATACCAGGCCATGAGAGGAAACACATAACACAATGGCTCAACCCCATGCTAACTAGAGGAGAAATAAGAGACATTGTAGACTCAAGGCTAAGTGGGGGCTTCAGCATCAATTCTGCCTGGAAAATATTGGAGACAGTAATGGCATGTAGTACCAACCCCATGCAAAGATTCCAAGAATGAATCAAGTAGTACTTGAATTAAAGGAATGCTTGGACATGGGATATCTGCAGCAAGGGAAGTACTACTACTAAGAGAAAGAACATTCACAGCAGTTAGAGCATTAGTCAAATGATTTATCCGCTTAATCAGACTTCTCACGGATCCACAAAGGACTGATCAAATTTGAGTGATTTGTTGGAAGAATTTCTTAGTTTGCTGATGTTTCTACTTCATGAGTTAAAACTGTTGATGATTTTCTTTTCTTGAAACCTGGTTTTGAAATGTCTTGTAAGATTTAATATAAAGCTTCTATACAGATATATACTTTATGTCATGTACTAAAGTTCTTATCAATGCCTTTTATTCAAATTTTAGATTGCATATATCATAATGTCTTAAACAATATATTTATTTTCACATTAATTCATGACATTCCAACAATGTATCCTTAGCCATCCTTGGAGGGACCTCATCAAGGAGGTGTTTGGTTCCTAGAAAATACGACGCAAAGGAAAAAAAGTGGAAAGGAAAATGATTTTCCTATGTTTGGTTATCTAATGAAAAATCTTAAAGAAAATAAAATATAAATATATAAAATTGTTCAGAACTTATTTATTTTTTAAATTTTTTAATCTTTTATATTGATAAATTAAAATAGATTCAAAATAATAAATAAAAAATAATATGTTGGATTTAATTCTCTATTTTTATTTTCCTCAATTTTTCTAGGAACCAAATATAGCTTAGAGGTTCAAGCATTACATTCCCTTCAAATGCATCAAAATATTTTTTTGATTCTAATGTCTCTTCTTTGTTTAGTGGTTACTTTCCCTCCAAATGTACCAAAATAAGTCAAAGGATGTTCATCGAACCTTTCTCCTTGGCATAACCAAATCTTGGGTCTTCTATGTGAAATTTTTTTAGTTGACTACAGAAAAATCAATTGCAATTCACGTACAACTTAGTATGTTTTTGATAAAATAATCAAGTATGATATAATCCATGAGGCCCGATGCAAATGGTAAAAATTGAGAAGAGATTATGAGAAATTTATGTTCAAATTCTTGTAAGAACACGTTAATACACTGATTGAATAGATGTAAAAGGAAAAAAAAAATCTAGTATCCTATAAATTTAGAGGTCAATCTTCTCTAATTAAATACAAGGGATAAAAGCAATTGTCAGCAAAGGGTTCATAAAAATCTTGGTTGAATTATGGTCAAATCTTCCGGTTATCCTAAAACATAAGTTAAAGGACAAAGGAAATATTGATTTTTCCTGACAACTTGTAGTGTTTATTTTTGAATTTATTGGACGTACAAAAGTTGAAAATTGGTGCGGTTGACAAAATAGAGAGCTACACATCAAAATCTGAACATGTCGACACAAAAATGAAAAAGTCAGAAACTAAATGATGAATGGAATCAAACTCATGATTGATTAATGCAGAGGGCTAATGGAGTTGACTTCAAAAGTAACAAAATAGAGGTCAACCATTGTAGATAAAGAAATTAAAAAAATACCCAAGAATTGAAGTCTACAGGACAGTAGAAGTTGTGGGTATCGTTAGATATTCCAAGTCTCTTGTAGATTATGAGTAGTAAGATGTTGGTAGAGAGGTCTGATCTGATCCCTTTAATATTTCTTATATGAAATTGCAAAGTATTTTTTTTTCGTGAAATTTTCTTTCATTGAATGGACTTCAGAATAATGGAGATGTTTCTGTTCTTCTTTGGTTGTTTGGCTCTTAATACTCTTCTGGTTCAGGGGCAAGATCAATCAGGTATAATCTTTTTCTACATTTTCTCCACAATTTATCACTAGAATAGTATGAAAAAAGATTATATAATAAGCTTCATTTAATTCCAAATCTTCAGGTTTCATAAGCATTGACTGTGGCCTGGCTGAGGGTACAGACTATACCGATGCCACAACCAGCATCATCTACACCTCCGACGCTCAATTCATCGATACCGGAACAAACAAGAGCATCTCCCCAGATTCGGAACCCGAAAACCTCGCCAAGTACTTGTCCAGTGTTCGAGCTTTTCCAGAGGGACTAAAAAATTGTTACACCTTCAAACTTGTCCAAGGCAACAAGTACTTGATCAGAGCTGTGTTCATGTATGGCAACTACGACTCCGAAAATCGGCCCCCGGAATTCGGACTGTATCTCAATGCCGAGGAATGGGAGACGGTGAAATTGGAGAACTCAAGTGATGTTGTGGTCAAGGAGATCATACATGTCCAAGAAACCGATTATTTGCATGTTTGTCTGGTGAATACCGGCTTGGGAATGCCTTTCATATCTGCTTTGGAGCTCAGGCTGCTGAATAATACCATATACAAAACTCAGTCTGCTTCATTAGTCCTCGGTACTCGGCTCGATATCGGATCCACGAGCAATGACACGATCAGGTGAGGCTATTTTGATAGTTGGTAACTGATAATTGATGCTGGTAGCTGATTATAAATTCCTATTTGATATAGTAATTCATTAAAAATAATTGATTGTAGATTAATTTATTTATATAAAGAGATATAAAAACAATGCATGTATATATGAAAAAAGAGACCAAAAATAAAAAAAAATTTATATATGAAATTATAAAAATTTATAACCATAAATAAAGAAAAAAATTATTTTAAAATATACCTTTTAATAATCATTGAATTCCTAAACAGTCTTTTACGATAGGGAGAGAATGATTAAAAATGAAAATTTGATATTTTAATAAGAGCGGATCAGAATAAGTAATAATCTGTAGTTTTTTTCCATCATGAGTTGTTTAGTTCTAATATTCTATTAGTAACTAATTAAGAGTCTTTACCAAACAATTTATAGAGTTGATAGGAGGTGAATCACCCATCCATTATTAACTTTATATAACTTTTTGGACATATAGGTACAAGGACGATGACTACGATCGGATATGGAAGCCATATGTCTCGTCTAGTTGGGAATTAGTGAGCTTGAGGTATGCTAGTGACATATTGAGCACGAATGATTTTGTCCCACCATCTAAAGTTATGAGAACTGCTGCTATGCCTAAGAATGGAAGCAGATCAATGGAACTGCGGTATGATCCAGACGATGCTACTAAGCGATTTTATGCGTACATGCATTTTTCTGAGCTGGAGGAGCTTGGTAATGGTGGATATAGAAATTTTAGTATATTGCTGAATGGAGATTTCTGGTACGGCCCTATGGATGTCCATGACTTAAATCCAGTGACAGTGTATAGCCAATATCCAGTAAGTGGAACTTCCCTAGAGTTTTCGTTGGTTCAAGCAAATGATTCCAAGTTTCCACCGATTCTCAACGCCATAGAGCTTTACTGGGTGAAGGAGTTCCTTCAATCACCAACTGAGCAAAGTGAAGGTGAGTTTGTTTGTAACTTTTTAAGAATGATCCATTTTTCAATTGTTTAGATGTTTTTGTCTTAAAACTCCTGCCCTCCTGGCCTTCTATTTCATAAGTTTAAAATGCGTCTACATGATTAAGAGGAGCCTAGAGTCTTTACCGAATCAAAAAGTAATAGGGAAAGCAAAAAAAAAAAATACTAAGAAAAATTATATTCTCACAGGTTTAGTTTAATTATAGAAAATATAAAATAAAATCAAATAAAATCAAAATTCCTCAAATTTTTTTACATGTTTTTAGATTCTTAGTCCTTATATAATGTAGGTAAATAAATATATAAAATCAATTAAACAAACATATATAGAATTAATTTATTGATTTTAAACTTATTTTTTATTTTCCTCTTAATTTTCTTTCCTTTCACTTTTCCTCTATATTTTATTTTTTTAGTACTTTTCAAGTTTCAAATGGAATCTTAGCATTTTTTTTTATTTTCCTAGTACTTTTTGGGTTCAAAACAGAGCATTAGGTTTTCAGGTTTCTTCTTTATTTTTCTCAGGTTTAAAACATATATTTTTTTTTATTTGTTAGGAACTTAGAAAGGACTAAGGAAAGAAAATGTAGTTAAAAACGGGAATTAATGAAAATCTAGATAAATAAAAATAGGCTAAATGAATAAATTAACTCTATATTTTCATAATAACTCATTTTTAATAGTGTAAACATTATCAACTCTATTTAAAAGACTTTTACGGCATTTTAAAGTTTTGAGTTCTTTTTTTCCATTCAATGTGAGATATGAGATCAACTAGTACTATTGACATATGCCTTAATTTCTTTTAGTTGTTACATAGGAAGGAGAATTTGTCTGACTTTTCAAAATTGTAGTTGAAGCTATAAGGAATGCAAAGTCAGTGTATGGGGTGAAAAGGAACTGGCAAGGAGATCCCTGTGCTCCAAAAAAGTACTTGTGGGATGGCCTTGACTGCAGCTACAATGGCTCCAATTCCCCTAAGATCATCTCTCTGTGAGTTTTCTGCCCTTAAAACCCAATCCAATCTAATGACTACTATGAATTAGGGATAAAATATACAAATGCTTCCAAGTTTTACCCGTATGTCCTATTTTGCATCTTAACTTTTTTTAGGTCCCAAGATACACTCGACGTTTACTTTGGTAGCTCAATCATGCTCTTGTTGTTAGAAAATGACATATATGGACAAATGCTCGTTAAAAACCCCCATTAATTATCCCACACGTTTAAAAGTTTACACCCTAATTATGACTTTTTTTAACGAATGAGCAATGAGCGTATTACTAAATAAACATCGTGGCATATCCCGAGATAAAAAGTTCATTGACAAAGACATACACAAGAAACTCGAGACATTTATGCACCTTATACCCATGTGAATTATTGAATCTTCTTCTAATGAATACCATTCTAATATGTGACTAGGAACCTGTCTTCAAGGGTCTGGGAAGATAGACTCCTTCTCTGTCCAATCTCAAATCCTTAGAGTACTTGTAAGTATGAAAGTTATACAATGAAAATCAAATATAACTTCTGTGAGCTCCAATTTTTCAAATTTGTTGTAACTGTACTAATATTTTCATTACAGAGATTTATCAAACAATGGTCTAACTGGTGAACTGCCAGATTTCCTCACCCAACTGCCTCTACTAAAGACTCTGTAAGTTAATGGGACTTATTTTTTCAATATTATGTTAATATTTTAATGCAAATGTATAGTTCGGTTTAACTCGAACATCAAAAATAATAATAATAATAAGAAAATTATTTTTTCATATTTGATTTTTACCATGAAAAATATAAAAGAACGCTACAAATATAACCAAAATTCCTTAAAATTTTTTTATATATTTTTAATTTTCTTAGTCTTTATATAATAGAGAGAAGTTTGAATAAACATATAACATTAATTTATTATGGTTTAAACAAATTTTTATTTTCCTTCAAATATTCTTTCATTCCACTTTTCTTCTTTATTTTCCTCAATATTTTCTTTCTTTATTACTTTCCAAATTATAAACAGAGCCATAGAAGAAAGGGACTGAATCCTTAATGACTTTGCAGAAACTTATCAGGGAATGACTTCACAGGCTCAGTTCCATCACTCCTCATCCAAAGATCAAAAGATGGATCCCTTTCTTTGAGGTTTACTTAAATTAAACGAACAATTTCAAATTTCAGACCATCTTGACATTCAGTGGAACATATCACAAAATTTCTGTTTGATGCCAGTGTGATGGCAATCCAAATCTTTGTGCAACAATCTTATGCAACAACAAGAAAAACATAGTTGTACCTGTGTAATTGCATCTGTTGCTGTAGTATTAGTATTCCTGAGCACATTCTCATCTTTTGGGGCTTAAAAGAAGACGAACATGGCGAGGTACTGATTATATTTAAGAAATGATTTCAAGAAGATCATTAATAAATTTTTAATTAATTCTGCATATAGCCCCTGAATTTAAAGCCAGACATGAAGAAGATGGAGGATTGGAGAGTAAGAATCTGCAGTTTACATACTCTGAACTTGTAACCATTACCAACAACTTCCAAAAAGTACTTGGGAAAGGAGGATTTGGATCAGTTTATGCTGGCTACTTGAACGATGGCACTCAAGTTGCTGTCAAGTTGCTATCAGAACAATCAGCTCAAGGGTTTAAGGAGTTTCGTTCCGAGGCAAGTGCATATATTCATCATCTATGAAAATTATAGAAATTCCTTCACCATTAAGATTTGTATACCTTTTACATAACAGGCTCAGTTATTGACAAAGTTCATCACCGGAATCCGCTCCTTTAATTGATACTGCAATGAAGGATCTATACAAGGGCTTGCATCTGGTATATATAATGGAAACTTGCAAGAACATTTGTCGGGTATGAGTTGAATCAGAGCGGATAATATCTACATGATTGAGAACAAGTCATTACATCAATTCTAATTTTATATGTAATTGTTATGTTATAGGTGCAGGAAAGGACACTATGGTATTGAGTTGAGAACAAAGGCTTAGAATAGCAGTTGATGCAGCACAAGGTTAGCAAGCATGGAAATTCTTTCTGAACATAGATTTTATTTTTTTCCTGATCTTCATGACTGCACGAAGGGAAATTTTGCAGCACTTGAATATTTGCAGCCGCTGTGCCACCAATAGTCCATAGAGATGTTAAGACTTCCAACATTTTGTTGGATGGAAATGGGAATGTACCACGTGATTAGCTGAACAGATTCATGCCATCAGAGAGTAGAATTCTTGTATCTACTAAAGTTGCTGGCACACCCGGCTACCTTGATCCTGAGTAAGTTCATGTGTTGGATTGTTAGTCTAAATTAATGTTTTTATACGACATCGAACATCTATTAGAGGAAAAATTTATAACGTATATATGTTAAGGAGTCTGCTTAACTTAATTTAATGTCAGATGAAATATAGATTGCAAAGCTGGGATTTCAAACCCTGGTGCTATTGGGTTTGTTTGGCCCCTTGGGAGATCTATCACAGAGGGTCTCCATGTGACTGGTTTGGTCCAAAGTGGTCACAGAACGCAGAAGTCAGCGTTGAAGTCTGCTCCCACGACCCTAGTATAGGATTTGTTTGTCACATAAGGGACCTACATAAGAGCAAGTAGTTCAGATCCCTGACCTAAAAGAGGGAAGTTTGTTTGGTCCCATGAGAGATCTAGTCACATAGAGGGTCTAAGAGAAGTGTGTCCTGTTTATACATTTTTTATTTTTGCCCATGTGTATGGTTGGATTAATATCTTTACCTTTCTTGGTTTAACAACAAAGGGCGGATTTAGCGAATTTAGATCGGAACCTCCTATTGTATCCAAAGAGAATAACACTCAAATAACAGACTTTGTCCAATTGAAATGCATATTAGCCACGCTAAAGCCCACTTCTGTAAATTTTGCAAAACTTAAAGTTACTTAATCTTCAACTTGTTCTTATGCAGGTACTATATGTCGAATAATCTAAACGAGAAAAGCGATGTTTACGCTTTTGGGATAGTCCTGTTGGAGCTGGTCACAGCCCTTCCTGCAATAATACAAGGCCATGAAAACACACACATAGTTGACTGGATCAGTCCCAGGCTTGAAGGAGGGGAAATAAGAAGCATTGTAGACTGTAGGCTAAACGGAGGTTTCAACACCAACTCGGCCTGGAAACTGGTAGAGACAGCCATGGCTCAGGCAGCTAAGAAGCTCCATACAAAGGCCAGCAATGAGCCAAGTGGTGGTGGAGCTAAAGGAGTGTTTGGAGATGGAAATACACAGCAATAGAAAATATCAAGCTACAGAATCAAGTACTGATACAGTTCATATGTTTGCTGTTGACCCTGACCTCTCAATGCCTCATGCAAGATAGTGGAAGTATACATGGGCATTGGTTTTTGGAAGATTAAGATTGTTGAAAATTTTATGAAGTATTTCTTGGGTTATTACTGTTGGCCGGATGGCTAGACTTTTCTTTCGCACAAAAATGATTATGATTAGGAACAAAGAATAATACATAAAATAACAAAACTGAATCATAAAGAAGGTAGGAGAAATAAAACCGATTATTGTGAAATTCATACTCTTCTTAAATGCCTTTTCTAATAGTGCTTTGAGATTCACTGATGTCGGTTCATGAATAGTTGGGGGTTTGTTGAATGGTCAACAAAAATAATTTTGTTGTTAGTTCAGGCAAACAGCAACCAAAACTTTAATTCTTCTAGGACTCTATATATTCTTTGCTCTGTCATGCCCCGAACCTGCGCTATGGGCGATTTACTCATCACCACACACAAGCCTATAAAAAGTGCTCAAAATACGGAACGAACAAAACTCACTTTGTAATTCTTGTTCAAAGTAATAGGCAACATTATAAATTTTAATTTTAAATTTCAAAATTTCATGCCAATAAAAATTATTTCTAAATCTTCTCAATGCAATAAACCCGTTATATATTTTTATAGCAGAGGCTTGACTATTCAACTTATGTCAATGGTTTTCGCTTCTCAGAAATCTCAACCTCAACTCTAAGAAATTTGACCCAAGTTCTCTTTTCTTACTTTTTGTATAGACTTGATTGTGAAGTTTGGGGTCAAAATAAACTTGTAGTTTTGATAAAATGTTTGCCAAAATCTTATAGCTTTACTAAAGTAACCCAAATGGGGCATGACCAAGAAAAATGGAGAGAGTGCAATCATCAAAAGTAAATAAAAATAAAAATAAAGGAAGAAGAAGAAATGAGTAGTTATTAGGTTTTTTTATCATATTTAGCTCAAGTTGGTAAATTGTTTCTTACTTACGACTAAACCTAAGATGCACCGCATTTTTCTCACGCAAGGCCCCAATCGACATGCGAACTCGCTTTTTTATTAAGAAAATCAAGTCATCACTTATTTTGTTTATTTTTTTGGGCTGAAAATAAAATGTGCTAAATAAAACTCTTGTATTTAATTTCTTTATTTGCAAGATACTGCTCGCTTAAAAACCAAGCCCAAATCCAGCCATTATGTACGATATGAGTCAGAACACCCTTTAGTCTCAGATAAAACGGTCTCTCCTAAACAAGTTTAGAAAACGGTAACAATTAATTAATTAATTATGGATACGAAGAAAAAGAATCACATTACTCGATACATAAAAAAATAAATTTGTCTTACTTATAAAAGAGAGATCTGACTTACTTTTAAAAAAATCAAGATCCACCCTTAGTTAACATGAGAATTATTTGTATTTGTTTATTAAGATCCAACTTGGTCCAAAAGATTTACTTAACTAATTTAGAAAGGAACGAACTTACAACTTTATTTAGAAGTTTTTTTATTATTTGAAAACTGGTTTAAAATTTATTTTATTTATAAAAATGAACAATCTTATTTAAAAACAAATGAATAGAAGGATCATGTGATTATAAACAACAATTTGAATTTTTCTAAAACAAATTTTATTCTTTATAAAAAACATTCCTTGGCTGCCTTCTTATTTAGGACAATAATTATTTAAAAATATCTAATATAACTGCTTTGATAAATTAAATTTATTAATTATTATGGATATTTATTAAACACATAAAATTATAAAATTACATGTTCAATTTTTCATACAACCAACTAAAGTATATTAGAATGAACTTACAAATTTATATATAAAAAAATAATAATCATAATAATATAATTAAATATCAATGAGGAAACTCGATAATGTACTAAAAAGTCCCATTTGTAATTTACGTAATTCTAGTTCTTGTTGAACTGTCTTCCGCCTGGTTAATCCAGTACTGATCAACAAAAGCACCAAGAGCGGGCTCCACGCAAAAACAAAAATAAGTCCAAAAGAGAAAAATGCATTAAAGTAGGAAAAAGAGGTTAAGTTATAATAATTTTTCAAGTCTAATAATAAGGCTAAATTAAGCTAATCAATTGATTTCATTCATGCCAATGAGCTTCAACACATATGTTATCATTATCATGGGAGTCTATAGTCTCAAAATTAGTGACATTATAGCTATCCAATTTGATAAGTTCCACCAATACAAATTTCATATTAATTAGTAAGTCTCATTCAAATATAAAGTCCACAAACTCCACTGGTTAATCAATATATGAACCAAATTTATAAATTTCAATAACAAACAAAATTTTCTTAACAATTAACAAAACCCAATTTAAAATATTTAATGTCCTAAAATACAATAGGCACAAATATACAAAAATCTAGGTTTAAATAGAACTATCTCATAATTTAAGCCTAATTCAATATGCAAATTTAATATTCAGTCAAAAGCAACCAAATAAAAGCAAGTACCTAAAATAACTTTGTGCCACCAATAACTCCAACTTAGATATATATTCAATTGATGCAAAATCTATATTTTCATAATTCGCTTAATTAATCTGATACATGAGAACTTAAAATTAAATCCAAAATATCATAATTTACAATTAGCACCATAAAAGTATACCAAAATAATTTTACTAAGGGTTGTAGAACACAAAAATAAGGATAAATCAGAAACCCGGTAAAATTTCAATTTTCAAAAGGGTAAACGGTAATTTCGTCAAAACCCAAAATTTTTTAGATACGGACATCAAACGGATTTCACCATCACTGCTCGGAATTCAATATACCAAGTCGACTTTGGCCGACCAGACAAAATGCACTCACGCCGAGACACCGCGCCGGTGCCGTGAAACGGCTCGTGAGTTATTACGTGATGGATAAAAAGTCACCTACTGGAGACGGTGATTCACGCGACGCTTACTTGTAGCAGAGAGTATAAACGAACGGGCCTAGGATTGTGTCAAGCGTCAAAAACGTTAAAAACGGACAATATCGGAATTAAAACCGAACGCGAATGGTGATAATAAAACAAACGGTCAAATGTTTTCCTCAAACAAGAGAAAAATGTACTCTGAGCTGAACAAATCGGCAGTGGCTTAATTTTTGTTGGAGAGAGAGCGAGATCCTTCTCTCTAGATTTCCTACGCTCCCGACCGTCGCCTCTACTTTGAGCCAAAGAAGAAAGTCATCTGACACGAGGGCCACGCGCACACCGATTTGGTGAGTTCACACTCCAAGAGGTAGGGATATTTTCCTACTTGTGTTATTTTCCGCCATGGTTTCATGTAAATGGTCACGATGTTCCCGAGACTTGATTACTGTGTTTTCTTGCCCAAAACATTTGAACCGAGGGAGAAAACTATTATATTGGTCGTGAATTGGTTTAACCAGGTCGTTCACTTTGAATGGTAGTGACGGATTTTCGCAGTGAACTTTTACGAGACGTTGTGATTCAAACAATTTCGTTTGTTAATTAGCTCATGAGTTAATTTTGGTGTTATTTACAGAATTCTAATAACATGATTTATGCGACTAATTATGTTAAGATATACACAAGTTTTATATATTAGCATGAGTTTGTTACGATCGACATAATGTACCTATATGCACTCAGACACTTAGAATATTGTGAGGAGTGGTTGATATTAAAAGAAATACAAAAGGAAAATATTGTGAAAGAAATTTCGACTAAGATTTTCCGAAGAATTTCTGGGAGTAGTCAGTCTAAACGTATCACTTTTATAAGACTGACCGTTTTCGAGCGTTATTCAGCAATTGGCTCCTGAGGGTAGTCCAATATATTTATCGGTCTAAGAGTAAGTTTCTCGAAACAAAAGCTTTTGTTTCAAAACCTATTTTACCAGATTCGCTGGCGATGCGCGAGGAGTCAATGGTAACGGACACGGACAAGCATGCAGACATTCAAGTAGCTTCATGTAATCGCCGATGCGATTGTTCATTACCACATGCGCACTTAGCTGAAAGAACCTAATGAGGAAATTATCACTCATCGTGGCTTTACTCACCCCTTTGCCGAGGATCATTTCGCATACGGCGCCAGAAGAGGACGACGCCACTAGAGGCCGCGTGGAAGAAGCTCCTGTGGTTTTCAGTGATTCGCTGGTAGAACATGTATTAAAACTTCTTTAAATTTTGATATATGTTTTGGTTAAGAGAATTGTAATAACTCTAAACTAGCTGGCAGAGTTGATATATTTTGTGAGTATTGATGACGGGGCCCAAGTGGCTATTTTACTCGCATGTATCCAGGTCGCTGGAAAAACATCGGTATGCGTCATATTTCAAATCGCATACAGCATCATCGATTTTCATGAGTGGCGCTCAAGTCATCCACATCCACGAATATTTTAAGTTTGGCTGACGGTTGTCAACTGACACCTCGTTTTAAGGGGCTCACAAATATATCGTGAGCTTAGTTTATAAATACTTGGTTTAGTGTCAATAAGTTAGGTATATCGATACCCGTGACTCGGGCGGAACGAGTTAGACTGGGCGCATAATCGCGGCATTTTGATGAATGGTGCATTTTGATGAGTGTTGTGTATGATGTGTGGTTATGTGCTTGTATGCTTGATAAAGATAGGAGTAAATTAAAACCTTAGGAGGTTGAGAAATTTTGGGCAAATATCCATAATTAAATTAAAAATGATGTGAAGAAAATTTTTTCTGAAGGTTTATGTTGTGTAAACTGAAAATAAAATAAAATAAATTTAAATAAATTTATTTGGTTATATTGGAAAATGAAAAAAATATATATTTTTTTTCTTTGGGTGGTTTTCAAAGAGGGGCCGGAACAGAAAAAGTGTAAAAAAAAATTCGCCGAGAAGATCAGATGGTTATCGCTTACTGAAAGTCACAATACAATGGATTTGACGCACATGTATTGGGGAGGCCGCCCGGGCGAGCGGATCGGCCACACGACACGCCAACCACGCCACGACACGCGCTGGCGGAGGCCACGACATGGCCGGCCGCGCCAAGAAGGGCGTACGCGCGCACGCACGCGCCAGGCCGGTGAGTGTGTAATGATACAAAGTTTTTGCATCGCGGACAGAGAGCAGACTTGCCGCCGGCCTGCGGTCACGATATAGTTCATCGCGGACAGCAGCGGTTCGGGTTAAGCGAGGGCGTATCACGATACAAACGCATTGTATCGCGACGTGGGGTAGAGGTTGCCGGGCGGTCGCGAGATAGCCACAACACGACGCCTTAGTGCGGCCACTGATACGATCGCCAAATAAGGACAAGATTTGCACGCAAATGGCACCCGCCCACAACATTTCCGGGCAGATGAGGCCCTCGCGACATCGACACCGGTGCTGGAAGCTCTCGCGATACGCACCCCGCGACGCCACGACACGGCCGACACCCGGGCCGCCCGTGCAAGGCGCTACGCTCGTGGCACAGTCGGGCTGCAGGTGCACTCGTGCACCCAACCCGCTTTGACTAAGTGCATCGCTCAGTCATCGTCGATACCGCTTCCGGCAACACCGCTCATGAGCACTTTCACGAGGTTTTAAAAAAAAATAATAATACACACACAAAATCAAATCAAATGAAATAAAATCTTTTAAAATGAAATTTTCTAAAATAAAATTTTGTTGCATATGGATTAATATAAGGAACATTATTGTCTTCACATTTCCTATGAATGCAATGACATTGTGTATGAAATATTTTTCTTTATATAAATAGTGTCTCTAATGTGATTGCCTTTAGATACTTATTATAATTTAACTTATTATTCGATACGTGTAGATGGCTAGTTCGAGGGCGCAGGACAAAGAGGGTCGTCCATGAGGTGCCAGCCAAGCACCACCGTGATTCACCGTTGCGCCTATTGGCGCTGCAGAGATTGGCAATACCGTTATCAGATAAAGCAACACAGTTAGCAAATGGAGGTCCGAGAGTAACCTTCGAGGTTTAAAGTGGCTGCAATCCTCCGACATTCGCTGTGGGGAGGAGATCCGGCGGTGGCGCACTACTGGTTCATGCAAAGCCTAGCCGGTTGAGCACAAGACAATTCTACACCCATCAGACTAGACTAGCCGCTGCTCCACCTGTAGGGTGAGGCTCAAGCATGGTGGAATCCCAAGACCCTGCGACCTGCAGGCAATGACATGCGCAGTTCCCGAGCTGTTCACGGGTAAGTATTTTCCTGATACTTCTCGGCCACGCCGAAGGCCCGGGAGTTCCTAAAGTCAAGCAAAGTGGGACGATGATCGGCGATGGATTATGTGGCTAGATTCACGTGCAGCCAGCCCGCTTGTCGATGACTATGTGGCCACCGATACGCCAGTTTTGAGAGATTCGAGAATGGGCTAAAGTTGTCCATTCGCGTGATTGTAGACTTCGCCACAGAGGATGGATCTATGGTCGCGATACCGACCATGCAGAGCAGATCGCTGACGTCAGAAGACTCGACGCGTGTTAGTAGCAAGAGGCGAGAGTCAATCTTTCTAGTTCAAAGAAAGGCAGAGGGTCACTCACTCAGGGTTCCAGAGTCGCGCCATCCGCCGTGGACAGATCGTGGCTGCCCGCAGTTGAAGTAGCACTATCACAAGCAGCTCTATACATATGTGAGGGATTGCCAGCTGTGGATCCTAGGTTTTCGGACAATAGCCCTGGGCCACGGCAGGACAGAGAGATATAATATATTCCACAATAAGATAAAGCCGTAGGAGCTGCAGATCGCTTGTGAGCCGCACGAGCACCTCCCCACGCATAGACAGTGGGCGGGGCCGAGGCCCACAAAGTGTGGACGCCGTGTCTGGCGGCGTGTCTACGCCATCACACCACCGATCAGTCACAGATCAACGCATCATACAAGGTAATATTTTTGCTATCTCGCCATGGGCAAGAGTGCAGTTATTCGATTCGTGCGCCACATTCATTTATCACAAGATCGCCAGGATAGAGCGCTTGGGGAGGTCGAGGCCTGAGGAGCCCTCAGATGTGAGTTCTCCCCAGGATTGTGGCCAGGAACAACGATGATATGCCGTGGTCATGAAAGCTGAGATCCTCGTGACCCCACTGGCGCTGGACTCTGATGATCGCGTGGACATGTCGAGTTCTGACGTCATCCCTGTGGGATGGATCGGGTCGACGTACCATATAGTCGCATCGACAGTGAAATGAGAAGAGGGTTACCGCCACACACAGGATCTGAAAATTGTTAGGTTCGTGGGGACAAACATGATATTCGCCTCGCACAAAGGTACGAGTCCGTGTTGGGTGGATGTCACAAGACAGCAAGCCCATCTCCCAGAGGACGAGGTAAAGACCGTACTTAGATCTACCTCGAGTAGCTCGCGAGTATGAGGATGTTTTTCCTAATGAGCTATCGGGATCGCCTCCGCAGAGGGTTGTAGACTTCTAAGACGAAGTTACACCCTGTATTTCGCCCATCTCTATGACTAAGACAGATGGCACCATTTGAGTTGCAAGAACTGTGAGTCCACGCCAGGAGCCACCGGACAAGGGGGTTCATTAGACCGAGCACTTCACCACGGGCGCCTAGTTCGCTTTGCAAAGAAGAAGGACAAGACCCCTTCGACCGTGGGCATCGATCATCGACAATAACAGGTTGCGATTAAGAATCTCCACTCCATCGCCATGATCGATGACTTGTTTGATCACTGAGAAGCAAGCTACCTACTTCAAGATGCACTCCTCGCACTGCCATCATCACCGAGGGTCAGAGACGACATCCCCAAGACAAAGGTTTAGGAAGCCGTATGGGCACCTTTGAGTTTACAAAGGATGCCCTTTGATCGACGACCACGCCGAAAGATTCACGACCTCATGCATGCGTATCTTGAACCCTATCTAGATCACGGTCGTAGTCTTCGTGGATGACATTTCGATCTACTCCCGCCGCAGTGGGAGCATGAGTATCACTTCGAGGATTGTTTTACAGCTTGGTCGAGACCATCACCGCAGACGCTAAGTTCGCAAGCGTGAGTTTCGCCATCGAGGTGAGGTTTTCGACACGCAGGTCGCGATCGTGACGCGGTCGCAGAGACCTTGAGAAGGTCGAGGCCGTGATGAGTCGGGAGAGGTCAAGTCGTACTTTCGAGATACGAGTTTCGATCACTGCACACAGAGATTCATTGGAGATTTTCCCGATTGGAAGACTTCCATGACGAGATTGACCTTAATGAGGTCAAGTTTGGATTGGATGACCGATGAGGAAGTTATCTGTGAGTCAAGAGGGGAGGGGCTTACTACGCCCTATCTTGATAGTCCCGGATGGCGGGACAGGGCACAAGCAGGTCAGATGCCCCGAGATTAACCGGGATGTGTTTGATGCAAACGGAGGTAGTGGCCATGGTTCCGCCATTGAAGAATCATGAGCGTAAATACCCCACACACCCACGGAGTCATACTAGTCTTCGCCGAAGACTGGGCGCCACTACTCATATGGCGAGGAGTTTGAGGTGTACCGACCACAAAAAACCCAAGATTTTACCAGCGGACCTCACTATGAGGCAACGCAGATGGATGGAGTTCCTAGAGTGATTACACTACCAGACACACACCTTGTAAGGAAAATGGCCGATGCACTACTAAGTCACTAAGACACAAGATTTCTTCCCTGAATGGCTGACAGCCGAGACTGTGGGACAATGGGCTACAAGATCGCAGCTGTGCTCGTCAGGTATGTTGGGGGAGTTTAGTGGCTACAACTGGGCCACTATTGAGCAGAGTGATTGAGTCACGGGGGTAGGACACAGAGATAGTGTCCATCAGGGACTTGTACATCAGTAATAAGTGACTTTAGGGCTGGACCACCCACACGTATGGTAGTCTTCTTACATAGTAATTTTTAGTGTCTCTGTATTGATCCGATTTGAGAGAGGAGATTCGTGCGGGAGTTTCACTACTCCTCGACTATTGCGGCATCCAGTGGCACCGAAGATGTACCAGATCTCGCAACGCACTACCCGAGTGGGACGAAGAGACACGCAGGGGACTTTGCTCGACGATGTTCACGTCGCCAGTTAAGGTCGAAAGCACCGGCCGCCAGCATACTTCACCCATCGGAGGGGTATTTCATGGATCTTGGGAACACACTATTTGATGATCTAGACCACTTCCAAGACACCATGACATGATGCAAGAGGGTGATGACCTACCATGAAGCTCCACATTTTCACCGCATGATGACCTTCACATCAAGAGATTCGCTTACATATTCGAGATATTCCTGGCCACATGGTACCAAAGATCCACAAGTACCGAATAGGGACCCGAGGTTTACACGCACTTTTGGAAAAGTTTCCAAAAGGCTGCGTGAACACGGGCCGACCATGAGTACAACTTTCCACCCACGCATGATGGTCGGGCCGTAGAGGACTATGGCTGTGTTAGAGGACATGCTCTTTCATGAGCATGCGCCCGGATCATAAGGGTAGCCTGGAACACCACTTTGCCCTGGCACTCCGCCACAACAACAGCTATCGCGAAGATATTGCATTGGCACCATACGGCGCATCAGAGCGAGCCGCATGCGTATTACCGCTATGTCGACCAGCAGAGAGAGCTCCATCATCGGTCCCCGACATACTGAGACACCTCCAAGAAGGTGACCTTGATACCATTAACGCCTTCTCACGCCAGAGCCTGCCATAAAGAGCTTATGCCGATGCGCGACGCCGCCTGTAATTCTAGGTCAGATCACGCTTCTAAGGTGATGCCCTAAGAGAGGAGAGGTCAGCCCTAAGCTTGAGGCTATCGCGAGGTTCATCGCCCTTGAGATACTCGAGAGGGTAGGCACCGTAGCGCACGGCTGGCTTTATCGCCATCATGTCGTGTCCACGGTATTTCAAGTCTCCATGCTCCGAGGTACACCTGCATCCATCTCATGTAGTGGATCGGGGAGATCGAGGTCGGGCTACTGGATGGCACCTTCGAGGAGGACCAATGCGCATTATGGATACCGGATCGCTTTGTGATTCCAAGACCGTGAGGTTAAAGCAGGTGCTATGGCGCACTGGAGTGGGAGAAGTCAACGTGGGAGCGCGAGGACACACAGTGCCACCGATCCTTCTGCTTTAGGGGATGAAGCGGCACGCGGGTTTAGTCGCTTAATACTAAATGATCAGTTTACATGTACGTGTATAGCGCATGTTGCATACGCACGTGATTCGTAGTGATCGTATGCACAGGATGAAATTCTTTTAAGGAGGAGAATAAAACCCAGAAAATTCCACTTTCTCAAAAGGTAACAGCACTAACAAAACCTCGAAATTTTTCGATTCACTACTTAAACTGACTTCACCGTTAATTGTCTCGCGAAATCTAGCTACCACATCGCACTTCGTCAATTCGAGACGTCGGAATTCACGCTGAGAAGACTGCGCCACGTGAAAACTGGCCACGAAAGACATGCGACGACAAAAGTCACCTACTACATGTACCCACGTGATCACATGTCGCACTAGCAGAGCAGAGATTTAACGAATCGGGCCAGACGCTGTGTTGGTCAAAAATCGCAAAACGACACATCGAATTAAACGAACAGCACGAGATAATAAAGATGTCCTAATAGTTGTTCTCAAAAAAACGTGCAGAGGCTGAACAAATCGGAAGTGGGCTGATTTTGAGTTTCTATACAGAGAGAGCACTTTCCTCTCAGATGACACTGCTCTACTGCTGGTTCTCGATCGAGCAAAGAAGCAAAGTCGATCTACGCTAAGGCCACGCGCAGGCACCGATTCTCGGCGAGTTCCGATAACCCAAGAGGTGTAAATCTTTTCCTACTACATATTCTTTCTGGCCAAGCAGCCCATGTAAATGGTCATGATGTTCGAGGTTGGCTAGGATTAGCCGTGGTTTCTGGCCCCAAAACATTTGAACCGAAAGGAAGAAAATCCCCATTGTCAGTGGGTCATGAATAAGGCTAACCCAGGTTTCACCGTTCACATGAATAGTAGTTGATTTTTTAATTTTACGACAATACGATTTAAATGACTGTTTATTGCATCAATTCTTACGTGGTTAATTTTGGCGTTATCGATGTAAATTTAATAACATGATTTACGCACTAATTACGTTAAGATATACATGTTTTATATTAAAGATTTAGTTTGTTTGAACGGGCATATCGCATTCCATACGCACTCGGGCACCCTATAATATTGCAGTAGTTTTACGATACGTTAAAAATACAAAAAGGAAAATATTAGCAGCTTAATTTCGATCGAAGATTTTTCAATACTGCACTGCCTTGCGTATCGCCCAACGCATCACTTCTGATATACCTACGACTATTTCTGAGCGTTATCCGAAGAATTCGGCCGAGGTGGTCTCATTTATTTTACCGATCTCGAGTAAGTTTTCAAGAACAAAACTTTTTGTTTTGAAAATCGATTTTACTCGCATTTGGCTTGTGATGTAAGGAGTGGAAGTCACGCAGACCTGACATGGATCGTGGCACGCACTATTCGAAAGATGCTCATTTAATTGTTTCAGATGTGATTGCTTGCTGTGACATGCTGACTTAGCGAGTAACCCACGTAGAAATTATCACTACAGCTTTCATTTCACCCCGTTTATGATCACTATTTGCATAGGAGGGCAGAGGATGTTAGCCACTAGAAAGCCGCTAAGAAAGTCGCAGTATTTTGGTATTCGTTCTTTGTAGAACATGTATTAAAACTTTGGAATTTTGATATATGTTTTCGTTAAGAGTATCAGACAATCTTTAACTATTAGATATAATTGATATATATTTTGTGAGTATTAACGCATTTAAAGTTTCGACCATTTTACCCATGTGGACTCAGCGGTCGTTGGAAAACGACGATAGGCTGTATTGTATAGAACCCGCATGCAGACTTTCGCTCATTTTCATGAGCTGTGTCGGGTTACCCGACATCCACGAATATTCACATACGACGTATTACAAAGGACACCCCAGTTGGGCTCATTTAAACCAAATATTCTAAATTAATCCCAAATACAATAAAGTTAAGAATACAAAATTCAAACTTATATCAAACAAATTTCCTCACTAACACCAAAATTTCATACCATCATGCCCGCAACTCCTCCATAAAATCCAGATAAAAGAAACTCAATCCCACAAATATATACACATGAACTTTATGTCAATTAAGATGAAAGTGTTAATTTTTAGGAGATTTAAAAAGAGAGAAGCAATGGATGTTTAGTGAAGAAAAAAAGAGCAAAAAAAAAAGTGTTTGGATTATGAGAAAGTTAGGAAAAAAAGAATAGAGAAAATGGTGAAAATGGAAGGTGAGAAAGGAAGAAGGTGGTCGCCATTTCTGCGGGATATCTAGTATTATGAGGAGTGGTAGATGAACAAAAGGAAGAAAGAAAAGAAAAAAAAGAAGAAAGAATTGGAAAATGTGAGTTTTTCTTTTGATGTTTACCTTAGATTTGCTTGAGTTTGGAAGAAAATGGAGAGAAAATGAGGCCCTTTGTGTCCCAATAGAGTTGAAAGGAGAAGGAAGAAGAAGAAGAGAGGAGAAGACGAGAATGAGAAGGCTGAAGGAGAAAAGGGGAAGAGAAGAGAAGAAGAGGAGAAGGAGTGGGGAGGGGTGGGAAGAGGAGGACTCCTGCTGTTAGGTCTTCCAAAAAAAAAAAGGAAGAGAGAGAGAGGGGGTAGGTCAAGGTGGTGACTGGGCAAAGAGAGAAGATAGGGGGTAGGGAACGGGGAAGACAAGAAAATAAAATATAAAATAAAAATAAAAATAAATAATAATAATAATAATAAAAATAAAAATAAAATACACACACAAAATTACAATAATAATAATAATAATAATAATAAACAAAATCAAAAGTAAATTTAATAATAATGACATGTGAACAAATTTTTGGGTCTACAAATATACCCTTCTAAAGTTTATATGAAGTGTGACAAACAAATAATAAACGAAAAGTAGCGGAAAAAGAAAGTGAAATTAAATGAACCCTACCAAAGAATAATAGAAACTCAAAAGTATGCCAAGAACACCGACTTGCTCAAACAAAACAATTAAAAATGACTTAAAAAAAAAGAAATGAGGAAAGGACGAGACACCTGGTAGGCAACAAGTCAAGGATATGTGATCCAAGTCTTCAGTAAGAAGGTCCTCAAGGTGAAACTTGTATCAAACCAAAACATGTGGAAGCTGCCCGCCATGGTGCTAGAATGGCTTCACGCAACGAGACATCAACACCGCCATGCTAACATAAACATGAATGCTCACAAAATGGCGTAAACCATGAATTAAGTTTCGAAGGAAAATGGTAAGGTCGATGAAAACCCCATAATGGTCATAGACTCGCAACGAACTCATGAGCCAGCAAGCCGGAAAGTGCGATAACCAAAGAAGCCATGTGTGATTAGCGGGTACGTTAGCAACCGTGAAAACTAGTAGCGATATCTCTAATGAAAATGAACTCTGATGGTCTGAACTATGGTGAAGGCATCTAAATGTCTGGTCTAAAACGAGAAAACACAAAGGCGACGCCTAAACGCCTTTATTCAAGATGTAGAAAGTAGAGGCAAAGCCTGAATGTGATATGCGTGGGATGGAAGTCTCAACGGCTCTTAACTACTTATGATAGCAAATGCAGGTGATGAGTCCGAACATCTTTATCCATATGAAGGCGTAAGTCCTAATGCCCATATGTAGAAGATGAAGTCCTAACGCTCAGAACCCGCTGTTAGCAATATGATACGATGAAGTCTTAAACATCTAACTGGTTATGAAGGCGGCGTCTAAAAGCTTATATGGAAAAAGACTAAGTCTAAACGCTCTTAACCCGCGCTAAGGAAAATGTGATACATAATAAGCCCGAACATCTAATACATATGAAGGCAAAGTCTAAATGCCTGATATGCAAAAGACTAAGTTCAAAACGGCCCGAATCAAAAGAAAATGTGATACAAATGGAAGTCTAACATCCGATCTAAGTGAAGGCGGTCCCAACGCTGACTAGACGTTTTAACGTCAAACGCGGCATAGCAAAATGTGACATGATGAAATCAAACACATCCATAAGGGTGCCAAGTCCCAACGCCCATTGATAAGACTAAGTTCAAATGTCCGACTGCGATGCTAGCAAACGCGGATACGATGAAGTCTGAACATTTGATCCATATGAAGGCGAAGTCTAAATGCAGAAGACGAAGTCTAAACGTTTAAACTATGGTGCTAGAAATGCATACGCATGAAGTCCGAATATCCGATCTATACATGGAAAGTTCGAACGCCATATGGCAAGATTGGTTTGAATCGCCCAACTACAATGCTAGCAAATGTGATACAGATGAAGTCTAAACATCTTATCCATATGCAGGTGAAGTCTGAACGCTGATAAGACGGTCCGAACATCTCACCAGGAAGTAGTAAATGATACGATGAAGTTTAAAGATCTCATCCATATGAAGGCGGTTCGAACGCCAATATGCGTAAGATAAAGTTTGAACAACTAATCTGCTGTGCTAACAAATGTGATGAAGATGAACTCAACATCTCAACATCCATATGAAGGCGGCCCGAATCACGATATGCAAGACGGCTCCATCAAAGCCAATCGGCAAGCAAAATGTGGATGGTATGAAGTTCGAATATCTTATCCATCTCAAGGCAAAGTCTCAATGCTCATCTGGCAGAAGACGGTGCCCCAAACGCCTAAACTACTTATAGCAAATGCATACAAAATGAAGTCCGAACATCTAATCCAAATGAAGGCGGTTCAAAGCCCTAACTAAATAGCGTAGCAAAGGAGGAGTCTAACGCCACATCCAGCGCGCAAAGCGTTAAGTCCGGTCGCGTTTGAAATCCAAAGAAGATAGCAAAGGGGTCTAAACGCCTGAGATCCAAAAAGCAAAAGGCAGAGTCTGAACATCTTAAATCTAGAATGAAGGGAGTGGAGGCGAAGTTTGAATGCCTAAAATCTAAAATGAAGATGGCAAAGGCAAAATCTGAAGGCCTATCTGTAAAGGATGGCTCTGAATGCCTAAACACGGAAAGGATGGCTTTGAACGCCTAAACGCTCAACACTGATTGAAACATGGCCCAACGCCTAACTGGAAAGGATGGCTCTGAACTCCTAAATCGTGACCATTGAAAGATGGGGGCATTATACGACTAAACCAAAACTACTAAAATATGGGGGCACTGTACGCCCAAAGCAAGGCTACTGGAAGATGGGAGCATTGTACGCCCAAAGCAGACTACTAATAGGAGGATGTCCTAAAAAGAAAATCAATCCCCTGAACGAGGATCTAAGATAAACTCTGAAGAATGAGGGATGCTTTTGGATAACTAATCAAATGAAAGTAAACAATCTATAACTAAAAACATCTAAAATACAACTAAGGAAAAAGAAAAAAATGCATAGAACCAAGAGGAAGAAGAATTAAATGAGAGAGGTGACTTTGAATGAACTCACTAAAAACAAGGCCCCCTCAGAGAAAACTACAGAGAAGACCCTGCATTTAATCTAAATGATCGATACATATTAAAATGCCCAGAAAAACCAACACAAGAGGTCAATAACTCAGAAAGGTATGCTCAAGATAGTAACTCATAGTAACAACAACAGATCGAGCGGCCGGGAGGTCAACAAAAAGATATAATAATCTCGATGAAGCGGGGTAAGGACCCAACGTCAATGACATCAAACATACAATCAAATCCATCTCACTCATATTACTGGGCATGGCATACAAACTCATGCCCAGTGCATCTATAAAGACATCCTTAATGATGTCGGAATCTATACGCCTGGAACAATGCCCCACCCGCAAATAAAAACAAAACCCCATTTAACCCATTTATCTCAACAAATAAAGAGTTCCGCATGACATATGATGCATTGTAAAATCGGTAGTCAGACCACACCTAAAATCATCCATTACCAAATGCGTGATCAACAATATCTGATACTCCACATCTGAATTGGGCCCACACATCACTAAGGCATCCCTTAGAAGGTGAAGCATAACTGCGTCTAAACTACAACCAAAATTCAAACACATGTCCAAACAGAAACTGTCAAAGATTACACTTGATATCTCTACCTCAAGGTGGTCTTATGACATGGACCCTAATATAGGCTTGGGGGTGATAGAGTAAAAGAGCAAATGGAACGAAATAAATACCAATAATCAAAACCAATACCCTCATGTACAAGATGATGTATAGAAAAATCTCAAGGAGTAGTGGACTCAAAAGGTAACCAACAAAAGCGTTGATGAGGGAAATAAAATGAATGGGAAAAGGTTAAGTTAAAAACAAATCCATAAATGTGAATAAGGAATACAATGGTGTGGGTCATATGAGGAAAAAGTGGTAATTTGCTAATAAGGTAGTGAGAAACAAAATGAATGATGATCAACCCACAAGATGAAGGGAAGTCATATCACTAAGGACGGAGTAATAGCCCTGATAATCATCCAAAGATCCTAGTGGAAAATACCAATTTAACACTCACCCCTCTCACCGAAAAAGATTAATAGTAATCCAAGAAGTAAGTGATCTCATAACTGGCCACATGAACCATAGAATCATCAAACACTAGATACAAGTATCAATAGTGAACTCATAGGACTCACATGAACACTCGCCCTTTAAACTCTCACTTGAACTCTCAACACTCAAAATACATGACAAAAGTAACCCAAGTAATAAAACCTTCATAAAAAAAAAAAAAAATCTCACATAGATCCCCAATAATAAATACATCGAATGTGCAATGACTTAAAATCAAGTATAAGAATCTAATGGAGGAAGATACTATACATAAATACACACTTTTTTTTTCTTTTTTTTTTGCTTTTTTTTCTTTTTCTTATTTTTCTTCTTATTTTTCTTTTTTTTCTTTTTTTCTTTTTTCTTTTTTTCATTTTTTTCATTTTTTTTCATTTTTTTCATTTTTTTTTTCATTTTTTTCATTTTTTTTTCTTTTTTTCTTTTTTCTTTTTTTCATTTTTTTTTAATGTACATCTAATAATCAATAAATCAAGCCTCAACGAAAAACATAAAGAATGAGTAAGCTCTCCCTAATCACAAATGAATGTCTAAATCCCTTCCCATAAAGTAACCTCTCAAGCCAAAATATCTAAATCAATGCCAAGGGAGGAGTGAAGAGAGTGACATAACCACCCTCTATGCACCAGAATCATCAATCTGAGTAAAGTAACAAAAAGACAAGGCAAGCGACAATGGAAATAAGGAAAAAGAAGGTAAATACAATGAAATATGACAAATGATGGGATGAGATGATAATAGCCAAAGTGGATGAAAATAGACATATAAGTCCAGAGCTCATGAGACTCCCACCAAAGCATACATATACATCAAAGGGCCCCTACCTTGGTGTAGAAAAGGTAAGCAAAGCTCCAAGAAATAAAAGGTCATAACATATGTGTGAGGCTCAAATGGCTAGCAAAGGTCTAAATATATTAGTAAAGGTGATAAGGTATATGACTAACCAAAATGATGGCTCACCTATCTTGCAACCATGGTCTCAAATGTAATACTTCTTCAATTAATCCACATTGGTCGCTTGGTAATCAAATTTTTGTTTAAATCATCAACCATGCGTACTCCCAGAGCCACAACTCTCTAACGATATATGGTCCAATCCAAAAGCAACAAACACCTCCTCAAATCCCAATGCATTTATAAATCTTCACGATCTAGCAATGCCGGTGAATTTATGAGATAGTCTTGTAACACTTCAGCCTCGCCAGCTGGGCCAAGGACACACGACTGGCGACTTTTTAACCCGTCTAACATCGCCACCATTTCACATATAGTCAAGAACAATAAACTTCTCAGAATACGATCACCGAGCGGTGTGTTTAACCTGCTCACATATACATTCACGGCTTCATTTACTTATACTTACACAAATTCCACTATCTCCAAATTATTACATTTACATTACAAACAGAGTAAAACCTACACGCGTACAGACTTAATGTTACGCCGGGCCTCGGCTAATGCACGCCTCGATGTCCTTTCAATACCTACACTACTTAAAATCACGTTAGTTAATATACACTTTAAAACAACATCATATACGCATCACATATATGGTCCACAATTATAAGATACATATACACCCGCTTCATATATCAAAATTATCATATCTCCGGTTATACAACAAAAATCTTATACAAAGGGTACCTGTGGTACATTATGTAGCACACCAATTATGTTGAAAGATCGTGAGCTAATTACTTTACTTTCTACATTCATTATTTAGATTCTTATCATATAAATGTTTTTGGTCTCCGTATGTACCAAGAACAATGAATGAGAGGAAAGAAGACACGTGACTGCGCATCGCATGCATTGAACGTCGTGTTCGCAAATATTAAAAATGCGTGAGCGTCAGAAGACTACAAAGAAGAGTGCCAAGCACCCAAATGCATATGCCGATAATAATAAAAATGTATGTCAACACTGCATGCGAGTGTCAAAGCACTAAACAGACGTGCCTATTCATTTACTATCCGGTCTCAGGTAGACCTACAATTATATGTGTTTTGTAGCATATTATTATATGTGTTCAAGTCATAACTATCATGCATTAACAATGCATTTTGCCAAAGAGGTCAAACTATGGGAAATGTTCTTCCCACCCAGAAACAGATTGTTCACTTTCACTTGCACAATTTTCTTGGAACAACAAAGGCTGAATCTGATTACATTTCCTTCTTAGGAATTATTCTAAAAGAAGTCTAGATTATACAAAATTTTGAATCACTCAATTTGGATGAGTAAAATTCAACTTATGACTAAAACACTAAGGCTATACCAAAATCGTAATTACTTTTAAACTCCACTTCCAAAATTTCTGGGAAAACAAGTCATGAATTTGATTATTTTCTTCTCGAATTATTCTCTAATAACAAGTCTAGTTACTAAGAAATTGAATCACTAATTTGGATGTGAGCAAAACTCAACTTATGACCCAAACACTAAAACTGTACCAAAATTAGAGGGATACCAAGCTACTCGATTCGTTCCAAAATTCTTCGCATAACAAAGGGCTAAATTTGCTTACACTCTCTTCGCAATTATTCTACAAGAAGTCCAATTTATCCGTAAATTAATCATCAAATTCATCAACTCTTGCTCAATATGTGACTCCAAACACCTGGCGTTGGTCTAGTTGCTAGCAAAAAATGGATAATGTTTCTCCTATAAGCCATTTTAGGTCTTAAGGCCAATTCGCACTTCCTCACTTCCCTTTGCTTTTAAAAGCTCTTCCTTTTCATTCTATTTGCACTTCAAACTTATCAATATTTTATCTTAGCATATAATCCTCTTAACTTATGTCATTTGAGTCCTGATTTTAAAAATCACCATTTTACCCATAACTTTTGGCTTAAGTTCGGTTTTATCATTTTTCACTCTTTGCACTTAATTTCAAAAAATACAATTTACTTTAATAAACTATTAGAGTATAATTTGGGTGTTACGTGTCTATTGGAAGAACTATCACCATAAGAGACTACAAATACCCAAAATGCTCAAATCGCTTACGGGGAGTGGCGCATCATCTAAACGAGAAACATCTCTAAAACATGTCCAGAAATGGTAAGCCCATGATCGAACTCATATCAATCTCTAAGAACACGCATTAGAGACCAAATGACGGAGCACTAGACCCAAACATGACCAAAGTGACCCAAAAAGCTCCCAGATGCACTCAAGTGTAGGATAAGAAATCCTAAAAAAATATAAAGCCGCCATAAGGTTAAAGTGACTTCCCTAAAAAGGGAATCCGAGTGGTGGGTTGTAATGGCAAAGGCTCTCAAACTAAGTGACATGAGCTCACAACTCACACGCTAGGGAGACAATCTATGTGCAAGGAAGTAAGCATGAGTGCATTCGAAAAACCTAATAATTCCAAGAACAAACAAAACATATTGACTACACAGTTTGATTCAAATCTAGCTCTATGTTGTACTAAATCTTCACATATTGATAAAAATCAATCAATAAGATCAATAAACTCGAAATCTCAAATGACTATAGAGCAATCAAGTATGCATAAAATAATCGCTGGTCAAGATTATCCATATGCTATCAAATATCAAGATACAAAAGCACAAAAATAATGCCGCGACCACCGGACAGCGTTACATTTCCCTGGAAACTTATGAGTCCAGTTCGATCCGCATTGTCCGAGATTTATTCGATCCGCATTTCGTTTATCTAATCACTACGGCATCGCGGCGAGAATGAGTCATTTATTATCGATTCGTTGAGCACCAGCATCGGCAGAAACACCCACGTCCAATCATATCCCGTGTTAGAGCATTCATCACACTGCGGAGCGAATCACACTCTAGCTCACATCTCACAATAGTTAGAAATAGCGATACATTGATTACCACTACAAGAGTGGTAATTACGATCGACACAATAATGACCGACTAAACGGCGTGATATATATTTACTTCAAAACTGGTGGTTCATTTAACGACGGCATTAATCATTTGCTTACATCATCCCGTCCTGTAAGACGCATTAACGAACAAATGAAACTGAACAACTTATTTAATTTAATATGAAATACTGCTAAAGTTATTTATTAAAATGATCAACTTATTTAAAAACAAATGAATGAATGACTATGACTGAAATAACATTTTGAAATTTTATTAAACAAATTTTAGATTCTTTATAAATAAAAAAAAACATCTTTATTTGCTTTCTTGTATTAGAGAAAATAATTATTTAAAAAAATATATAATATGGAACTTGCTTTATTAAATTAAATTTTATTGAATTATTATTTTTATTAACACATATATTATAAAATTATATTATTCAATTTTTCATACAACCAACTAAAGTATATTAGAATAAACTTACAAGAACACATAAAATAATAATAATCATTATAATGTAATTAAATATCAAATAGGAAATTGATAATGTACTAAAATGTCCTACTTGTAATTTATGTAATTCTAGCCTTGTTTGAATTGCCAAGCTGGTTTATTAATTCCATACTGACATCAATGAAAGCACCAAGAATAGCCCATGCTAAACAAAATAAGTCCAAAAGAGAAAATGTATTAAAAAAAGTGAGGAAAAAAGAGTGTTGTTATAAATAATTTTTCAAGTCTAATAATTATAGTCAAATGAGCGTTAATCAACGATTTATCTCATGCTAATGAGTCAACAATAGATAAGTTATTATTGTCATAAGTCCATAGTATCAAATTAGTGATTAATATACATATCCAATTTGATAAGTTCCACAAATACAAATTTCATACTAATTAGTAAGTCTAATTCAATATAAGTCCACAACTCCAAATTACTAATCAATATATGAACCAAATTTATAAATTTCAATAACAAAACAAAAATTTTCTTTAGTTAATTACTGTCACTTTAAATATTTAATGTTCCAAAATACAATAGGCAATAAATATATAAAATCTAGGCTCCATTAACCATATCATAATTTAAACCTAATTCAATATGAAAATCTAATATCTAGTCATTCTAAACTAAATAAAGTAAGTCCCCAAAATAACTTATGTTAATAACAACAAATCTTAGATATATTCAAGTGATGCAAAATCTATATTTTTCATAATTCAAGACCAATTGATATGATGAGAATTTAAAATATGACTAAAATGATTACATCACTAATAAATATAAAAGTATACCAAAATATTTTACAATATATTAGAACACAAAAATATGATTTGTCCTAAATATCCTAAATTGAACTTAAACACAATAAAGTTAAGAATACAAAAAATTCAAACTTATATCAACAAATTCTCACTAGCACCAAAATTTCACATCATCATGCCCAAATCTCCCATAAGAGAAAACTCAATCCCACACAAATATATATTATTATGTGAACTTATGCCACAATTAAGATGAAAGTGTTAATTTTTAGGAGATTTAAAAAGAGAGAAACAATGAATGTCTAGTGAAGAAAAAAAGAACAAAAAAAAAGGTGTTTGGATTATGAGAAAGAAAATAAAAGAAGAGAAATGGTGAAATGGAAGGTGGGTCATTGATCGATGGGGACTGTCGTCTGTTTCGACGGTGGTGAACAAAAAGGAAGAAAAAGAAAGGAAAAAAGAGAAGGAAAAAATGGAAAATGAGTTTTTCTTTACGTTACCTTAGATTTACTTGAATTTAGAAGAACATGCATGGAGAGAAAATAAGGTCTTTGTGTTCCAATAGAGTTGAAGAAGAAGAGAGGGAGAAGAGGAGAATGAGAAGGAAGAAGAAGAGGGGAAGAGAAGCAGGGGAAGAGAAGGAGAGGGGGGAGGGGTTAGAGAAAGACCCAGTGGAGTCTTCAAAAGGAAGAGAGAGAAGAGGGTAGAGTGATAGGGTAAAGAGAGAAGATATGCGTAGAGGAATGGAGAGATAAGGAAAAATAATAATAATAATAATAATAATTAAAAAAAAACAAAAAATAAAATTTAATAATAATAATAATGTGTGCGTAAATTTTAAGATCTACACTAAGATCACCAATGTATAAAGCTAGAAGTTATTAGTTATTACCACCCAGAATAACAGTTTGATATTAATTTAGCGCTTCTAATCTTCTCAATTTGAAACTATAATCTCTGAATACAAAGTAGTATAAAATATACTTTAAATTGAGTTCGAAAGGTGCTAATCAACAAAACAACCGATAAAAAACAAAAACAAAACAATCATGTAGGGGATTTCTCAAGACACGTAATTTTATCATCAAATGCTTCGTCTGTAAAAATAGAAAATAAATGTTTTTTTTTAAAACAAAAATAAATTGTTTTTGTGTTATCTTTACCATTATATATTTCTGCTTTATTATGAATATTTTGAAATATAGTTACAAATATAAAAATAATTAAATAATGAACGTTATTTTTAAAACATATTTAAAAAATATACAAAATAAAAAAATCTAGGTGCAAAAATTACTTCAAATTAAAATTCTCAAAATTATTCTTTGATTAATTACTACACTTAATAATATGTTACAAAAACATTTCTGGTTTAACTTAAGAAAATAAATTAATAATAAACAAACAGCGTAGAAAGCGGTATTAAAAATACAAAATAAAAAAATAAAAATAAACAAACATATTTAAAGCCATCTGAAACCCGTTTCAACGAAAATACCGGGGCGGCAGAAACAATGGCGTCGACGCCAGTTGGTGTTATTAACACGCGCTTGAACCTACCGATTTGGTTCGACTGGCCGCCCTACCTCGCCGGGGAAGTCAGACATGACCGGAATCTGTTTTAGAGAGATCGCTTCGTGGTTGAACACTTACCTTTGGATCGAAACCTTGGGTTTGATTACTTTCGCTTTGTCTCCTTTCTATGATTTCACCTAAGCACGAGAAGTTACGCATGATCAATTCGGTCCTTTCCTGATATCTCCCGCATCTCTTGGCATTTCTATTTGATTGTTTGGTTAGTTTAGTTTCTAAAAATGAGGAGAAAGAAAGAGATGAGTTGTACTTTAAATCTCTATTGGTTGAGCTGTTTGCATAAATTATTGTACTCCACCATGCTGATAAAAAAATTTGGGTGTTTTTGTAGCTTATATGGTTGCTTCAGTTTGCTGAAATGTTTAATTTCATCTCAATTGCCCATGATACCTGAATTTTTTTTTTATGGATTATTACTGAATTGAAATGAATTTAGTCGAAGTTGCGCGATATTTTTTAATGTTTATTTTAAAATTTTCTTAGTCTTTCTTGGTTGTTGAAAAACGAAGGGGAATAAAATAGAAATGTGAATGAATGCTCTTATGTTATTTGTGTTTTTCTTCAAATCAAATTCGACTACTTTAAGCCAAATGTCAGAACATGAGAAGGGAATGAGGTGTTATTTTCTCACTTCAATGAGAAATCTAACCCTTTCTCAGCACCAACTCTGTTATTTACCATATTCAATCAACTGGGGTTTCTGGAAGAGCATAACCCACCCTGTAGGGGTTGGGAGTTGGATGACTTTAAAAAACATTCTTGAGCGGTTCACGATTCTTTGTGATCAAAGATATAAAACTTTGGAATTACAGCTAAATTTGATAATCATGATTTACATTGGATAATGACCGAAAAGAAACAGAATGCAAATTTTTGGGACTCCACTCACAGCTAGTTCATATATTCTAGTAATTTTTGTTTGAAATTCAAAACAAAATTTCTTGGAACACATGAATCTACTTCTGATTGCCAAACTATTAAAGATTGTTGACTGCCTGCCTGACTCACCAACGTTTGAATCATTCTATTTAAGTAAGTAATATCTCATGTGTTATTTAGAAATCGTATATATGTATTAGACAGTTAATAGGCACCATGTTGACAACCCCGCATGACGGTGGGCGGCACCGTAGTTAGACAGATGGCTTTTGATCAGTGTTGACAGGCATCGGAATACATACGAACAAAGTAATGGAACTCACCTTCTTTTGCATTCATAAGCAAAAGAGAGATGGCCCAGAGAAAGTCAGCACTACTTACCATGGTATTTTGGATGGTTCAATTTACCAAGCTCCACAACTCTGCAGCATCTTTTGCAGCCTAACTCAAAGCCCTGTTATCTTTGTTTCCTTGTGCTATTGCTCATTGATACACAGCTATTAATCCAATATATAAAGTTCAAAATAATATATATTTACATGATTCGTTTGAGGAAGCCATATAAATCATTATACTGAGTTTGTCGGTCTGATTATATCATGGAACTACCTGCAAAGTTGACAATGTTTATCTGACAGATAGTCAGGCGCTAAGGCCATTAAATATGAAATTTAAAATCATTTCTTGTTTTCAAAATATAGAAGCTTTAGTTGTATAAAAATTTGTTTGATGTATGCACCATAGTGATAGAAACATTGGAGCACTGGATTGAATAATTAAGATCAACAAAGATATTTGTTTCTGTGAACTTGATCTAAATCCTTTTCTTATTTGTGGACCTGTGTGGCAGGGTCGGGCCCTATATCATATATCAAAAGCTTTTACTACTGCTGCCTCAAAGCTGGAGAAGATTGGATATGGTATTTGAATGCTATCTCAATTTTCTTTTCTTTTTTTTCTCAATGGGAAGAGAAGCTCTAATATTTTTAATTGAAAAGAAGCATCCTTATTTTCAATTTAAGGAATGTGGCCTACATTTGAAGGACTATGGGTGTTATCATAGTGCTTACTAGAATAATGTGTTATGTTCTTGATTCGTCTTGAAATTAGTTTATTGTGGTAAAAAAGCGGATAAACGATAACATCTTTAAATGGTTGCTTTGAATTCATAAGAATTTGGTCCCAGTTTTGAATAGTTTGGCACAATCAATTTGGTTTTTATACTGTATGCATTTTATCAGCAAAGAGTAGCAGTGAGTGCGTACCTCAGACAATATCTGTGGCAGCTGCATAAATGTCTCCTTTTCACTATCAGTTGTACGTGTATCGATTCAATTCTTGTTTATTTCTGATGCAGTGGATGCTGAAAATGAAAATGCGGCCCTTGAATCAAAGGCTGGTAAAGAGACAATCGACTTTAAGGTGTCATGAGATTAGCATTCTCGGTGTCTTTATAAAGCAAGGTAGCTTTAACCCAGCTGGAATAGAACCTTTATGCTAATATATTGAAAAGAATTAATTTATGTGAAGAGTGACAACATAGGAACTTGTAAGAACACCATAGAAGATCAACTCGTGGAACAACAAAAAATATCCTAAGGACGTATGCTTCAGAATTATTTTACAGCTTATTATCTCGGATTGGATGATGTCTAAATGCTATATAGTTGACAAAGTATCGAATTGGTTTTTTTCTGCTCATACATGACTTGTTCTTTCACAAAGACTTTTCCTCTTCTCACAAAACTGAAACCAACCAGTGACATCTGAAGCTCCAATAATGGCTAAGTTTAAGTAAAAGGGAAGTGAATATCACTGCTCTGCATATAACAAAGACAATGAAAAGCTCTAAACAAGACTCGGCTTGTCTTCACAATGCGGATGTCTCCCTTTCTCATTAGATTATCTTGGATCATGATTGTAGTTTAGGGTTTTGCTTCAAATCTCGAAGCTTTTTAACAGAAGTCATGGAGAACCCATTCATTTTTTCCTATGAATGTGCTGATCAGACATTAGAAGATAGAACCTGATCCATTAGTGCGGTCCTACTGATCAGACTAGCCATTTTAGGGGTAAAATGCCCCTTTGAAATTCTTGGGCAAAATTTTATATAACGAGAGTCGAACTCCTGACCCCAAGTTTAGGTCAAGTTGGTTTAATCATTATACTACAATGCCTTTATGCCCTTGACTTACCTCCTCTTTCTAGATCTGCCACTTATCCCATCGCTGAGCAAGCATACAGGTGTAGAAGGTGAGTTGATAAAGGAATCAATGATTCTTTCAATACTAAATAGAATTGAATTTATTTTTTCATGGAGTTAGATTTTTTATAATTGAAGTTTTTTTTTTCTCTTCATGCAGCTGCCTCCTGCCCCTCCACCACCCCAATTCCCAGAAGGCTATGCTGCCCCTACAACCGCAGAAGGAGAGAAAGGCCCTGAAACCCACCGCCGCTGGTCATTGGAAGGCTTCCTCCTCTTGATCCCATCATCGACCAAGGCCCATCTAAAAGAATGTAGCACCGATCCTTTCTCATCACTAGGACCCAAACTCGCTGATCACGGGATAAACCCGAAGACCTATTCAACCCTTGTTAACTTGGCGGTGATCAAGACCCCCATGTATAAGAATGAAATGTTGATCCCCTTACATTTCTCTAACTGACCTATCTCCTTCATAAATGTAGTTTTTAGCTGTACGGTACAGTGTGAGATTTCTCAGCTCCGCTGTATTTTGTCATGAACTTATTAATTTCAATGCTTACCACGTCCATTTGCGGAAAATGTCCAACGAACGGTCCGATCTGTTGTTTTGCAGGACCTATTTAACTCCTGCGGGACATCGGGCAGCAGATGTTCGTTCCTTTCTCCACCACTCAAAGCAGAGTGGGTGGTGTCCGCTTTGTTCATTGTTAACTGAAGATTTTTATTTATTTATTTATTTATTTTTACGCCGACAGTCCAAAAAAATAATAAAAATAAAAAACCTGTAATGGATTTCCTTACTGTCACGGACCACAACTTTATAGTAGACGTATAATTCTAGGTCGCAGGTTCAGTCTTACAGCTGGCCAAATCATCAGATCTTAGTGACAGTGATTTCCATTTTTCCGCACATATTATGTTGTAACTTGTACGTATTGATCGGGGATGTGATATTCATATTTCCACCACATTTTCCAAAATATGGGGGTCACATGTTGAATGCAAAGAAAAGACGATATTTTAAAATGTCTAAAAAAATCAATTTTAAGGATGGCATTTTTAAGACTTTTATATTATTAACTTTCTTTATTATAATTTCAAATTAAAATTTTTTTTTTTATATCTATTCATTTTATATTACATTTATTATTTATGTCTCATACAACCCTTATTCATTTATAAAAATGGATCTACATAATGCTTAACGGGAGCAAATGCTTCTCTAAGAATTGAGAAATTTTTTTATAATAGGGTTTAAAAAATACTTAACCATTACATTATTATGCCCCTAAACATATTTATGTCCCCCTAATTATATGTTTTGTCATTATCTATTAAGTCATACTTCATTAGCTTTTATTCATACTAAAAGATTGGTTTCTGATGATGCTTTTTTTTTTTTCAATCCTAACTCACAGCCACAGAGTGGGTTACCGGCTTCGACCTCGATTCTCATGAATGACGTTATGGATCGTTCATCGAAATAATGACCGCGTAATACCGACCAGAACTCGATCAGAAGACTTCGCAAAAACAGCAATAGCGGCCTACGGGCGCCCGACAACTTGATCCAATATAGCGATGCTCCCGTCGTCATTCATCAATACGGAACGCTTCTTCGATGGCTCTAAGCCCGTGAAACACCTCACACGCATGTCGAGCCTTATCCGTATATGTTGTCAACCGCTTCTTTTTGTTTCAGCGACTATAGCATTCCCTGCCACCTGCTGGTTCCGAACCATTCCCACCGCTACGCAGAGGGAACTTGATCATCATGTGGCATGCGAGGGGATGGCTTTATTGCATTGGGAGAGAAGGTCCGCTGCCAACATGTCAGGTTGTACTACGTCTACGACGAGGAATCTTGTCATATCGCCGCCCTCGACATGGAGGATCTCCCAAGGTGAGTACCAGTTGTATTGAGCTTAGAGGTAATACTTTTTCCCTAGAGAACCCCCGCAGACGAGCCGCTGACGTTCCGCCTCCCTTCCGATGCCCATTTTATCGGTTACCGACGCCAAGATGATGTCACCAACTCCCACAATTAGGACCGGACGAACCGTTGGCTGCCACCACCGCGAACTACCAAGCGTCGCCATGAGGGTGTTGCACCCCTCCGATCCGGTCAAATGTAGGATTGGAACGCGTCGAGCCGCGCAGTTTGCATAATCGCCAGATTCGCACCACCGCCTCGACGCTGCGAGGTGCCGCTGCCAGATTCCCTCCTCCCCGCAAATCCTCCCCGAGATTACCCGATCACCGCGTTGGCCAGCCGAAGTCGCCATTTGCCGAGGTGGTGGTCACGAGACGAGGCTTCGGTTTCAGCCACCTCAGCCGATTTTCGGGCGGGATATGAAGCGCCGGGAGGTATTCGCCAGATAAGTACTATATTTCGAAGTCAGAGTGTACGCCCGCAGGTCCATAGTCCCTATGAAACTTCCGCAGTATTTGAGTTGCCTTTGTCGGCGGATTCGACTTCATTCAGCTGGGCCATCTAGGAATCGCTTCGCTTTCAGATTGCGCGTGACCTCGTGGATACCGGTCGCCAGTGTCGCCTGCGCGACAATATCGCCGTTTCTGACATGGCAGGACCTGCATGATCTCTATGCCTCACCGCTGAGATCGCTCTATTTTTCTCGGAGATCCTTCGTCGCTTGTCTTTAGTTTCACCGCCGCTTATTCCGACCCATTCTTTCTTTGTGAATGAAGAACTCTTTCGATATGAGGGCCTCTTCACCGCACGTATCGCTACAGCACCTTCGCCATGCTTTATCGATTTTGGAGATGGAAACATTTAAATCTTTCGGGATCAATCCCTGCCGCGTTTATGAACGCAGCGATCGCTAATTTCTCGTCAGTATATCTACCTTTAGAGACTCTATGATTGAATCGTCGAACATAAGACTCACAGCTTTCATGAGCCTCGCTTGATAGTCGCCAGATGATAACTGCTTCAAAGTCCCGTGGGCCCCAAACGGCGTAGAGAGACACAATGGAGTAGCTTCCACGAGATCGACGTACAGGAAGCTCCGCTGAACTACGCATGGCCTTTAGTGATAGCGCTGGGGCACCTAATAGCACCGGATCTTGGCTACCCATGTGCTCCATTTGTTTAAGTGTTTAGATGATCGACGATCCCTGCGTTATCAGCTGTCGCCCACACCCCTGCGGTGAGCCTCAACGTCCTCGGCCGAGGAAGTGAGTGCTCTACCGGAAGCACTACACAAAATAAAGATCCATGAAGCAGTCGCGAGCGCCGCCCCCGGTCGCGCACTCTACGCGCCAGCCTCGCTTTGCGTTCCTCAACTTCGATCACACGACGGTCCCGCCCCGCAGCTCGGCAGCGCCGCCCCCGCCCCACGCCCGCGCCGCCACCGCCCTCCCGGGCCAGGTGGTCGGGCGTTCCCCGCCCGACCGGATTCCCCGCTTCGCTTCGTACTCTCGGGGAGTACCGATATTTGGCGCCGCTCTTCCGCGCTGGAACGTCATGACCTTCCCCGAGCTCGTCGCGCCCCGAGGTCGCCTGACCGACCGTTACTTGTTCCAACTCTTCCGTCGGGACGTTAGATCAGGTGAGGCTGAGCGTCACCCTTCATCCGCTTGCATTGTTTCTAACATCACGAGGTCTACCGTTCATACATTGGTCTCCACCTGATTTTGGTAACCTTGGGAGGATTTAGCCGCCAGCCCTCGCCAGTGTTCCGTGGTTATCACCTACCGCACCGGTAGCACCGGGCCAGACACGATAGCGAATCTGTCGCTCCTACGCACCCGCGCCAACGAGAGAAACTTTATAGTGGAAGGAGGCGCGTCTTTGAGTAGCGTATCAAGTGACTTCGAACTCGGCGGGTCGGAACATCCGACGGATCAACTCCGCCAAGGATCTAGGCGACACTACCAACGCCAACGCCACAACGCTATTCGACGCCAAGGTCAATTCGAGCACCAGAAGCACAGACAACAGTCGAGATGCCCGCGACTATACACGAAAGTTATAAAACGGTGGGAATCTAACACTCACGGCAGATTCTCTGGTAGTCTGTCCACCAGACGCCGTATGCTGTCGTGGCCCTTGTCGAGGATCATACTTCCACCATGCACGCTAATCCAAGAAATACGTCCCTTCCATACCCTATGGAGAGGGAAGATCTGAATTACCGTGAGGAGCACCTAACTCCTATAATGAAGAAAGCTCCTGGATAAATTCTTCAAGCAAAAAGGTGCAGCAGAACTGCGCTAAGGCCGGGACACCAGCCCCTCGCCCCCAAGAAACCAAACAGATTAATCAATAAAATACCTTATCGGGGCGCCGAAAGGAGCGGGCACATTGAATGTCGCAAACCCTTACGGCGCCAAGATAGCAATGAAGACCTCATCGGGCTCACTTCAAGAAACACACCATCCTGCGCACGCACTGCGATGAGGTCAAAACATCGGGACCACACCGAACACCAAAGGGAGGTCGGAGCAACGCCTCGAAAAATGGCCCCATATGAAGGACCGACTCGCTAGGTCCCACGCTGCTTACGCCGAACAGCCAGATCTCGATATTCCGACCCTGTATTTAATCAGTTCACTTTCCCCTTCCCTTGTCCAAGGGAAGAGGGGGCACTTTATGACCAACACCACCAAACGACGTGTGAGACACCACCAGCTCGCTCTGTAACCACATACCAAGAATCACCACTTCTCCGACACGCGAAGAGGAAGAACGCATCGACCCATGATGAAATCGATAATAAAAACAAAATCAAATCAACCTAAACAACTTCTCACCTTATCGCCCGGGACAGAAATCACAAGAAACCAAGACGCAAAGGGGACCCCGCAAATACAAATGCAGAAAAGACATTCCACAAAAAGGCTCATTAAGACTACAGGTGCCGGAACCGGAATCTCACAAGCCGAAAATAAAAGGTCCCAGAGCAATGGTACACACACAGATGTCCACAAAAGAATGAAGAAACCAAGAATGGAAGAAACAATCCGGAACCGGCAGAGTCATCATTATCACAAGACAATGATTTACCTACTAAGCCCTTAACTAATCCAAATTGAGTTAGACACGCGTAATCAACTTACGCGAACGTTAGCGCCTCTTGCCCACGCACACCGCACACAAGGCAATGGGGGCAACCGGCGTTGAAAATAAGGCCCGCAGCTTCACCCACTGCCTGGGCCAAAGAGTCACCACGCCGCCAAGGCCCACTAAATAATCCCAAAGCAGGTTTGCCCAACGAGAACTCCGTTCTCTCTTAAAGCCAACATTCCTGCCTTTTCGCCTGCCCCGTACAGGCGCCCAACCGCCGCCCAGCGCCACTCTATGGAAGTCTCCCGCGTGCATGCAAAAACACATCCCTAATATGACATATCACAAGTCCAAACAGCAAATCTCACCAATAAGGAAAAAGAAGACAATATTAGATCGCCGATCAAACAGATCTCTAATAGCGGCGAAGACATCCCGAAATAAACTACCTTTCTATATCCTATACCAAATCCCATACGACTATAATAAAGAATATCACATCAATGAATCTAATCCTAATTACCATCCAACTGAGACATTCATTATAACACAATGCTGCTCCATTTGGTGAAAGGTGATCGCAAAAACATTTAACATTTGCCAGCCTCTTTCTGTAAAGAACGACTTGCAGACGGAAATGGCCACGGCGAATATCTCGCCGACCCCTTCTCATTGCGGCAGAAATACACGATCGTAAATATAGACAGATATGCAGCCATATTTCAAATTTGCATTTATCTAAAAGCTCAAGATCACCTTTCTCCGCCAGAATCCGGCCCAAATTTCAACGATCCCTTACACGCTCCACTTCGGCCCAAAAAGATCGGGTTTCTATTTATGCTGAAGGTTGTTGGTATTTAATGGGAATTGAAAATTAAAACAATATTATACAATAAAGATTTTAAATATATCATTTTCTATTCATATTCCCTGTTATAAAATAAAACATTTAAATAACAACCCGAACACTTTAGAGAATCTTGAATTTCTTTTTTCACAATTCTTTAGTTGTTGAGCAATGTGAATTTACTATAGATTCCAATATGATCGCGTTTAAGCTAGACCCGCATAATACGCATTGCCGGACATGAGCCAAAATCCAAGATCTGTAAATAGAGAAGGCACGGCCTTCATCGTCACCCAATAGACGATAAAATAGTTGTTTTTTTTTTTTAATACAATAATAAAATTATTAATGAAATAATTGAGATAATAATTAATTCAATGTAATAAAACAATAATATTAGCATTAATTTTTTTTTTTTTATCTCTATACGCAAAAAAAAGAAAAGAAAAGAGATGAATAATAACTAACAATACTTGATATACAATATTTTTGAGGTTTTCAATCCTTTTGTCCTATTGAGATCACTGATATAGATACAAAACCATAAATAAAAAAATAAAAAATAAAAAAACTTTTTGTTTACAAATTACGGAAATAAAAAATTACAAATAAACCCTTAAAGCTTTTTGCTCTTGCACGTCTCACCTTAAATTATTCAAAGCCCTTGCATGCAATTTGTAAAGCTAGGTTAGATTGGATATGAAGATAATGAATTTTTAAAATTTCTGATTTTATCGATTCAAAATTTTTTTTCTTATTTTATTGATAATTAAGTATGATTAACCCATCAAGTCATTCCTTTTACATGGTATTTATTTCCATTTAAAAATTTGAAAATATTTTTGGAAATAACTTATTTCTTAATAGGGACTCCCACTGACACGTCATCATGAAAAATCAAAGAAAATTTTAAATGTTATCCTTAGAGTGGATTAAGTGACACGTCATATGATCATCATGATTTAATTACCAAAGTTTCACTTTCCGAGGAAACCGAGAATCTGACTCAATAATTAAATAAGTTAAAAAATATCTTCAAATAATAGTAATTCGAAATGACGTGGCAGTAGTGGAAATCAGATAACTTAACAAAATAGACACAACATCGTCCATCATGGACAGGGTAAAACCTAGTATGTTGATCGGACGGTTAGATCAGGTTTTAGATCCACGTGTTATTATCTTGGTGGATAGGGTAGAGAAAGTCAAACACCTGAAAAAATTAAAAACGTTACCGTAAGGGAACGGGAATCGAGGCCACGCGCTCAGTCAGAGCGTGGAAGAAATAATAAGGGTGGGAATATTCCAAAGAAGGAAACGTACAATATAGTAACAGTGGAGTTGACTGGATGACACGTCATGTGGGGGCCACCAAGAGTGGAAAAGACTGACTTGATAAAATGGGTGAGGAAAGATAAAAGGGGCATTTGATGACACGTCAGCAAGAATATATCTGCAAGGAGATGAGGGTTGCCAACTGCATGGGAGAGAGAGAGAGAGGAGAGCACAAAATTTCTAAAACTCATATAATCTTAATAAACTCGTTTGCAAAATCGTAAAACATTTCATGCAAGGACTCAATTCCTCCGAATTCTCAGGGAAGGACTTTCCGGCTAATATAAATACCGACCCAAAACCTACGATGTCTTCACAAACAATTCGCCCATTTCTCCTCCTTTTGATTTCTTTGCTTCTTCTCTTTTCGTGGATTCGCCAGGATGACGATCATCATTGATCAGCCTGAATTAATGTCTCCAAAAAAAAACAACAAATTTTTGATAATGTGATCTAGGTTTTAGATCTGGAATTTGAATTTAGGTTTTTTTGTGGGGTTTTAAAATTTGGCTTATTATCTTTGCATGGTGAGAGGGTGTGGTGGAGAAGAAGGTGGATGTCGAAGAGGAGAACGAATTGGTGCTCGACGGTGGGTTTGTGGTGCCGGAGAAGAAGGTGGATGTCGAACAGAAGAATGAATTGGTGCTCGACAGCGGGTTTGTGGTGCCGGACAGCAACGCCTTTGGGCATACCTTTAGGTAAATCCGAAAACGAAATTAACCCGTTGGGTTATTGCTGTTGTTGTTTTTGTTTTTTTCTGTTTGGGGAGTGAGAAAAAAGCGTTTGACCTGTTTAAGGGTTTTTCTTGTTTGTTATACATGTGCTGCAGTGTTTCTTTTACTTTTTCTTTTTTTTTTTTGGTGGCCTGGCGGTGATGTGTGTTTGTTTCCCGAGAAATGGTAAGAAACCGTCACGGGTAGTTACCGCGGCAGTCGGCGGATTCCACGATCTCATGAGTCACGACTTTGATGTTCTAGAGCTGGGTCGTTTGGGCCTGATCTTTTCTGCCTAACAGTTGGGTCTTATATTGGGCTACGAATCAGCCCATTTAGGGATCTGTTGGCTTGGGGTTGGGCCTCAGCCTTTAACGTCTGCAGCTAGATCTCTGGGTTTTGGGCTTCAGTTTCAGACATGGATCGACAATTAGAGTATGATTAAATCAATGTTTGATCTTCTGTTCTCAGGGATTATAATGCTGAAAGCGAAAGAAAAGATGGGGTAGAAAATTTCTACAGAAACAATCACATTAACCAGACATATTACTTTGTAAGAAATTCATATCCCCTCATGAGACAGAGTAAAGTCTTTTCCCTTTTTGTCAGATAGAACTGAAATGAATAAATCCTTTGCCTTTGATTTCAATGTAATAGGTGAAGAAGATGAGGGAGGAGTACAGCAAGCTGAACAGAGTGCAAATGGGCATATGGGAATGCTGTGAACTTCTAAATGATGTTGTTGATGAAAGTGATCCTGACTTGGATGAGCCTCAGATTGAGCACTTGTTGCAGACAGCTGAGGCCATCCGAAAGGACTATCCTGATGAGGATTGGATGCATCTTACTGCCCTTATCCATGGTAAATTCCTTGCTCCATCTCCTTAAATCCTATGAAAAAAATATATTAGCTAAATCCCAGAAAATATTAGCTAAATGCTAGAGGACCTCCCAAACTTAGTGATATGTTTAACTTTGAAGGCTCCCATGACAATATCTATGTATGGTGTGCTCGATATGGGAATTTGTTCGGCCCAAGGTCTGTCATACCTGTTTAGCCCGCAGCCCCATATGACACAATGAGGATATTGTATTTTCATTGCTGGTGATTGATTATGTTATCCCATGTGAAATGTAATATGAGCTCTTTTTATTCTTATAGACGATTTTAGAATTGGG
>JAEQBH010004684.1:0-107322 GCA_016808115.1 Tetrastigma voinierianum
CCGCAACAAAGATTAGGATAAACATGTATATATTTAAATTAACAAAATAAACCAAGCGAAAATCTCCTTTCCACTTCAACTGCTCATCGCTTCAAAAAACAGAGACTACGACTGCTTAAGATCATGGTCAATTACACACAGTAAACAGAGATTATATAAATTACATAAATATAACACACCATGTAAGATAGCAAATTCTAAAAATGAAATTAAGATTAATAAACAACCTGTTCAACAAACCGAATATGAATACAGTATGATTCGAGGCCTGTGAAACACGCTCTTAAACGACCCGCCCACACACGGTGCTTGTGTCAATTGGAGTATCATTCCAGATACAACGACCAACCCAGAAATTTCCGGGAAATTGCACCCCAAAATTTATACCAACAAAACCTAAGAAAGCCTTCACTCTATCACCCAAGTAACACAACGTATGTTTTTCAAAAGCCACCCCCTAGAGCCAATAAATAAGCACTTCAGACACCGAGAATACAAACCGCTTTTCAAAACATACAAATTTAAAAACATATTTATTACAATTTATTCAAGAATTAAAAAACGCACAATTTAAACATATTTAGTTACAATTTATTCACACTAAAAAAAACGTTAATAAACGCTTAAAAATCCAAGGTCATTCCGCCCGAGGTGAGAATATATAATCCGCATGAGAAAAAAGTCGACTCTAAGGATACTTCTAGTGTTTCTTTATCGGCCATGCCGTAGAAACATCTTGCCCACAAAGCTTGAGGTGCTGTTAAAGCCGTGCTGCTACTAGTACTATTGAAGATTAACATCAACCAAATGGAGAGCCATGCCACTTATGCAACTCGTCCAACTCATGAGAGTTACACCTCCTACATGATTTAAGCATCTTCTAACATACCACCCTCAACGTAATGTCGAACAACTGTAAACCAATAACCTTTCCACTCTCCCTTGTAATGATTGATAACTATTCAAAAATGGCATTTTTACACATTTAAATCTTTTATGTTAAAACCCTCTTGTGCTAAATTATCATACTTACCCGATTATACATTGTCAAGTCTCAAACCTTGAAGTAATGTTTTCTTGAGTTATGTATTTAATAACAAGCTAAAAATGGTACCTTAATTTTCATGCATTTTTCTCATCTTTCTAGTTTCCAAAATTACTTAGGATCATATGCCTCACAAAAATACTTTTTGAACGCACCAAATTATTAGTTCTGTTTCGTGTAGATAACAAGTTGTTTTCTGTGGGGCTGATGTTTAAGATAACTTATCATCTGGTGGGCTGTCCACATCAAAAACACCAAAATATACTTAAATATTAATTGTATAAGAATCTTTTTAGATAGTAGCTTACTTTCTGTTGAAGAGTAGAGGTTGTTGTTCGTCTAGTTGGAAAATTACAGGTACATCGAAGAAATTTTGGTTTATTGTAATTTAATGCCCTTTGAGGTATGAAAAGGAGTATTGGTATCTGCTTTGACCTTAAAAATGATATTATTTTTACGGCTAAACACTTTATAATTATAATGTAGTAAATTGTCTCAATTGGGACTCGAACCCAAGACCCCTCCCCTTCCTGTGTCCAACTTTTTTGAAACGTTGAACGCTCTACTACATGAGTTAGACATGATAGGCGACCTTAAAATGATTTAAATTTAAGTTTTGGCAATAGGGTTTTGATGAGTGCCTAAAAACACCACATTATACTCGCTACCACATTTTCCTCGCTTATTTTAGGTAGAGTAATTTTATAGTTTTTGTGACTAGAATAATCGAGTTGATGTCTTTCAGGAATGCAGAGCATCAGTGAAAAGAGCAGCAAACGAGAAGCATATTTTGGAGTAAATGGGAACAAGGCGTATAGGCACCACACATGTATGTCCCCACGTCGTGACGCCCCACGCTTCGCGACGCTCCCCATCGCCGTGACGCCGCCACGCCGTGACACCACTGCACGCCGCGACGCCGCCACGCCGCGACGTCACTCCGAAATCATTTCATCATTAAAAGCAAATTAGATCTTAAATCAAGGGGATTCGGAAGCCAGACGCAACAGAGGCACAAGTTTCGAGAGCAGAGTGACACTGACTTCGAGGCGTCAGAATTGTAACGCTTTTCATTTTTTCGGACATTTTCGGATTTTAGAACAATGTTTCTTATTAAATCAGCTTTTATATTTTTTCCATTATGTTCTCTAGAGCTCTTTCTAGGGTTACATCAAACCCCGTCATGTACAATGTGGATTAAAAGTTTGATAATTCATGCTATTCCATGAAAGACATTTGTCAGCATCTACTCATACCGCATTTCAATTATATGTTAATGTCTCGCCACGTTAGCATAATCGAATCGAGATCCAAGATCTGAGAGATGAGGTATTCAAAGGATCCGTAGAAGTAGTTTCTTAGCCGATTCGGATAATAGAGATATTCCGAACCTCGAAGGTAGCATTTTGAGGTTAGAACATTTGGCATTTTTAATACCGAGTCGAGATAGAGATATACTACCTCACTCATTTTAATGAGATAGCTATATACTCGAGAGAGGATATCTCGTAGGCAAAGATCACCTCGGCTAATTGACATATTACAAATAGATTGAATAACAGCTTTAGAAAAGTAATCCATTGAACGTGATAGGGGCGTAGCGAACCCCAGCACCAACACCATTAATCACTAGAATCCCTGGAACAATGAAGGCGCTCTACTACTTTTTACCCTAAACTCTTTTTTGCTCGTATATCAGTTCAAAAGGTAACCTCCGTAGTCAATTTACCTTTCCCAGGATCGATATCCAGGATGCTAAGTACAATTATATTACTTAAGCTACAATTTTGCATTTAGGCATTCATTTTATACAATCTGCCACCTGCTTAAGTTTTTGGCGCCGCTGTCAGGGAGAGGTTTAAATTGATATAGAGTATGTGAGTACATGATAGAGATTCTCGAATTTTTCTTTATTTTTGTTTGTTATTTTTACAAGTGTCGGTAATTGGTTTTGTTAGTTTGTGTGTTATTGCAAAGACAGTTTCGCAAGAAGTACATACGCATAAAGAAAATCAATCAATTCACTTGTGTGATCCGAAAGCCGTAAAGACTTCTCGCACTGTGACGTTTTGTAGAACAGAGAACGTAATCGTATTAAGAGAATCTCACAGTCATGAAAACACCTAAGAACAAGATTTTGGTTTAACAAACTAACCACAGAGAAGGTAACAGAACTGCCGCCTTAGGCCATTTATACAAACTGCACGATCCTTACATGCTATTAGATGAGTTCGTTTTACCACCAACAGTTGTTCAGACAGCGATCAGACGGCCACCAATTCAAGCAAACAATTTCGAATTGAAGTCACTACAAAGATGTGATGTTTAACATATTGTTCCATGGACTACCCCATGAGAACTCCAAACATGCATTTGACTAACTTCCTCTAAGTTTCTTAAGGTGATACCATCAAATACAACTGGAAGTTACTCAAGAAGCCCTACGATCGCGGGTTATTCCCACTCTCACTAGGATGAGCCAACATCGCTAATCAGTCACCACCACTCCATTACTACATGGAACGAGTTGGTACAAAAGTTTCACCAAGTTCCTTTCCACCTTCTCAAGATTGCACAACCGGTGCAAGATCACCACGCTCGGGTCACCAGAGGGAGAACCCGCGCAGGCATGGACAGGTTCCATGAATTATCATGAAGTGTCCTCACCCACCGACCAACCAAAGCGCGGATGCCCACGCCTCACAATGGTCCGAGAAACATAACCTAACAATGATAGATGCCTTAGCCGGAGTGATCATTGATGAAGAAAACCATGCACTGTGCGTAAGGAGATGGCCGGAAGATGCCGCAACCAACACTAATCGCTGGCCTAGGAGAAGGCTACACCGCAAACACGCAGTGGTGACGTACAATGCAGCCCCAACAACCGTAAATCATGTGGCCTGCTGATCAAACACTAACAGATGTGCCAGGAACAAAGATATTGCCACATGCATCACCGTATGGCTTGTGTGAATCGTGGAGGACAAAGACAACAAATACGAATGTCACCAAGAACACAAAGAGCGTCAAGACGTGTCGAGGTTTGAATCGTAACTCAATCACAAAGAATAAGGACCGTATGGGGTAATAAATACCAGAATCGAATCGTGGACAAGGGTATGAATAACGAATCCGTAATAATCAAAACAACCGCCAGACACGGTGCGAATAACCGTAACAATATGCCATCAACCGGCTAATGAACCACCTCCCGAAAGAAGCCGATTTAGAGCAAGTCTCAAAGACAGATGTGTTAACTTCGCATTCAAGGTTCATGAATGAGACTAAGGCTTAACATGCAAGCAGTTAAACAACCCAAGAACAACTGGCAAAGACAGCCTAAGGAGTTTGAGGCACAAATGGCCAAATGGCGTTTACTACAGTAACCGGGTTCTTCCGCCAGCAATTCAGAGGTAAACCCAAGAAGAGATGGGAATGAGTACCGCAAAGCAATACGCGAGAAGTGGGAGAGAATTGAATCACAAGTGCAACCCCATCAGAGCGCTAGAGACTGAGGAGATCACACAAACAGAATCTTAAAGATGATGCACAAAAGAACAAACACAGAGAAATAAATACAGAGACTCCTAGTGAAGCAAAGGCCAAGATACCAGTCCCTTACCCATTAACGCCTCAAGAAACATAAACTCGGACAAGCACCACGGTTCATGGATGTTTTCTAAAAGCCATATAAATATCCCATCTGGCCGGAATGCCCTGCAGCAATGCCCGGGGCTATGTAAAGTTCATGAAAGACATTTTGTCTCTGTGAAGAGAAGATTAGCAGATTTCGAGATTCAGAACTTAACCGAGGAATGCAAGTACATCCTTCAGAGGAAGCTTACCATAAGCTCAAAGACTCGCTTCACTATCCCGTGCACACTGAAATGCATTCGAGAGAGCACTGCAGGATTCGTGCCAAAGATTAATCTTATGCCCTTATCAATCTTTAAGCGCTTGGGATTAGGAGAAGCTCCGTCTGACACAAATACTCTTCACTTGCAGATGTAGATCTTTGAAGCACCTCAGGGATAATAGAAGATGTCTTAGTAAAGGCCTAGCGTGCCATCTTTCCACGATTTCATAGTTGCATACGTGATAAGATAGAGAAATACCGATTATCTGGGAAGACCTTTTCTAGCAACCGGCAGTGGCAATGATTGATGTGCAAGAGGGGCGAACCAAGCTAAGAGTACAAGAAGAAGAAGTAGCACCCAATGTCTTCGAGGCAAAGGAGACACCCAGCTAAAGTGATACGTGCTTAATGGTTGATATAGTGTAGGCTATAGTGTTCAACCAAAGTGGTCTCACCACCTTGAGACTAGCCTAGTGGCGAATGCATTCGAGAACCCGAAAGTGACTTAGTGCGTAAGAATACGTTAAGTGGATGGATTCCTTTGGGCACAATAGGCGAAATATCGAATCGCTAGAGAAGGAGCTAAATAAATCTGCTCCATCAATGGAGCAAATCCACCCAAGATGGAATAAAAACCCTTACCTAGCCATCCGGTTATATTATCCTGGGGTAGAATCTACACTACCCGTAATTATCTCATCATCCCTAACTGAAATGGAGGAAGAGAAGTTATTGAGGGTTCTTCGCGATCACAAACAAGCACTCGATGGTCTCTCAGCCGACCTAAAAGTGGATCCGCCTTCTATAGTGCATGCAATCAGATTTTATGAAGATGGCCATGCTCTTCCTCGTGGAAGCTACAGAGGAGGTTGGAACTTACAATGAAGGAGGTAGTTCGGAAAGAAGTTCTTAAAATGGCTAGATAATGCGATTTACCCCATTTGCATAAAGGCACGGCAAGCCCCGCTTCAAGTAGTGCCAAGCAGAAGAACAATCACACGACTGAAACAATATCTTATCGCCATCTAGAACAAAGGACTGGGGTGGAGAATTTGTATTGACTATAGAAAGCCGAACAAGGCCACTAAAGATCACTTTCCACTCCGCCATTTCTAGATCGATGTTTCACACTGACAAATTTATGAATATTATTGCTTTGATGGATATTCAAGTTACAAACTAAATCGCTGAGAGTGCTCAAGATTCAAAGAGAAGACAACATTCACTTGCCCCTATGTACATTCGCCCGCTGATGCCCTTGACTATGCAATGCTCCGGTACTTTTCACCGATGCATGTATGGCCATATTTTCGACATGGTAGAAAAGACGATTGAGATTATGACTATTTAATGGAAATTCATTTGACAATTGTCTAAATTTGAGAGTCAGGTTAGCAAGATGTGAAGAGACCAATTTAGTACTAATTGGGAAAAGTGCCATTTCATGGTACAAGAGGGTATTGTCCTTGACATCTGGATCTCAAAGAAGAGGGATGAGGTAGATGTGGCGAAGATTGAAGCACCGAGAAGTTACCGCACCTTCTTCAAGTGAAAGATCCTGTTTCTAGGCCATGCCGGATTTTTATAGGCGCTTATCATGATTTCTCACATCATAAACCATTATCTAATTTGCTAATCCAGGATCCTATTCGACTCGAATTCCCAATGCGCATGCTTTTACCGTATTGAAGAATGTTGATCTCAGCCCTATTGTTGTAGCTCCGCATTGGTCTCTTCCATTTGAGTCGATGTGTGATGGCGACTAAGGATTGGAGCAAAGATTTAAAGGTAACGAGAGAAAATCTTTCGTGTGATTTACTATGCAAGAAGACTTTGAATGACGCTCAATCGACTATTATGCACATCGAGAAAGAAACTATCGGGTCATTGTCTTTGCTTTCAAAAATTCGTGCCATATTTGATTGGCAACAAAGTCTGGTACACCGATCATTCGGCTACTCTGATGACCAAGAAAGATGCAAAACCCGCATTGATCGTGGGTCCTTCAAGGTAAGAGTTCGAATGAGAAATCATGGACAAGAAGGCACCGAAATTTAGTGCGCACCACTCGCGATCGAAGGCCGTAGATGATGTTCGTGAATGACGACTTCCGTAAAATTCAAAACTTTTTGCTATCGAGGACAAGAGGGCGCTCATCGTTTGCGACAGGAATCTTCATTTGGTAGCCAAAGTGATTCCCCTGCACTTAACTATCGCTATAAGAAAAGGTTTTTTCGCACACTCTAAGCACTACTATCGAAGAGCTAATTTTATGTGCACTGTGTCGACTGTGTGATAAGGAGATGTGCCCGAAGATGAAATGCTCAATATTCTGAACCATTGTCACACTCTATCGTGTGGTGGACACTTTGCGGCCAGATAACAAACAATTAAGGTTCATAATCGGTTTTTATTTCGCCTTCTTATTTAAAGATGCTCATCATTTCGTTTCCACTTGTGACAAATGTCAACGAATGGGGAACATCTCTAAAAAGGACGAGCCACCTATGCATCCTATCTTGGAGGTAGAGTTGTTCGACTTATGGGGGATCGATTTCATGGGACCATTTCGCATCATACAACAATTCTATACATCTTGGCTGGGCTGTAGACTATGTCTCAAAGGGTAGAAGTATTCCAACACGAACCAATGATGCCAAGATTGTAGCTCAATTTCTGCGCAGCAATATATTCTCACGTTTTGGAACTCCTCGAGCTTTAATCACAGATAATGGTACGCATTTCTGCAATAAGGTAATAGACAAGGTTTTGCAAAAGTATGGGGTACGTCATCGTACATCTCTTGCATACCACCCACAATCAAACGGGCAAGCAGAGGTATCCAACCGAGAAATCAAGTACATCCTCGAGAAGACTAACAACCTGTAAGAAGGATTGGTCTAAAAAGATAGATTTTACGCGCCTCCGGGGCATACCGCGCACCACATTTAAAACTCCTTTAGGTATGTCCCTGCTCAGACTTGTTTATGGGCAAAGCGCGCCACCTTCCAAAAGAGAATCGGAGCATCGAGCCTATCAAATACCGACAACTAAACATGGACAAAGATTTCGGGTCGGTGAAAACGACTACCTGCAACTCGAGCTAGATGAGTTCGAAACGAACCATAAGGAGAACGCCCGTATTTATATGAGTGTTAATTGCCCGGCACGACAAGCACATCACCGTAAGAATTTACGTCCTGACAACAAGTCCTTCTATTCAATTCCCCGACTAAAGCTTTTTCCCCGAAATTGTGTCTCGATGGTCCGGACTCACTCAGAATAAAGGCTTTTTCCTATGAAAGAAGTTTCACATCCTCGAGAAAGGCACATCACGGCCGCCACCCAACGCTCAAGCCGCATTCATGGAGGCGAGTTTCTGCGTAATGGCAAGCTGGCTCCTTTCTTGGTACCGCAGAAGAAGTATAGTCAACGATCACAGGAGTTTGAGTTCCTGATCACATTGAGTTTCAGGGTCGTCGAGCTAACGACATTAAACATAGCGCTTCTTGGGAGGCAACCCAAGTGTTCCTAAATTTTGTAGTTCCAAGTTCTATTAGTTATTTTCAGCAATTTTTGGTTTCTAGTTGTGTCCCTGATCAGTGTTTCTGCTTGTTGGTTTAATTCGCGGACTGCTGCAGGCCGTGTCTTTCAACGGTTCGAATACCGGACGATGTTACGATCGCGACAGTCGAACGTTAACCGGCGGTCAATCTACGACTTCACCATCGTCGCCTCACCCCCTATTCAGCCACGCCGCTGACGCGACTTCACGCGTCGCTACGTCACTCTTTTTGAAGCTCTCCGTCGCCGCGACGCCATTTTCGGGTTCGCCGCCACGCCGCCGACGCGCGGATTCTCACGCCGCTGACGCCATTTTTGAAGTCACTGTCACGTCGCCGACGGATTCTCACGCCGCGACGCCATTTTCGTTTCCTCACACGTCGCGACGCGGAACTCCTTTACCGCCGCGACGCGCTTGGTCACGCATTCGCCACGCCGCGACGTGGTCCCGCACGTCGCGATGTCATTTGGTCATGTCCTCGCCACGCCGCTGACGCAACCCGCACTCGGTGACCCGACTCGCGCTCGATGCCTCACGCTTTATAAACGCTGGCGCCGCTGGACGGCTTAGCACAATTTGCAAACCGATCCTTCATTAAGGAGAAGGGGTTTCATCACCCGGCGATTTCTTTAGAAAGACCATCGAGGCTAAAGGGTGGCGTGCCTTATGCCAACCCCCTCGGCCAGCGGCAATGAGCGTAGTTCGAGAATTTTACGCCAACCTCGCGTCCCATGTCCTCAAAAAAGGTCGTGGTACGCAGGTATATCGGGTCGATCAGCGCAGAGTCGCATCAATAGTTTCTGCGGCTTAGAAACATGTCCACCCGGACTTTGATCGCCTCCAGCATCCCGACAACCATGAGGTCATCCGCTAGACAATTCAAAGGCCAAAGCGAGGAGGATCACGCGCGCCATGTCAATTTCAAGGCCACATTCGCCTACATTCCAAGGTTTGGCACCACTCACTCGCCTTATACCGACGACGAATGTGTGTGAGGTGACCGCCAAATGCCTTTGCCCAACTTCGCCATCCTACATGATATACCATTTGATGTCGGCAAGACGAGGATGCCATCCTCCATAACCGGATGCGAAGATGAACCCTGGCACCCTTTTTTCGACATTTGGGCTTGTGCAACAAGCCTGTGCTCCCTTGACGATAATGAGGTTCGACTTCATCCGATCAAGGCCATATCGTATCAAGCTGACACACCCGTGTCCCGCAAACTCCGAGGGGGCCTATGATTCAGCTCGACGAGCTCCTGACGAGGACGAGCTTTATGAGTATCTGGGCCAAGTATGGATCCCCGGCGATCCCGGGGAGACCTGGCCGGCCCGGTCCCAGCCTGGCACCTCCACCACCATCCCCAGCCCACCTCCACCACTCCTCAAAGAGCCACAAAGGCACCCTCCTAGTCCTTCACTGGGGGATCTTGCACCGGCGCTCGGGCCACCGAGTTTTGACTTCCAGGATGAGACCCAGAGCACCGAGTCCTCGTTACCCAGACATGGAGGCGCGGCGCGTTGATATGCGACGCTCGCCAATCAGCCATCATTCTACGCCAGCACAGCGTCATGCAAGCCCAGCTCGCTCTCACTGGCTTTCACCATCCACACCACCTCCACCATGTTGATATTCAGTGGAGTTCTTGCACTTATGTTTTTATCTGCTGGGACACTGATACTTTGTTTGGGGAGTGGATTTGTGATCGTACCATGTTTTGTGTGTTGTTTATTGTGTTTTGGCTTTAGTAGGGTGTAGTATTTTTATGTGTTCCGTATATTATGTGTTTGTTTTTCATTTTATTTACATCGCACTTTCATTTCATTAGTCATGTGTTAGTTGTTTGATTATATTTTAGACATTTCCTTGCTTGTAGAAATTGCATACATGAGTGCCATGTTGAAAATCGAGGATCAATTTTAGGATTGAGCTCACTATAAACTTGTTCAATTGCATACATTTGCTCGATGCCTCTGGTAGAATTAGATTTGCTACCATTAGTTGAAAAGGGCTAGGTAAATCAATCCCGGTAGTCAAGAAACCAGTTCCCTAAAAACCCTATCACACTCACACACTAGTGACTTTCTGTAGGCGATAAGTGCCGAACCACTACTAAAGTTCGATCAACCTAGGGAGATTCGAACCATTTGAGTGATGGGACACCTAATCAAAAGAGGATTGCCATCGAGCCCCAACCAAAAAGAGAAAATACAAAAACAATAGAAAAAGAGAAAAAGAAAAAGAAACATGACAAAAATAGGTATATGCATAGGAATAAGCGGGATCATCCAATCGGAATCCCGGGCATAGTCTGAGGGGCCTATCAAAGCCTAATACCCTGAGCCAACTGGCCGGGAGTCATTGACTTCATTGCCCGCTACATGGGACAGAAGATGGATCATTCACGTGAATCGACCTTGAGTTTGGTTGAGTGTTCGGGGTGAAGTTTGGAAGGAATTGGAATGCCCGGTGCCCTTAACCAACCGGGTGGTTTCACCACGGATCCCCCGCTACAGAACACTCCTGACTAAAACTTCTTGGCACTAGGTCTTCTTCCATTGTGTTTGTGTATCGAGGGAAATTCTTAGTATGAGAACATGAATAAATGGGTGCTGCCTTTCTATCCTTTCTCTAGTAGGGCTTCTTCCTAATAGGCGAAGTTGAGTTTTAAGTTTGGGGGTAGATTTTAACCTAGTATATACTCGGAAGTCACTCATTATAAGCACATAGGGATTTTGGGAAAGGCTATTGAACACCATGGGCCTGATGCACTAGTCAGCCTCTAATCTATCTCACCTGCCACCTGAAAAGTCAAATATTTGTATGTTCAACACACATCGAGAAAACACCGGGTATGTGAGTCATCCAAATTGATCCCCTATTTTTCAAAGATGTGCATTATCAGATTAGTGTGAGTTACATTATGTCGGGTGGTGTCCTCGTTTAGAGCCTGCTCTGCCGAGGACAAGCAAGAAGCTAAGTTTGGGGGTGTGATGAGTGCCTAAAACACTCATATTATACCACAAGATACATTTTCCGCTTATTTGTATACTTATAGTTTTGTGACTAGAATACCGAGTTGATGTCTTTGTGAATGCGTGAGCATCGGGGCAGCGCAGAGTAAAGAACGCAGCGCATTGAGCAAAATGGGAACAAGGCGATGAAGTACCGCCACGTCGCGACGCCCCCAAATGCCGTGACGCTCCACGTCAAGGACGTCTCCCATCGCCGTGACGCCGCCACGCCGCGGACACTACCACGCCGCGACGTCGCCACGCCGCTTATCGCCACCGAAAATCGCCTCATCATTAAAGCAAATTAGTGGTTCAAAATCATAGATCGAAGCGCATCGAACAGAGGCAATGTGTTTCAGAGTGAGTGACATCGACTGGCGGGAAGTGCCCGGGAATTGTAACGCCATTTTTCCCTGATATTTTCGATTTTAGAACAATGTTTCCTTTATTAGCTTTATATTTTCTTCCATTATGTTCTAGATCTCTTTCTAGGGTTACATCAAACCCTGTCATGTACAATGGATTAAAAGTTTGATAATTCATGTTATTCAGTTGTTATTAATTTGTCACATCTACTCTATACCTGCATTTCAATTATATGTTAATGTCTGGCCAATGTTAGCATAATCGAACTGGAGATCCGAGATTCGAGAGATGAGGCCTCAGGATTCGGGGTAGAGTAGCTTTAGCCGATTCGATAATAGAGGGATATTCCACCTCGAAGGTAGCATTTGAGGGTTAGAACATTTAAGCATTTCGAATACGAGTCGAGATAGAGATACCGATTCTATTCACGAGATAAAGGATATATACCCCGAGAGAGGATATCTGTAGGGCAAGATCAATTCCTCGCTAATTGACATATTACAATAGATTGAATAATGCCTTTGTATGCAATCCATTGAACGGGATAGGGGCATTTAACCCCTAGGCACCAACACCATTAATTCACTAGAATCAATGTACTTAGCTGTTTTCCTACTTACTTTTTACTCCTAAACTCTTTTTGTTCGGGGATATCATTCAGTGCGTAACCTCTCAGAGTCAATTTTACCTTTCCCTGTGGATCGATATCCGTACGTTAAGTACACTATATTACTTGGGGCTACGCGTGCACTTGCGCATTTAGGCATTCATTTTATACACCGCGTTTTCGGCCTGTCAGGTTTCTTAAGTATGATAAAGCACAAAAGCACCTTAGATTAATCAAGAGTCCATATTTAAGAATTCATGACTTCCTTGTTGAAGTGATTATTTCGAGATTTTCATGCAACCTGAGTTTAGAAACAATTGGACATCGAATCTCTTCATGTCATATCTACATAATGTCCCAATAAGCCTCTAATACGGAATCTTTGATAAGTCATGAGATTTCTCTTTAAGTTCTAAATGGAAAAGAATTCTTAATAGTGTTTAGAAGTTCTTCTATAAAACTTGAGATAAAATGCCTAAGGTGACACATTATTCTCTTAAGTTTTATAGACCAGATCTTAATTCAAGTTGATTGAAAGACATTGATCCCTTTAGTGAGGTTGAGGTGCTCTCATTAGAGCAATAGAGTGTTACTACATCACGGATATAAATAAAGTGTTGGTGAAAAGCAGGAAATATCATGCCTTTCATTTCGAATAGAGCATTCAAATGCAACATAATAAATAGATCAAAATTCTTACCCTACAGCATTGCCTTTTTCTTCAATCGAATCAAAAGAACAAAAATAGGTTCTTTCTTCCAAGAATCTCCTTTTCTGACACTATGAAGTGGTACTGTCAGACGAAACGAACTTTGAAATAACCTATAATCATTGTGTTATAAGCCTCGTCATCATGAGGCGGTAGAAAATATGGTTGATCGATTATCATGCTCATATGCTTCCATACCGACTTCTCAGCCCCCGTATCTGTATGATATGACATATATATAGACCACACTCTTAATGGTGGTGACAATGATCTACCACATCGATGTGTACGAAGGTGGTAGGTATATGGACCAAAAGTAATTGAGCGGCTACGGAGATCGCCTACATTCTCCACTTGGTCAATATGCTCCTATTATGCACACTATAACTAAAACAAGACCACATGAATCCTGTGATAGATACTCTAAAAGGTTATAATCTACCATGTATTACAATATATTATGTTTATAATAATCCACCCATATCTTAATATTGAATAAACCTATGTTCTTAGTCCACTCACTTTAATGACATTTCTCAAACAAATAGCTGGTATGCGCACAAACATAATGAAATATCATAACTAAATTTGTAGCGCTGACCGTACCAGATGGGGTGTCGCGAGTGTCCACCTTGAGCTTGGGACTCTTCAACCTTTTCTTCTCAAAAACCTTACATTACACCGTTTCTCATTCATATGCAATTTAATAATATCACAAGTCTTCACCATTACCCTTACCTATATTGGTATTCATGTTCTATACAAAGTCCATGGCCTCAATAAACAAGCTATATTCGAAATACGTGAAATTGACGATCACGGTGGCCGCTATCTACGAGTTAGGCATATTTCTGTGATGTGGGATGTCTTATCTTTCTCTCTTATCTTTACACTTCTCTTTACGGATTAACTTTGGACTACTAACTCCCACTGTTCTCTCAGGTGCCAAATGTATGATCGTCGTGATATTGCTATCTTATCATTTTCATATAGCATTGCACATACATCTGTGACGTTTGACCTCTCTTTCTCATATCATTTATTTCTTATTCTGGTACTTATCATTTGATCTATTCTCTTTCTAATGGTTCATGTTATATCTTATTCTATGTATATCATAATGCGTGCCATATATTACTTTCATGGTTATATACTACTTCTAAATTCTTCTATTCCCATTTTCATTGTCTTGTTATCTTTATCACATTATTCGTATGTATTGTTCATGTCTTATTTTCATATATTGTTTTCTGTTATGCTGTGTCCCTTCCCTTTCATGCTCCCAGCCTTCTTGTTCATATACTTTTTGTGTCTTTACACTTTGTACTTTCTATCTTTGTATTCATATTAACACCAAATCATTTTACATTCTTATACATTTTATATATCATGCTCCGGATCGTATAATCTCATGTTCACAGAACTTATGTCTGTAGTAGTGCTTTATGCTTCGAATAATATAATATCTTTTCATTATGCGTATGCAAATCACATTTGTTTTATGTTTCATATGCCATAAACCTTAGAAGTGGATGAAACTATAAGACGAAATGGCTACATACTCAATCTTGAAAGCGATTAGTCTATAAAAGAACCGAAAAATTATTTATTATCGTGTGTGAGACAATGACCATCTATAAAGGCAGAAAATGGCTAATTTATCATTATGCGGACAATGAACATCTATAAGAGCCGAAAGTGACACTTAATGACCAAGCGAGACCATGATCGATATCTTTATGAACTTATTTTTTTTTCCACCAATAGGCATGCTGATCTATCCTACCGGGTTCTGTGGTGATCCAATTTATTACATTTTACGTACATATCTCATCATGAATAACTGTTATCATGTATGCGATGAGATATACACCTAATCTATTATTCGTCTGTAATACCTTCCACATATTATTTCTTAGCTTATTATTGTTGTTCTCCATATTTCTTTACAATCACGTAATATTTAATATCTTTTCTGTCGTTTAGTTTTGTGTTAGTATCGTATATGTAATCCTATCATATATCTTGAATGCATCTATGACTCTTATATTCATACTCTTCCTACTCTTCTATTCTCTTTGTCTATTAATATCCCTTTATATAGATTTATGCATCATGTCATATGCGTTTATCATGGTTAGCTATTCATGTTCTTTCTATATTTCTATCATGTATGCTTTACTCATTCATGTTCTATCGTGTTCAATCTTATTGGTTGTGTATGACGATGCTCTATTATACTCACCTCTTTCTGTATTCATATCATGTCCTCTAACATGACATCTTATATCTTGTTAACTTATATCTTTGTATGCTTTCTCCAGTTTATCATATCTTATGACTTATACTATACATTCCTATACTTGTGTATGTTTTCTGTGCTTTCTATCTGATTATCTGTCTCCCAGTAGGAGTGAACGAGAGACTCTTCCTTGATACCTGTAGGTACTTTTCTTATCTATGCTCCTTGCATATCAAAATCTACATATATTGCTGTTCTTGTTCATCTACATCCTTTCTTATAATATAATTCAACAATTAGCACAGCAATGATTAGTACCTCCTTTGCTATTCAATTTTCAGACAAAGATGGGGCACCAAATGCCATTAAATAGCATATGGATGATTAAATAAATATTTCCATGAATCAATAATACCCAGCAGGTCTCTAACCTGCTTTTCTTTGAATGAGACCTTACAGAAACCTATCCTGAAAATCAAATAACTTACAGGCACCCTCTGATGTAACCTTCTGTATTTTGTCATTTTCAGGTGTATTATAAAGCTCAATATTGTATCAAGCTATATATGGATGGATTCTAGATAAAGACTCCATAGAGTCCAAGAACACTTAAAGCGAGTCTAACGAAGGAGTTATACAAATTCCATGCCATAAAGAAAATCAACAACTTACGCACCTGCTGTAGCAGCAACCTTCCACTATCTTTTGTCCATTTCAGGTGTATTATAAGCTCAATATTACACTCAGACTCTACTATGAATGATTCTGAACTCCGTGGTTCCATAGATCGAGCACCCAAAGCGGAGTCTCTTGAAGGTTATGCAGAGTACAAATATGAAATCAACAACTTTATAACTTTACTGTGCGCTTAACAACCTGTCTTTAATCATTTTCGGACTTGTCAGCTCATGTGTATCCAAGCTATGTGGTTGGATTCTGAACTCAGACTTTCCATAGAGTCCAGAACACCCAGCGGAGTTTGAGCGAAGAAGTTATCGCGCATCCGAAGTTGGAGGTTGGCATTAATACAGAGCTTCACCTTTATAGCGTGGAGATCCCACCTTCTCATGTACAAGATACCTTCCCTTTAGCATGTTCCTTTCCAGTTCTGAAGTATCATGCGGTAACTTCTGTGTGCGAGGAAGGATACTCGCGCTCAAATTTTCCTGCCAGATTTTAGGCAGAAACCATCGAACAACCCTTGTCCATAGGAGATTATCCTCCCAATTTAGACCATGATGTACACAAACACGGCATAAAGGCAATCTACCGTCAATCCCAGTTCTTAAAGCAAATTTCGCTTTCTTTACCTCCGCCTATATTTACAATCATCCACAGGGAAGATTCCATACTCTAACAAATAATTTCACTCTCTAACACCTCAAATCTTAACAATAAGAGTTCCCATATAAAAGTCACAATTCACATTAGCCCATAACCATCCATACAAAATCATACATAAAATTCATTTTCATATAAAAATACTTACTAGCTCTAACAAATCCATACAAAGCTATGCAGTTCCTTCTAAAACCAAAACCACAAATCGAGAAGAAACCTGAAATTATTAAATCATAACTCATTTATTCTGTATGAAACTAAAGGATCCTTGCAAATTCCCACAGAATCATCTGACTCCAAAGATCCCATCTAAATTCACCATATCACATTACGTGTTCCTCTTCTCCCATATTTCAATACCTATTCCATATGGCATTTTCATATGCTTCTAATACTGATATGATGTCTATGTATTCACACATCATTCATATATTCTTATTCCTTTATAATCTACTTTGCCAGAAAGTGGAATCATTCTAATTAAACATCCAAGCTAAAAGTTACTTGACATTTTCATATCCAACTAATTGATTTCTGGAGATTTTACCCGAGGACAGTTTGCCAATATTCATTTCGGTACCTAAGTCTCCATATTTGACACTGGTTCTTTGTACTCCTTTAAAAGCTGGGTGCTAAGGGTTTCTCCTCCAACTGGAATCACCATCGAACACCGAAACTCAAGTTACGTCCGAAACCTTGGACTACCCCTCTATGATCAAAGCTGAGACGAATTTGGCTTGCATGGCCATAGATTAATTATGGTCCACTTAGAGAGCCTTGTGGGGTACCTATTTGAGGGATGTTTGGTTCTCCTTGATCTATTTAATTAGAGCTTGAATCCTCGATCAGATAAGAAATGAGCAAGTTATGGCTAAATTACGAAAATTGGTCAAGCTGGCTCATGGGAGCTACATGTACTACAGGTACACCTCTTACTGTACCTGATGCCCATGTGTCAATTGCCTTGGAATGTAGACTTTCAGTACTTTTCATGTTTTCTGCCCAGATTCAAACTCTATACTTGTCTTACCCTCAAAACCACCAAATCATCACCTGTCATTTGCTCAGTTCATCTTTCATTATATATCTCTTGAAACTTTTCCATGAATTTGTCAAAACCGTTCTCTCTCTGATTTATGACCATTACTAACTAAGCTCTGATGATTGGTGGGTTTGTTCACAAACTACTCATTCTCTATTAACCATGAATCAAATTTAAGAGGATTCTGTAACTATCTTAATACCATATGGGGTTTTACCAGCCACCAATTCAATACATCTAGTTAGGATAAAGTCTAACAAACCTTTGAATTGGAACTCCTAAACTTTCTAAATCCCAGCTACCAAAATCCATATGATCCATAATAAGATCCATACAAGGTTGGTTCCATGCCTTTTTGATCATGAAAACTATATGCTTCTCTCTTCTTGCCTGTCATCCTGCCTCTCTCAGTTTATCTTATCTCTTTTGGAGACCAATTAGTCTTCTCTTATCTATATTTGTTAAAGGCCATGTTTGGCCGTCAAAACTCATTTTGCTTTTAACTTTCTCATTTTGCATAGCCCTTTAACTCATTGTGGCCTCTATTCCGTCTTTTCTCTGGTACCTTGAATCCCATAACTTATTAAATTTCTATTTTGGCATCAATCTTGTTAACTTATGACTTTTAGAGTCCTTTTGGACAATTTACATATTTGTCCTTAAATCTTGTAAATTTTGGTCTCTCGTTTCACTATTACATTCTTTAAAAAATTATTAAGTCTAACTGAAATCTTATAAGCACGATATGAAAATTCTTAGGGTATATTTTGAGGTATTACAAATTAGAGTTTTCATACATTAATGTATACAATAATCTAATAGACCAAGTCCCTTCCTGATCTAAGATCTTAAACCCGACAACGACATGCCTTAGTTTAAAGTTGGCAATCATCGATTTAGTGATTAGCGTATTCAATGACCAACATTTTTGTCCCTTAACAAGCTCTCTTGTAGTAAATGCTTGATGTGGCTCAATCTGTTTACTTAAACCACCTCTGTGTTTAATAAGTAGCCTAAGTGTCTGAATTACTTTTACAGTGGCCTGGATAAAGAATCAATGATTCTAAGCTTTCGAAATGAAACTCTTCGTCGTATCTGCAAATGCGATGTAGCCCTTCGAAGAGGCAGACTCAGCCTCCACTGGTAGTAGCTATCAAAAATTAACCGCACTTTCCCCCTTAATCTGACTCCACCAACAAACATGGCGCATCTATCTGATATTGATTACATTGAATCAACCTTACATTAATCTGAATCTGAATAACCACGTTCTCTCTAGGTTGTCACGTTCTCTTTTTACTTAAGTATGTCTTAATTGTATGAAGGTATCTTAAGACTTTCTTTCTTGTTCTCCTAATAATTATGCACGAGTTATACATTATCTTAAACATGCAACAGCAAATGTTATGTGGGGTTTATGTGTGTAAACTTGTTACAGCCTCACTAATTGAAACACTATATGAATGTCTGCATTTCTTCTAAAATATTCTGAACATGGTTTCAGTCGCCTGTCCCCTACATTCTGAAGCAACACTTGGTAGAACAATCTTTCATTCTAAATCTCTCCAAAACTTTATTGATATGGGTTTCTATATGAGACCTAAATATCATTATGTTTGTCTCTAAAAAATCTTATACCTACTCTTATGAGGCAGCACCCATATCTTTCGTAATAAGTAGTTTGAGAAATTGTTCACCTCATGCATCAAACCCCTATCATTGGTTCAAGTAAGATGTCATCTACCATATATGATTAGAACCAAAATCTACTATTAACCTTTTAAGAATTTTATATGCATTTGAGTCCATGATATTCTCTTCGATCAAGAGAGATATCACATACGGAGTTTGAAATACCATTAGAAGGAAGCTTGTTTTAATTCATAGATGGATTCTTAGCTTGCATACCAAATGCTCACCTTGATAAGAGATCCTTGGGATTCATTCATATACCTCTTCCTCTAGTTTCCCCATTGAGAAGAGTTGTTTCACATCCATTTATTTGCCAACTCAAAGTCAAAATGTGCAACTAATGCCAAAATGATACGAAGGGAATCTTTCTGGATACATGGAAAACGTCTTCTTATATCGATTCATATTTTGGTGATCCCTTAGCTCTGGTCTACATTTCTACTCTACAAATATTACCCGTCATGATCTTTACATTTTATCGACAATTTGTACAATATAGTCTTTGCCCATTGACAGCTATAACGAGTTCAATGCCATAAAAAGTTCATCTCATCCTTCATCGCATTGAACCATAAATACGATTCTTTGCAGTTCATGGCATATGAAAACGTTATCAAATCATTTTCAGCTCCAAGATCAATTGTCTATTGATGCCGAATACACAATATAGTCATTTAGAATCAGTAGTCTTCTTACTCTTTAATAGATATCCTTAATGTTAGCTCAACATTTTCATGTGGGTCATGTTGTCTACAGCTGGTTGTTCAACCATGTGGTGCTTGATGAACAGCGATCTCTGACATTGCAGTGATGATTTGTGGATCCTCATTGATTAGTTGTTGCAACACTATTTGAACAGGGATGTTTGAATAGCAATCCCAATCTTTGCTGGCATTGAAGGGCCTTCTTTCAAACGATCTTTACTGGCAAATCATTTCGAAGAACTCGCATTCCTTGATTCCACAAACCTAAGACTATAGTCAGCCAGACAGAGTTTATAACCATAAACTTCTCGCTTCTCCTTTAAGTACTCACTAATAGTCACCGATTAATTCTTTTCTTATGAATTATAAATTCTTACACTTTAGTAGTTTGTCCTCAAACAAGCATATGTATCAAAACTTGGTTCTAACCTTCTATAAAGCTCAAATGGCATCTTTAGACAGCCTTGGTGGAACCGATTTAATATATCTTATCCCATTTTAAAACTTAGATTCATAAATTTAGGTAGCTTGAACTATAACATCACTCACCTATCTAAATAGGGTCTTGTTCCTCCTCTCCCTATGCTGATGCGGAGCCCCAGGCAGTGTGCTGAGCCAGCTATCCCTTGTTCTTGAAGGAATAACCAAATGGACAGTACTTTTCCCATCTTGAGTGTATCTTCCATAGCCATTCTCACCTCTATCTATTCTAACTATCTTTATTTACCACCACATTTAGCTACTGCTTGACATTAAAAGACCTTACAGGCGTCAGGCTTCATCTTTATTATAACCATATAAAATACAAATATCAAATGATCATCTATAAAGGAGATGAAGTATTTTGGATTAATGACAATATCGAGGACAACATATATATGAATGTATGATTTCTAACACGTCAAATTACTCCTCTTAGCACCTTTCTTGAACACATTAGTCTCTTTTCCTTTAATACAGTCTGTAAGTGTTAAAGTCAGCAAAATCTAGTATTCAATAACTGTCATTTACCAATCTCTTAATTCTATCCAGTAAGATATGTCAGTCTCGTGCCATAAAATAGGAATCTTCATTCATAATGCCTTGCTTATTGCCAATGTAATTATCACGAAACCACGTTATGTTGTAGATTAATAGATGATTAATTTTAAATAGTGCAATATTAGACCTTGTTTATTACACAAGTTTTATCTTGCAGCTTTTTGTGTACTAATCAAACTAATAACTCAATTGTACATTGGGATCCAGGAAACTGCTCTTGATCATATTTTGTAGCTATTTTATGTGATTTACAAATCAACCTCTGGATATCAGTTGACTAGAACACATTGAACACAGGTCGGTCGAAGACTCACTGATCAATGAATTAAACTCAATTATTGAGTTGAAGAGACAATATAAATTAGGTTGCAAGGTGGCAGCTTTGCAAATTTGTGATTGGCAATTTTCGCAACCTGTGAAATTTACGACCATTACCAACTTACAAAGTCCTCTTACATTTTATTGAAACACCTTTTGATCCACGACAGTGGTTTCCGTTACATACCATTTGATTCATCTTCTGCGCATAATTTCCTCTTTCTTTGAGCCTGTATAAAGCTGACCGTAGCATAATCGAGACATCTTATCATTGATCAATGTGATCCATGCAGAAACTTCCTCCCTCCTGGCATTAGTGATTTCTTCCCCCTTGCTTTCTTGCATTTTCTTGGTTGTCAAACACCCTTGATGATGACAAATGAGGATGCTTAGCCTAATCTCCTGATCCTTGAAGGGAAGGCACCATGAGTAACCATTTGCAGGTTTAATTTGCCATGTTCTCATGTTCTTCGTGTTTGTATTTTAGGGTATTTGTGCTTACCTTTTCCTTGAGGTTAAATCTCTGCCAGCGTCTTTCTCTTTAATGTATTTGACAAGCTTTGGGTTCGATGGATTACTTTCATAGATCCACATTGAGGCTCAGGTCAGTTGTCTCACCAGTAGTGCTAAACGAACAGTTTTAAATGCTGTTTGCAAGGACATTTGCACTCTTCAGCTCCCCCTCTTTCAAAAAGACCTATAGATTTAGAGTTTAAACTAAATGAAGATCCAGGATTCGGGAAATGACATGTCGTGCTCCCAAAATGCGAGGATATAGACCGAAGGACATGTTGGTTAACACAGAACACTAAGCTCGTGTGAGACTTCAAGGATTTCTCTTTAACCCCCATGAGTTATTTAGGTTGCAACCATTCACACACCTTCTGTTTTTCCCTGCACTACAATCAGGAGGCTTACCATTTTCAATGCTGTAACTCTCTCTCACGAAAACCCACGTCCACTGTGTTAGAGCCTGGAACCTTTGTCTTTAACGTCCCAGCTTTGCTAAGTCATTATGAAATCTAGTTACTGAAACTGTCTGTCCGTGAACACCTGCAGATAAGAACGAATCAATTGCCTCATTATCAAGGGATGGTGCTAGTGAAGAAAAACAGTGAACGCTAGTCCCTATCTATTAATTGTTATCTCATTTCTTTATTTTGTTCATTTTCCCCGCCCCATTCACAGAGGAGCCCAAGGACTCATCAAGAGTTCAAAACTTCTATGTATTTATTAATATTGTTTTGATTTTAGCTAACCCGATAACCTTTTTGTTGGTCTAGTTTTTATTCAGACATCTAACATGGTGATCATGGCAGGTTTATGCGGTGGGATAGAAACCTTTGCGGGGCGATTGGAGAGCCTAGGTGCCCCGTTGAAAAGTTCATGAAGTTGGCCTACACACCCCAATCTGATGGAACTTCACACGAGGCAGTGAGGCAAGCAGGGGTTCGCCAGAACTGAATGCCTCACCACTGAATCGATGAGGATCACATTCCATCCACCAGGGTGAGATGCCCCTCATGCATAATACCTGAGAGGATGTAAAGCGGTGAGACCTTTGTTGGTGCCACATCCCAGGCCTTTCATGGTATGGAAAGCGAAATCATGCGCATGGAGTTCCGAGGAGGTTTGCACTACTTTGAGGAGGGTCATTTGATATGGACTTACTCAGTGAAGGCTTTCGCTGACCCTCAAGATAAAAGCCAAAAATTTTAAACAATTCACTAAAACAGGAACCATAGACTGAGCGAAACTTCTATTAATTACTGAAAGTTCTTGGTGCCCATAAGACCGACAACTTTGAAGAGGAAGATACACTGCTAGACTAATGACGGTGAAGATTTATCGGTCTTTAGGAAAGATATCTGGAGACCATCAGTATTATACCTATCATAAACTTGATGCATGGATGCTGGTGAGCCATTTCTACGTCGATCAATGATCGAAACAACTCCTAGAAACCTACTCTGTAGGAGGGACACCATGCAAAATCACAGTGAAACCATAGGACTTTTTTAAGGCTCACATTTGAAACTTCCCAAAGGATGGGATGATAGAATCAAGGGAAGTAGAGAGGGGATGAAACCAGCGATGGCTTAGGAGGCATTTGTCGTGTGAAGAGAGAGGAAGTGGAATTAAAGGCTAAGTTGTCCCACCCTAAACGAAGGATGGAAGAGCTGAGCGGAAAACCACCGGAGAATACAGACTGGTGGGTGGGACATCATGCCTAGCAACCATGCTTCAATTACCAATCTACAGTCATCCAAGGAACATTGTCAATTTCCTCACCTCGGTAGGGATTTAATGGTTGAAAATGCAAATGTTGTGGGCGAAAAGGCCACCCAGGCAGAGGCCTAGTGCGGTAACACTTATAATCTGATGGAAGAACCTGACTTAGCACGGAGCCTAAACCCCCGTATATGCCTCGGGGGCACATCGGCGACAACTGAGTATGAGTCCACCTCTGTGTGTAGCTAACCATACGTGGGTGAAGCTATCATGAATTTGAGCAGGTGTTAGAAATTTGTAGAAAGAAAAACCATGTCTCGAATAAACCAAAAGAATATGAAGGTAAGCTCCTGGAACAAAACAAATGACTTCGCTAAATAAAATGTTCGATCATCATCAAGGCAACTTGACTTGATCAGCAACAAAGTACGGAAAAGGGAGATTCCTTCTCAAAACCTTTGCTTGATCTTGGGAGTGTGAACCTAAGCTATAATGAGGCACATATAGAGATGGATGAGGTCCAAGCCGCATTGTCACTTTGGGAGTGGTGAGAAGTGTGACATTATTGCAGATCAGCAGGAGCATCGAACGGGGAGGAAAGGAAGTGAACACATTATCATCAGAAAATTGAGTGAAAGCATCCCCCATTCCCAAGCATGAGAAATGAAAAGAGGCTTCACAAAGCGAAGGCATCACAGAGGTCTTTGGCGAGGTCAAATTGAACATTCCACAGCGATATGATCAAACGGGGTTCCAACTTATCAAAAAGAATTTCTCAGGGCTTGTACTTGCGGAGTCAAAAGGGTTAAACAATGTCAGAAGCTTTCTGATGAAAGTCAGCTCCTATCATCAATCTGAAACCTTGTTGAAATACAAAGATCGAGTCCCCACCATCTCGATCAACATTGGGACACATGAACAGAACGCTGGCGGATTTGGGAGCTAGTGTCCAGCCTGTTGCCTTACTCAGTAATACGGCCGGTTAGGTTTAGCCCCGAACTTAATATCTACCAGCTCCTTCTGGACGTCGATCGATAAAACTCTGTGAGGATAGTTGAGGATGTCTTGGTAGGGTGGATAACTGTGTCAGATAGATTTTGTGGTTTTCTTGATATGGCGACAAATAATGGAAAGCACTCACCAAGTGCCCATCATGTGAGGATGCCATTTTTGGCCCGCGGCTAATACTATAATCAGCTAGCGAATGGGGTTATCACGGCTCACCTTTGGCAACATGACTTTGAACTCAGCATTTTCATTGAAATGCGGGGATAACCGGTTGAGACAAGGCGAAGTAGAAGAAGTCACGCCTAAGTGCTTACAGTCGATAAAACCCGGTATTCATATCTTTACCTTGAGAAGAATTAGTGAGAACCAGAAGCTGATTGTGAAGGATCAAGCACGTAGTCAACCTCCACCGCATCGTCGAAGCCCTGTACCACGAAAACATCATGCTTAACAACCCGAAGGCCGAAGTTGGACTCCGTGCGGCCACCACCTCCTTTACCGACGCCAGAGCTTCTCCTCTTCGGCCCTATGAGACCCTTTTCAGCGTCCGCGAGGAGTGGTTCCTACGCGAGGAACTTTTGAAACCACTCCAATTTGGTCAAATTTTGCTTTTTATTTCAATTTTACTTTGGATTTTCATTAAGGTCCTTTAATTTTCCAAATTTTGTAAATTTTCTTATTTTCACAACAACTTCTTACAATTTTGGTCTTGTTTTGTGCGAGGTGTTCAGTTTGGAGGAAATGAAATATGAGAAGTTTCAGATTGTAGCCCCAAACCTCACGAATTCGCAGTTGCCAATTTTGCAGCCTTTTATCTTATTCCTCTTCTCCTCTGCAGCTCTTTGTATCCATGGCCTCAGACAGTGTTCACAGAAATTAAATTTTCTAATCTTTTAGGCCCGAGCGCTGCTAATTATAGTCATAAACATTAAATCTCCACATCTTCCCACCTACCCCTCCCTCCCTTTATAAACCCTTGTTCATTCATTTCACCCTCTGTAATCATCCTTCCGGTTTCAACTATCATCTCCTCTCTGTTGTTCTTCTTAGGTCGAAGATGGCGAAAGGCGAGAGGAGCTCACTCACTGGTAGCCAGGTGCGCTTGGAGGCCTCTTCCTCCAGTGGCCCCTACTCTTGCTTTGCTTCATGAAGCTCTCTGTACGGCTGTCTTATAAACCAGCCCTCCAGCCAGCCAGCCTCTGTGCGCCGCCGTGAGGCTGATGCAGTGTGCTGTTGTGCGCCTGCCCTCTACCCCACCTCGCTACCCCTATGGCGGGTGATCTGAGGTTCCTCCTCATCATTTACCCCGGGCGGTGTCATACTACGAGTTGGGCCCTTTTCGCCGGCCCCTTCATCCCGAGACCAGCCGGAGGGTGCACCAGGCGAGAGGGCTTGGACATGAGGCCCCGTAGTCATCTACATCGAGATCCGAGGCGCCGCCCTCTCCCCTTTCTCGAGTGTTCCGGAGCCAGCTCCGTCAAAGTTCCTGCAGCCAGACCTCACTTCCCCTTGACCCGTGGGGAATGGTGGCCTGCTGGGGATAGAGATTTCTGGGAGGTGTACTATGATCTCCGGCATTCTGCTGCGGACCGGGGCTCAGGGACTCCATGCTCCTCCTGTAGCGTCTATGGAGCCATTCATGGTCTTTGTCAGTCGCGTATCCTTGGTGCGTCCATAAAGTTCTATCTGCGATGACATCCCGTGAGGCCAAGCTGCTCTTCATTTCTTTGTCGTCATGAACCAAGGGGATACTTCGAGGCCTCAGACATCACGGCTGACTCTCCATGCGCGGTGGTCTCGCCCGATCGCTGTAGGTGCCAAGGCGGTGGCCCCGTCCTTGACCGGTAAATGGTCGGCTCCTCTCTATGGAGATCTTCTTTGGTAGGTCGGTATTATTCAAGCGCCACCTTCCACAGCGTGTGCCACGATGGTATCTTTGAGAATTAAAATATATTCGCCCGGCGCCTTAGTGCGGAGAGGCTATCCTAGAGAGTGTTATATCGGTATTTGAGAATCTTGTAGTTGGCCGTGAGGTCGGTCCATGACCTCATTATTCCATTTGAGAAAGGTCCACGTGATGCCTGCCCGACTAGTCCACCCGCCTCTTCTGTTTCCTACGCTACCATTATTATATGGTGCCCGAGCATAAAAATCAGGTTCGGCGAGCCTCGTGAAGTGTCGGCGATGGGTGTGAAACCGCCACCTACCAGATTGTTCGATGGCGGGCGAGGCCTCGAGCTTTCCATCTTCCCTCGGGATCGAACGAGGGCGAAATTGCAGATGATGGTCTCGTCAGGACTCAATCCCCTATGGCCCGGAAACCTGTTGAGGGCTCAGGCCAAGTGTCTGATGTCCCCTCGGTCTCTTGACTCCACCTTGCTCGGTAGCTCCGACATCGGTACCTGGGCTCTGTGCCCTGCCTCTCTGAACTGGGTTCATGCCGCGGTTCGGTCTGTGCCTTAAGCGGTAGAAACACCTCCGCCTGACCCCATGATGTCTCTCACGGGGACTTCCCAGCTCTAATGAAGAAACGATCAGCATTCTCGACCACTTCTGGCTTCTTTGGCAGCTTCACAGACCACTCGTGAGAAGGATGACAGCGTAGGAAGCCCCACATGGTTTAGATCCGGGCCCGACATCATGCATTGAGAGCCATGAGCCTCCTGATATCTCTCCTCGATTTCCCCTCGACCCTGGTTGTCCTCCAGGGCGGGATCGGCTCTCCACCATCGACCCTGGCTTCTTTGGATGTAGTGGCAGTGCGGCATATTACATCACAGTGACTCCTCGGCCTGGGCGGGATGAGCCTCTCGATACTTGATTGAGGAAGTACCGCTTCCTCACCTTCTTCTCATTCCATTGTCGGGATAGTTAGTGTTGGAAGTGATATTCATGCTACAGTTTTGGTTTTACTTGCACTTCATGCTAGCCCTTTTGTGTTTAATATAGAGGCTTGCGTTCCTGTTAAAATTGAAAATTTGTCAAATTCACCTTGATATATATAATACAATCTGTTTTCTACTTTTGCTTATCATTTGACCTATTTGTGATTTTGCCTTTCACCCATAAAATTGAAATTGGCTCTTTGTATAATTCCAAATGCTAGAATGATTTCCATGCATAGTAGTTTGATGGAGTTATTGATACAGTGATACCCCTGTCTTCTGATCTCTGCCACACACAATTCACATTAGTTTTCTTCAATGGATTCATGTTTCTCCTTTTACTTTAAGAAACCGACCTTAACTTCATTTGTAAACTCTATGAGTCTGGGATTCACTTCTGAAAACTGACTCTTCAAAGAAAAAAAGAAAAAAAAGAAAAAAAAGAAAATAGTTAGAAGTAAATCCGTAGCTTCATGAAACCAAATGCGGTCAGGGGTATATAGTGAAACCTTTAAAAGCACGGTGCCCTAAACCAAGTGGTTGGGAGTCATCGACTTAGTGCTCACTACATGGGTGGATAGGTGGAGTTCGCAAAGTTAATAAGTCTTGGATTTTGAAATCATTTAAGAAATCAGAGGTGAAACACGTAGAGTTTGTGGTTAAGTCATACCGACTTGATGCCGCAAACCTTCAGTTAGTTAGGAGTCATGGGTGGATCCCCCTTCTACGAACACAGGTGAGTCAGATTTTCGGCATTACCCTACTGATACATTGGAAGTATATGAAATAAATTGAGAAATTTGAATCTATTTAAGTTGAATTCGGCATGTCCAAGGTTTTAGCTGTGATTGGTTGGGAAGTAGTTTGTATTGGTTTAAAGCTGATCACTCAAAAACATTTAGGATTCAGGTGGAAATTGGTCGATTCCCTTGGAATAGATCTTGAAACTTATTCCTGTATGGCATTTGTTCTCCCAGCAGTTTATACGAGTCCCTGATTTGTCATACTAAAGGTTGAACATAGATTACATATACCTTTTAGACAGACCGGTATTTTTAGCGAAAACATATCTGCGTGATCTCACAGCATTATCATTCTTGGACTAGTGATATCTTTGGTTGGGGAGTGATTAATTTTAGAATAGTGCGATATTGAGCTGTTATTACAGTTTTGTCTCTTTTGTACACTGGAAACTTCAACCTTTCAGTGCCAGAGTGGGATGTTGGCTATGCGATCATATTTTGTAGCTATTTTGAGTGGTTTTGTGGGTCAAATGCCTCATGATTCCTCCAGTTTATTTCGAACATTCTGAACCAGGCCGGTCGAGACTCACAGTCAAATGAAGAATTTCGGAGCAATTCTGTTAACAAGTTGAAAAACAAACTAATATTGGGGTTTCAGAATTTGTGACCTGTAAATTCTTGGGTTGCGAAATTTCTCTTCACCAATTTTAAGCAACCTGCAAGAAATTAACGAATTTATTCATAACTAAATTTAGAGATTTTCATTCTCTTTCTAATTACCTACTCTCTATAATTGTTTGCTTTTTATCTACTTTGTTGGTGGTTTATCTGGTTGCAGCAATTTTGATTCCTTAATATACTTTTGTAATTTCCTCTTTCCCGAGCCTGTATAAGCTCGACCAAGTAGCATAATCAGAGACATCATCATTGATCAATTAGTCACGCCTGAAGCTTCCTCCCTCCACTGCTTTGTTGGTGATTTTCTCTTTTTCCCCTTTACTTTCTTGCATTTCATGGTTGTAAACACCCCTTGATGATGACAAGTCAAGGGATGTAAACTAATCTCCCGATCCCTTGAAGAGGAAGACCCTTTAAGGTGTTTTTAGGTTTGGTTGCATGTTCTCATGTTCTTCATGTTTTGTATTTTAGAGTATTTGTGCCTGCTTTTCATGAGGTTAAAATCTGCTTTAGTCTTTCTCTTTAATGTGTATTTAGCGAAGCTTTTTGGGTTCAATGGATACTTTCACTAGATCCATTGAGGCTTAGTGGATGTCTCACTGTCAGTTATCGTGGGGTAGGTTTTTTGAGATGTGTTTTCCTTTGCTGGGACATTTTTGCCTAATAAAGTATATCTTTCATGAAGAGAAGCTGTTGGGTTTATGGTTTTAAAGGTAAATGAGAAGTCAGGTTAGGAGAGTATTCCATGTCATCTCAAATATGGGACATCTCAAACCAGGGACATGTTGGTTGACCCTGAGACACTATTTCGGTGGCAGAGACTCGGGATTTCCTCTTCAGCTTTTCTTGATTATTTCGGTTCTTGTTAGTTATGCTGTTGTTCTTTGCAATCGAGGAGAAAACACCATTTTCAATGCACTGCACCTCTCTCTGAAAAACCTATCTTTGTCAGACAGACACAGAGTCTACTATCTTTAGGTGGCTTTGCTACGTCGATAAAATGAATCTAGATTCTCATTTGTTGTTAGAACCCTTTGAGATAAACGAATGATGAGAAAAGACCGATGAGCATCAAAATGCCTTTTCAAATAAGCTCAGGATTTACAAGAACAGAAATTGAGTGCAATCTGAGAAGCTTGAAGGAATGCCCTAGGGTTATAGATCTTGACTGAGTCAAATTCGACTTGGTATATCAGGGGTGCTCTCTAAATCGAAACATAATATTCATCATGAAGTAGTACATAGTCCCTGTAAGTTCCTCATGTGAATAACCTTATTCTTTGGATGTCTGAGTTACCTTTGCATATTCATTCTGGCTTTATCAGGTTGCATGCATGCAAGGTATTCGAAATATGGATTATGAATCTGAGAATCGATCCACCATATTATGATTAACATCAGCCATGTCGATTCTCTTTCATGAGATTGAATTGCCTTTATTTTCAAGCCATTTCTTGTTAGCGCAATCCTTCTTCATGTGTCCCTTCTTTTTATGGAAGAAACATGGATTCTTTCTTGATCTTTGCCTTAGGGTGGTGCTGTTTTTCCCCTTACCCATACGAAACTTGGTTCTTACAGATTCCTTCTCGATTGTAATTATTCCAGCCTGTTATTAACATCACACACTTTCCTTTAATTCTACTAAGTGGCCTTCCTTCCTCTTGAACACACATGTGGTCAATAGTTAGTTAATCGACCATTTTTTCCTTATGTGTGTTGGGAGTTTGAAGGGTCCATATTCTTTGCAGTTGGGGTGCTAATGTCAGTCACAGAGTCGAGCTCGGGATTCGGCTAAAGCTCGGGCTGAACTAACTCGAATCAGAGGCTGGAAATACGAACTCAGCTATGAAACAAATAACTAAATCGAACTTGGCTTATAAGGCTGAACACGAGGCTCGACTCAGAACTCGAGTTCTCTTAAATATGTTTTAAGAAAATTGGTTATTTTTAAAATAAATATGTTTACTCTTAAATAAAAATAATGAAAATTTATGATTTTTTAAGAATGCAATAGAATATATTATTTATGACATCCCCTAGTAAAATATCAAATTAAAAAAAAAAACTTTTAAAATTTATATACAAAATATTTTGAGTTTCTCGCGAGCTTCCGGAGTCGAGTTACAAGTTGCTCGGCTGTTCGTTCTTACACATTAAATCAAGATGTTCAAATTAAACTCAGCTCAAGTGAGTTTGACCGAGTTTAGTTCGGTAGCTGCTTGAGTTGTCTCATCTCATTAGCACCCTAATTGCGATGCAGTCCAATGTAGTTTGGGAAGGTGTCGAGACATAATATCGGCCTCGAAGTGTCTTCAGTTGAGCTGCAATCTCTCTCCACCTCCATGATCTCGTTCCATGCACCTTTCCGCATTAGTGAGCCTTAGTGATAGAAAATTTCCACGACCCGAGGTGCTAGCAAGTGCTTTGTCTGATGAATGAGATTGCTCATCGATCGCCTTAAGAAATGCTAGAACATTGGTATGCTTTCAATTGAACCATGAATACTAGCAGAGATACTCGACTTAATGAACATAACACTAAGGCGATTTGATCGCTCCCAGTGTTCATGGAGTACCTTTTCTTCTTTAGTGCTGATTTTAATAATTTCAAATTCATCTTTCCTTATGGCATAGTCAATGTCCATCCATCCCAAATAAAGAAGGATTCATTCCTTCCATGTTTTATAATTGCTACCACTCAATTCAAGGACATTACATCTAACATCATAGTGATTTGTAGGTTGCATATAGCATAGAATAAATATACACATGCTTATAAGTGCCTTAAAATTTGAGGTTAGAATAAATCATATAATTACCGATGTAAATTGTGTAAAATCAACGACACATCAGACTTGCTTGTAGACCCAAAGTTTCAAGTCAGAATTAATTTATTTAACTATGTGGAAAAACTATCAATCATGTTCATCTCATAATTCTGTAGGTAAATCAATAAATGTTATATGACATTGTATACTGTAGTATATCAAATGCAAAAAAAAATTCCTATAGATAAAATTTAGCATATAAGTATGATCTATCACAATAAATGTCCTTATGTATATGTAGTCTATAACACAACTTAATGTGCATTTTTCATAATTAGAATGTTGTTGGTCCAATCTCTAATTAATTAAAATCCCATATGGATCACAAGACATTTCAATATTTTCAACTGTCTTCTAAGAACTATACTAGAATAAATCATAAACCCAAACTTTTTAAACAGGTTAGAAATTACATGAATTGAAAATAATAGGCTCAAATAGTGAATCCATATCAAAATTATTAAAGATTGGGATGTGTTTCAAGATTATTTATCTGTATATAAAATATATTTTAAATAATAATTCCAATTGCATGAAATTATTATCCCATTATGGTATACGTATATCCTTTGATGATGAATTATCAATCAAATAATTGTGTGGATTAGTGAGTGACTATTTGCCTTCTGCTTCTATTAAGTCAACTCCTCGTTCAATACTTCCTTACATCACTTTTTTCTTAAATTTTACTATTCTTATCCTTATCTCTATCGAATAAGGATACTTAATAACTTCTTGCATTATCCGGGGATAAGGATACCTATCCATGCAACAGAAGGGAGTCTTCTTAACCTCAATTCAAGGCAATCAAATCTCCCATCCGAGAATCAAAACCATATTTTCTCATCAAATAAAAATGTGATTTTTATCAAATCGCATGAAAAATCATTTCCTAACCATTCCTCATATTATTTCGTTCAAAGAAAACATCCACAAACTGAAGGCAAAAAATCATTGCTACGTACCAAATGTTAGTGAAAAGCGAGGCCCATCCTTGCCTTTCATTAAAATGGCGTTGACGTGGCGAATAAAATGAATTAGAATTAACACGTGATCATTCCTTTCTTCCTTAGAATCGAAGAAGCAAATAGGTTACTCTTCTGCCTCTCACCCTTTGTGATAGTGTGATACGATGAGAATGAACTTGGGGACTAACTACCTAATTGTTTATTATTTTATGAAACTTTTGTCGTCTAATGGAGGTTGTAGAAAATATAGGTTGATGGCGGTGTCGACATATGAAATTGTGCTTCCATACACGATTGTTGACATATCCGGTAATTTTATATAGACCCTCTCTTATTAGGCGGTATTAGCAATTTACCAGCCGAGTGTATCTTAAACGGTGGTCATATGTGGATAACAAATTATTAAAGAAGGTGGTTGCAGAAACCATACCACATAAAAGTTATAAGTAATGAGAGTAAGTATTTATAGTAAGAGTGCTAGATAAATCTATGTAGCTTGATCTTGTGTAGTTGATTTGAATTGGCAGGTTTAACACCTGTGGTTTTATATCTCAAGATTAGTGTGAAATTTCCTATGTAAAGATCTTATGTCCCAACATATACATTGATTTTTATCTTGATTTATCCTAAGATAACAACATAACATTTGGTCTACTAAAACTCTTTTTATTTCAAAATCTTTTCTTTTAATTCATAAATCAGATAAACAAAGAATAATTATTAGAGGTGTATATATATATATATATATATATATCTCTGTACTCTCTCTCTCTATGTATATATATATATATATATAATTTTGTAGTTCTTTAATTATGGGACCTCAGGTAAAATTATTTGTTTTGTCTGCCAGACAAAGCATAGTCAAATAACTTTTGGATTCATTGCATTAGTTTTCTAACAATGTTGTTGATAAAAATACAAATGGGCCTTGGTTGGGTGGTTTTCCCACCCGGCGTGATCTGAATGTTGGTGAAAAGCAGGAACTGTCATGTCTTTCATTTTTCAAATTGAGCATTCAAAACCTCTCTTATCAATAAATTAGAATTCTCCTCCATCCATTATCTTTTCTTATTAAGATCAGAGAGAGCCGAAAATAAGTTCATATAACTGTCTCATTTCTACTCTGTAGTGGTGTATTCAATGAGAATGGCTTGAGGATTAACAACATGAGTGGATTTGATATTTATGAACTTTGTCCGTCGGAAGCGGTAGAAAATATCTTGGTTGATCAGTGGCGTAGCCGTCGTTATTTTCCATACAAAGTTGTTGACATATCCGAGTGTGGCTATATGGACCACACTCTCTTAATCTTGGTGACAACGATTTATCATCGGCGTGTATAGCGTGGTCATATATGGACCATAAATTGATGGTAATTTGTGAAATCATTTGCAGCAAAGTTGCATAAGTGATAGAGTAATATTTATAAGTAAAAGTGCTAGATAAATCTATAGTAGCTTGATCTCGTGTAGTTGATTTGAATTAGCGGTCCCAACACCTCATAGTTTTTATATCTCAAGATTAGTGTGAATTTCCTAATATGAAATCTGTCCCACTTATATATTTTACCCTTGATTTTCTATCTATTTTGAATTTATCCTAAGATAACATAACATTTGGATTACTTCTAAAAATCTATATTTTATTCAAATCTTGCCCTCACCCCCAAATTCATGAAAATCAGATAAATGAAAAATGAATTAATAAATATATATATATATATATATATATATATATATATATATATATATATATATATATATATATATATGAATTACTGTAGTTCTTTAATTATAAGGACCTCAATTAAATTATTTGTTTTGGCTGCCGACAAAAACGTATCAAATAACTTTTGGATTCATTGCATTAGAGTTCTGAAAACAATGGGCCCATGGTTAGGTGGTTTCCACCCAGCATGCTTTGAGCAATGATTAAAGCAAGCACACTAGCATACCCACCCATAGAATTTAAGGAAAAAGTAGATATTATCAATTTGAAAATAGTGGAATTCTGGTATTCATAATTCTTATAAAAATTAATTAGGATTTTATTATTCTCACATAACTAACAAGCGCATTATTATAATTAGTGAATATATTATCGCAACTATCAAACCTACTCTTATTCTATTTAGATATAATAATAAAATTGAGTAAAAATCCTTAATTATTTTTATACAAATTTTAAAGCTCATTGCTGTTTTAAATTTTTTAAAGAGATAAAAGAAAAAATAAAAAATATTTAAATACAAAAAATAAATAATTCAAAGTCAATAAAATTATTTTTATGGTCGAGTTAATTATTTTCTATTACAATATATTTTTTGCGTCTATTAGAAACTCGTTTACGTCATGTAATAATATGTTCTTCTGAATTTATCTTTACTCGAGACCACAGACCACTCATCCTATCTGTTGAACTTTAGAAGATTCATCTTTGCTAGTATAGTAAATTGTTTCATTAAGACTCAAATCCCTTCTCTCTCCATACCAAACCTTTTAAACGTTGACGCTTTAACCAACTAGGCTTCCTTTGAACTCTTGTCATTTAGTTAGGTTTTATTATTATATTATATAAAAATTTAAATTTAGATATAAACTCTTAATCAATTTTAATTATATTAAAAAATATTATTTTAATCCCATAAAACACAAGAAAATATTTTTAACTCTTTTAAAATCACTTCCTAAACTCTTAAACTACGTTTAATTCCGGAAAGCATTAACGAAAGAAAGCTGTTTAAAAATGGTTATTTGTATTTGATTATTATAAAAAAATAATTAAAATTTTATATATTTTAAATTTTTAATTACTATATAAAAGATAAATAAACTTGATGCAATAAGTAAAAATAATTATTGACTAAGTGCTGGTACCTTCATCTTACTTTAATTTGGTCTCCCTCCCTTTATCAAATACAGGTAGAAAACCCTATTAAGACCCTCCCTTCAGCTTTATTAAAGCTGTTTGTTATTATTTGTTTAGTTTACTTTTATTATTTTTTAATATCAACTTTCAAATGAATGTAATCGAATACCACCACCCTTTCTTTTGTTTTGACTCTTAGAACATGAGTTTCAATAATTGATTAAATTAATTCTAATGATACCTGCTCCAATTATTAACAACTAAAGCCGATACAACTCTCAAAAATCATCTCAAGTTCTTGAAATAAGTACAAGATCTGCTGAAATCATTTGTTTAATTGGATCTTAAAGGAGAATATATATTTGTAAGAACAAAATTTTGAAACATGATAACTTAAAATATTTGGACAATGACATGACTTCTCAAGTAATCATCTTATCATATATTGATTAAAACCTCCAGTATTAAAACCTGAAAATCTAGCCACTCATGTTTTCTTCTTGAAAAATAATCTATTTAGACAAATATTCTTTACAATTTAATTTATTGCATATGTCTTTAAAAATTTATTTTAAAAAAACAATAAACATAAATTAAATTTGTGAAGTTAAGTTTTCACGTTAATTCTAAGTACTGGGATAAATGATTAGGTACAAAACAATAATTACAAGAAGGAACATCTTGAAAACCTTAAAAAATGCCAAGCATTTTATAAAAATGTCCTTGAGGTGTATAGTTCCAATGCGGGTATGAAACAAAATGTTCATAAAAATGATGTAATTATATTATGAGGAGGTTAGGTAAGTACATACCTTATAATCTAGGTACTTTCATAATTAATAATAGCCAGATAATGTTATAGCTTCTTAAGATAGTATTTAAGTGTTATTATACTTAAAATGTAATTATTTTCTATGAAACTGTACTGAATCATATATTTTATATTTTTTATGTCTTATTTGCAATTATTCCAATATCAATGGTTGAAACACAAGTTTTCCTTTATAAATTGTGGGTCTTGCTACCTCCAATGACAGAGTCATCCGGAGATGTGTTGAGGAAGTAAGAGTGAATTTATCAGCTTAGAATTTGTGGGTAGGAAAAGGAGGAGATAGGAGATAGAAAAAAAACGGCCGGGGGATTGGAATGATGATGAAGCGGAGTGGTTTATGTGGGATTTCTATAAGAGATGCTGCTGCTGCTCACTCACTGCAAATTGTAATGAGGCAGCAGCAGCGGCCTATGTGAAGACAGGTAGCTCTGGCCAATTTGGCGGAGATGGATGCTTCACGGCGGAGCTTGAACAAGACTTGGAGCTGTTGATCATGGAGTTCCGAGTTAGCAGAATGCTGGAATACAAAATTGATATTCAGGGCACAAATGATGCTGGTACAACACCGAGCTGCGGCGAGGGTAAACCATATAAAAATTGCAAACCTGATAAAAACAAAAAGGCCAGCCATTCAGGAATATATAATCGTGGATCTGGCAAGGAAATATCCGGCTCCGGCTGCTTGTATCCATACCGCTTTTGGGACGGATGACATTTCTACTCATTTTCATCTTCAATTTTACCCAACTCTTTTTTTATGGAACACTTCTGCTTTACTCTTGTCTCTCATGAATCAACATATGTGTTTTGACATCTACCAGTTATGAGCATACCTCTTTGGGTTCTATAACCAAACTGCATTAATAACAAAAGCTGTGAGGAATTTTTTCGGTTCTTAGAGCATTTCAGCAGTTAACAAAATTCTGTTTGCTCTGGCTGCTGCTCTAGTGTAGCTTACAAGGATTAGCTTAAATAAAAAGACAATGAAACTGGCTGATCAAACATCAAAACACCATTATCTTTTAAAATCTTATTACAATTTTACCTTTCACTCTTTCTTAATAATTCACATTAACAGTCTATATTTAACTTTGGAATCAGCTTTGGCTCATTAAATTATAACAAATATGTTTATTATATGGAACAGTTCTTACCAATAAGCTACTGATTTATTACTATGACAGATCTTCAACAGAGTGAATAGGTTTTAAGGTTTTCTCTTTTTTGAGGGCTTTTTATGATATTTTTATCCATTTTTTAATCTGGCGCAAGAAGAAAGAGCACTACAAACAACTTTGGTTTTACTACCAGTGTTAAAGATTCGATTCCCCGTCCCGGTCATTGTGCCCACACATCCCTTTTGAGATAGATACGGAAAGATCGGACGGTCTGGTCTTGATACGTAGATTGGACCCAGTGTAGATCGTTGGTTATCTTTATTCTTTGTAGATCGTGATTGTAGATTCTTGGTTGGTGGGCGATCACAGAAGTACAGTTGACGGATCTAGTAATCTACATGGAAACCAATTTTATTTAATATTGAATTTTAGATCTGATTCTGTGCATTTAATCGTATTCTTTGAATCAGTAAAGCCTTCCATTTGTGTGTTTTCCTTTAATTGGCGTGTCGGGCGTCTCTTTATGATTAGATATGTGTATCTAGGTATTGATGTCGCATTATAATTTTGATGTTGATTTAGTATATGGCCACTTTAGGTTATTTGTTAAATTCGCGTGATTAGATACGTTAATTTTATGATTTTTGTTCGCGAATGGATGTATTATTTTAAAGGTTATGCCCCCGATCGTAGTAGATTTTGATTGTATTAATTTTTTTGGGTTTGTAGCAGGGAGGCGGTCGTAAGATCAGTTTCCTTCTGGTTTGTTATTATTTACGTTTTTTTTTAATTAAAAATAGTTGTAATTTTAAATTTCAAATCTTGTAGAGAAATGCATGCGTGCGTTATTTGGAAGCGGGAGAAGATCTGGACACCGTCTCGAGCGTGGCCAGCAGTGAAGCGTTAGAGGAGGAGGCAGCGTGGGGCGAGGTCGTGGTGCAGAAGCGATATCCGCGGCGCTTCTGGCCGGTGGAAGTTTTAGCGGCGTGGTCTCGCTTCGATAGTCTTTGGGCGTGGTAGGGCGTCTTGGTCGTTACAGCAGCTACTTCCGGCCGGTTGGCTCGTCGTGCGTGGTGGTTCTTCCCTGGGCGTTTTTGATTTGGTGGACGGCGGGACCTACTACCTTCAGAAATTAGAACATGTTAGGGTTTTAGGGTTTTAATTTATTTTAGTTTTGGGCCATTAGCATGCCTTTGTAAACTAAAATAATTGAATGCTAAGAACCTTAGGATATTATTTTGTAATAGGCTGATTTAATTTTTTGAGAGAAAACCATGGATTAGGGTTATTTAATTAATGCTTTTGTGAATGGTTTAAATTATAAGTAACTATAACATGTTTTATGTGATAACATGCCATATAGAATAGGTGGTGCCATATAAATTTGCATCAATGATAATTACATGTGCATAATAATTATTATGATTCTGGCCATCTAGTTTAATAGTATTATGGAAAAATTATTTTATTTTTTGAAATAATTTTAGAAAATCTATTATTTAAAATATTGAATGGTGAAGGTTTTAATTAATTTAATTAATTTTAAACCTAAGAGGCTCCAAACCAATGGGTCTAATAATAAAATGATCATGTGATGCCCCAACGGATAAACATGGTTGGATTTATTGGATTAGACCTCAATTAAGATTTCAAATTTTAATAAGATTGATCGACCCCAGCGTCAAAGCAGTCTTGGATATTAAAAGACAATTTTGAAATTAAAAGCGATGGTTAAAAAGCGTTCAAACTTAATTTAATTACCCTCCCACAGCGAGTACATGATATTTTTATTAAGTGCGAAAGTTTTGAAACAATTAGAGTGAAATGATTATGTATTATACAAGGAAGTTACGTCTAAGAAGGTGGGATTTAAAGTAGTCGAACTGTGACTCCCATCACTTTCACAGGGGAACCAGCTTAGTAGGATACTAATCATTTCATGATCAGAGGAAATTTAGTTTGTTATAAATATCTTGCTTAGCGTAAGTGTTTATAATGGAAACCAAATAATTGTTTACAATAAACAGAAAATAGTTTTTGGGATTAACTAAATTTTAAGATTATGTTTATTGTAAGATATTACGTTTTAATACTAGTGTGTATTTTTTTTTCAGAAAATGGCATCATTTAACCCACTTGCAATGATTTTGAGTCAAAAGCCTATGGATGGAAATAATTATAGTGAATGGAAAACCAACTGTACATTGTTCTGGATTTAGCGAAGTTTGTCCTAACCACGCAAAGCCCAATGAGCCCGCGACGAATGCATCGACCAAGTCGAGAAAAGACTATGAGCTGGGACAAGGCAAATATATCGGTTCGCTGCTATGAAGTCTCTTGCCGGTGTTGCTAGTCATTTGAAGAGTGAGATATCTCATCTCTCGAGGAAGTGGGCGAGAAATGATCAGACTCTCGATAAGATGTTTGCACAATCCAACAAGTTCTTTAAGGCGGCTGCGATTAGGGCTATAATGAACACTAGAATGGCGGGAAGTGTGAGGGATCATTGTGCGAAAATGATGTCACATCTCCCGATCAAGTGAAGTGTTGGGGATGAAGATGGAGCAAGGTCCCAAATTGATTTCATATTTGGATACTGCGATCGTTTTACTGAGTTTAAAAGTTAATTATAATATGAACAAGATGGATTGCTCCCTACGAGTTGATGCATGAACTTGAAAGTGCTAGAAAGGGCTTTCGGAAGAGTCGACGGTGTTCATATGGCCAGGGTTCACTTTCAGAAAGCCCGAAAGGGAAACCTAAGGGTGGGAAAAAGAATAGAACAAGCCGAAGGGTCAAGGTACCGGAGTTACCCGAAACCAGCTATGAAGAAAGAAAGGCAAAGTGCTTGATGCGGACGAAGGAGTCCTTTGACGTTGCCCTCGGATTGCCAAAAGCAAGGTATGGGTAATTTAAATGTGGTTGAAGCAATTTAGTGGAGAATTACCCGTGATAAATGGATCATTGATTCGGGGAGCCACTAACCATGTGCAATTACTCTTTGCGATGGTTCGGACAAACTAGCTTGGTTAAGACGAGCGAGAGGTTTTGAGGCTTGGAAATGGAGAACATGTCTCCGTTAAAGCATTAGGACAAGTAGAATTATTTTTCAATAATGATAGGACTTTATGTTTTGTAGATTGTTTGTATGTACCGGTTTTTAAAAGAATTTAATTTCTGTTAGTTGTTTATTTGAACAAGGTTTAACAGTGGAATTTAATTCCTTTATTACAATAAAGAGATTAAACCGAGTTATTTGTCACCGTGATTTGATAGATGGTCTTTATTATTTGAGATCTGTGTCTTGCATGATGTTTTAATTCTGCGTTGTTGATAAGCATGATCCTCTAGCGAGAAGAAAGTTTCAAATGAAGCATTACCTTTGGCATTTGCGAATTAGGTCATATTAATCCTAATGAGGATTCTGGTTTACAGTAAAGTGGGGATCTTAACTTCCACTGAACTTTGAACGCTATCTGGGTATGTGAATCTTGTTTGGAAAATTAAAAAATGACCCAGGCCCTTTAAAGCGAAAGGATATCGCCTTGTAAACCCCGTGGGATTGGTGCATCTTGTGTGTGCGGACCAATAAATGTCCAAGCAGGAAGGAGGGAATTATGAGTATTTTTGTCACCTTTACGAGATGACTACTCAAGATATATGGATATGTTACCTAATGCGCCAAAGTGCAAAAACTTTCACTAAATTTCAGTATAAAGTGAGCGAGAAAAGCAATTAGGACTCCATATCAAAGAGCTTAGGTCGGCAGAAATTGGTGAATGCCTATGCGGAGAGTTTAAGTCTTACTTGACTGAGGGGATAGTTTCATAGCCCATCAGCACACAGAACACCCGACAAAATGGAGTTGCGAAGAGAAATAGAACTCTTCGAGGATGGTGGGGTCGATACTTAGTTATTCATCTCTATATCGTTTTGGGGATATCTCTGCAGAGCTGCAATGTATCTTCTGAATTTAGTTCCTTAAGCGGTTCTAAAACACCTGGTGTGGAAAGGCGCAAGCCTAGTTTAAGCCATATCACAGAATATGGGGTGCTCTGCGCATGTCTTAAGAAAGGATCCCGAAATAAGTTGGAATCGGCGTGCAGAGGTTTGCATGTTTGTTGGCTTTACCCTAAAGGAAACGGGAGTGGATTATTTATAGTCGCCGGGATAAAAGAGTTATTGTGAGTACTCATGACTTTTGGAGGAAGACTATATAAGCATTTCAAACCCAGTAAATAATTCTTGAGGAGCTTGACTCGGCTCGAACAAAGTGACCACCCCGGTGTCTTGGCTCTAATACCCGCGATTCACTATGCATGTTCAAGGAAAATGTACCCGAAGGTGGAGCAAGCACAGGTGGAACCGGTGGAACAAGATCGTACATGTGGAACCCGAGAGCCGAAGAGCGATGCAAGAGGAACTAGGCCTTTACGGGCTGTAATGAACCACAACCGGTGGAGCAAATCGCAGTGATAGAGTAAGGCGGAAGCCTGTGAGATATGTCTTCTTGAGCGGTCTTACCAAGTTATTGCTATTGTGATGAAGATGATCCCATCGATTACAAAAGCACTGGAAGATATTGGATGTCTGAAGAGTGGCAAAGGCCATGGGCATGAAATGGAATCTATGTATTCAATTCAGTCGGTCTCTTGTAGAGCACCCGGGGTAAAACCAATAGGAATTGTAAGTGGATTTACAAGAAGAAAAAGAGGATCGAGATGGGAAGGTGGAAACCTTGAAACTAGATTGGTGGCAAAGGCTATACCAGGGGATAGATTATGAAGAAACCTTTTCGCCGGTAGCCATGCTTAAATCTATCAGGATTCTTTTGGCGTAGTACGCTGATCTCGATTACGAGGAATTTGGCGAATGGATGGCTCAATAACTTTTAAATGGAAATTTAAATGAGGACATCTACATGCAGCAACGAGAGGGTTCCAGCTGAAGCGAAAGAACACGTGGTATGCAGGTGCAGACCATTATGGACTTAGCAAGCTATCGGATCATGGAACATCGGGTTTGATCAGGCCATTACTTCTTTTGGTTTTGAAAAAGCCACGATGAACCTTGTGTTTACAAAAGAATCAAGCACAAAGGTAGTTTTCCTAATTCTTCGTAGATAGCATATTGTGTCGGAAGCGACAAACAAGTGTTGTCAGTGTAAGGTGGTTGCATAAGCAGTTTGATATGAAGAAGAAAGGAGCTTGGGAAGCTTGACTATATTCTTGGAATCAAACTTATACGAGACCGGAAAAATAAGTTGTTGGCACTATCTCAAGCCTCTTGTATTGATAAAATTCTTGTCGGGTTTAACATGGAAAAGTTTAAGGGGATCACTTACCCTTTAGACATGGAAATTGTCTTTCTAAGGAGCAATCACCAAAAACTCCTACGAGCAAAAGAGCGTACTAGTAGAGATGTTGCCCATGCCTGAAGCTGTGGGATAGTCATGTGCCCATGTTATGTACCAGGCCAGATATCTGTTATGCAGTGGGAGTTGTAAGCCGGATCAATCTGATCGTGAAGAACAACTGGTGCGTTAAGCATATGCCCAGTATCTAAGGAAACGAGGAACCATATGCTAGTATATTCGATTGGGAGTTTAGAAACCATTGGTTTCACGGACTCGAACTTCAAGGGGATATTGATAAGGAAATCTACCTCTGGTTATGTGTTTACACTATATGGTGGAGGCATGCATTTGGAGGAGTATTAAACGGGCGTGTGTGAATTCCACCCTGAAGCGAATATGTTCTTCGCTTACGAGGCGACTAAGGAGCTGTGGCGAAGAAGTTCATTATGGATCTTCGGGTGATACCGGTCTTGAGTCGGCCCATTACCCTTCTTGTGACAACGGTGGGGCACGTAACACGATCGAAGAACGGTATCACGAAAACAAAAACACATTGAGGAGTACCACTTGATCAGAGACATCATTGAGCGAGAGACACGAGTGGTTGCAAAATAAGCGTCGGAGGAAAACCCTAGCGGACCCATTCTGAGCTCTACATTCAAGTTTTTGAAAGACATGTAGATTCTATGGGTGTTAGGAGATTACCAGACTTATTTTAGGACTAGTGGGAGTTTTTTTTATTTGAGCTTTTGTAGCAAGACAAATAAAATTATTGTATTTTTCTGTGTTAGTAAAATTTCAATGAGGTATTAATTTCACCTTGTGCACACTAGTATTTTTCGTATTAAGGTCCGGATTAATTATGCGTATATGGTCATATGGATACGTCCCAGCCAGGCGTGATCATAAGTTCTCATAATTAATGTGAGACAAGATCACGATTATTGAATAAAGTTGGAGCGCTTTATTTAGGCGCAATATTTTATAAAATAATAAATGTGGTTGTGTTATATAAAATATTGGTGCGAATTATGTTTGCATTGATAGGATCAAGAAGATTTGATTAAGTTAAATTTACGTGAAAGGAATTAAATCTCAAGTGATATTTGATTATTATTTTCTCTCGATGCGAGTTTATTTTAAATAGGTAATTGAATAATTATCGGTCTTTGGTGTCAATATGTGAGGCCACATTTGGCGGCCATGCACAAATGATTAGAGCATTGATTGTTTAATTACGATATTTATATAAAAATAAACAAAAAATGGAAATTGTATGAAATATCCTCTTGATATGTTTCGGTACTTGGATGTAATGAAGTCAGCGATGCATTTGATCCATTAGAGAGAAAGCTATTAAAATCAAGAAGATTAAAATAATTAATTGATGACAGAGAAAATATAATCAATTAATTATCGATATTTTACAATGGAGAAATTATATATATATCAATATTATGTGTTTTGGAGTTCAACTGCGGGCCTTTAGTGGAGTGGCACGGTTAGATAATTGCTTTGCGATTATAAGGGCGCAATTAATAATAATAGTTGGATGCAGGAAATTTATTTCGGGGAGAAAGTGGCGGAGCTCATATCGATAATGGAACTATAGAACACAAAAGTTGAGTTACATGGTTTTGGAGAAGCATGCTCAAGGATTTGTACTCAGAGCAAGTGGGAGATTGTTAGCAATTATGTGCTCTTGGGTCCCACTTAGTATTCTCAAATTTATAATAAATATAATTTATTATATGAACGGTTATTTATAATAAATATAATTTATTATATGAACAGTTATTCCTTGATGGAATGGGTTTTAAGGTTTTCTCTTTGAGACTTTTACATACAAATATTTTTCATACATTTTTTGAGAATACGAGCAAAGAGAAAAGAAGAATTTTCTATTCTTTTGGTTTTTCTCTAAGTGTTCTAAGGTCGATTACGTCGATTCATTGTCTTCTGGCATGCCACCCGAGGATAGATGCGGAAGATCGGACGGTGCGGTGCGTCTGTAGATTGGACGGTGTAGATCGTTGGTTCGCGTCTTTGTTCTTCACGTAGATCGGCGGTGTAGATTGCTGGTTGGTGGGTGATCTAAGTCTAGTTGACGGATCTGCAAATCTACATAGGTAATTTTATTTAATATTGAATTTTAGATACAGTTGCATGTTTAATCATATTTACTTTAGATCCATAGCCATTGCGTGTTTTTCCTTTAATTACATCATATACCTTTCATTCATCTATATCACTTCATACACTATAAATTTTATTTAAAAATATAAATATAAATATAAATAAATATCTAATTAAAAATAAAAATAAAAATAAATATTTAATAAATAATTTTAGTAGTCTTCTCTCTCTATCTCTCACTATCTCTTATCGGTCACCGTCTTTTCTCTCTATCTCAGTCTTCTCTCTCGTCGATTGGCAGTCTTTAACACCTGCACATCTACCGTCGACAACGGTATCTTCTCTGGCCGTAAATGGCCTCATCCTAGTCCGACCAACCCTTTTCCTCACCGTGATTGTCCATGCCATTCCGATCGGCAATGGCATCGGTCTGAGTACACAATACCCAGCCCGTTTTTTTTTCTACAATTTTTTTTGTTATGCAATAATATCACTCTTTGAATTTGTTTGTAGCAAATCTTAGATTGTTTGTGGAATGTTTGTGTGTTTAGATTTTTTTCTATATTGATTTTCGTGTTTGGTTGCCAAGAAAGTCTTGAGAAAAATGCTATATTACTTCTCCAATGATCATATTCTTTGAGGCGAAAATGGAATTTTCCATCCTTCAATCGAATTCTTAAAAAAACAAGTCCCGATATTTGCCCAAATATTGATGACAACTGTTCACCAGCAATCCTTTTGTTTGTAGGATTGCTCCATTGCTGGAGAAGGTTTTTTTTCAAGTGAGCATCTATAATTTTGTTTTTGCTCCAGCTGGAGATGCTCTTATTGATAAGATTCAATAATTTATTACAGTTTTTAATATTTTTTGAAAGTGACCAAGATGAATTTTATTGAATTAGATCATTGGTAGTTACACCTAATAGGAAATGGGGGAAGACAGTATCGTGGCATTCTCCATGCCCAAAGATAGATCAACTGCCTTTGCAAGATTGTGGATAACAGTTATGACCACTAAGTAAACATGAGGAGATAGCACTCTCAGAGATTTTCCAGCAGGGTCTTTACAGTCATGTATTACATTTTTTAATTGATCTTATTAAAAAGTACCCAATTTATCATTCTTGTAAATCTATAGTTTGAATAATTAATCGTGTATTAATCATATTTGATAAGATATGTACTTATATTCAGATTAAATTAATTATTTGTATCATTTCTTTACTTATTTAATATACCAGCAATAGATAGTTCAGGAAGCTTTGTGTTTTTTTAATGGATTATACAAGTAGTGTTATGTTATCCGTAGGATATAAAAGCAATCGCGTTTTGTGTATTGAAGAAATTTGAATATAATTATTGAATAGATCATATTGCATATATTTTGTGAGTTTTTAATTGCAGCGAAGTGGTGCGAATCAAGAGCACAATCATGATGGAATTAGTCAATTGACACCCTAATATAATAAAGGTTGAGTAGAATTTGTTAATGAGGTCATGCACTTTTTTGATAGCATGCGCGAGCTTTTATAGAATAAGAATGTGATAAAGATTTTAAGAAAAGAGAAAAAAATAAAGGTAAAAATAAGAGGATTAAGGATACACAATGTTGGGTGTGCATCGTCGCCCAAAGTCTAGCATTGGTAGGAACGGAGGAATGAGAAGGTTTATGAGTTTATAAATATGAACAATATCCAATTGGTATGAGACATTTTGAGGGAAAAGCTCAAAAACAAAACCATAAGGGCCTCATACTCAAAGTGGACAATATCATGTCAATGTGGATATGGAAGGGTTCATAAGGTTTCCCAACAAGTGATATCAGAGTTGGGTTTAACCTAAACCATGTGAGTGGATGCTGAATAAAATGGTGTGATGGGCAGTGAGCCCCTGGTAGGCGGTGTTTTACGTAAGGCGTGTCCTCGGATGTAGTGAAAGACAAGGAAATCCTAATTTGAAGGAAGACTTGGTAAAGCTTTGTTCGAGGGGAGGATTGTTGGGTGTGGACCCAAAGTCTCACATCGGCTAAGAATGGGTTAAGACTTATGAATTTATAAACATGGACAAACATCTAATTGGTATAATGCCTTTTAGGGAAGAAGCCACAAAACAAAGCATAAATGTTTAGTTCGAAAATTTTCAACTCTATCGAAATTGAAATATGAAAATTTTCAATGTATTCTAATCTTTAGTTTTCATTTTCAGAAAATACGTTTCGTACTTGAATTTGGTTGAAAATACGTTTTCATTTTCACCCCCATTTAGGTTGAATTTGGTTGAATTTAATTCGAAAACAAAAGCAGCTTTTACGTTTTTTAAGTTCTATATAAAATGTTGAAAATAGTGAATTCATTTTCTTTGTTTTCAAAGATTTGTTTTCGTCTTATTCTCGTAACTAAACGCGTTTTCCTTGTTTTCGAAAAGTTTGAATAGAGAAAACAGAAAATTTTCTACCTACTAAACAGGGCCTAAGGGCTTAGGGCCAAAATGGACAATATCATATCAATATGGATAGAAAATGGTTTATGAGGTTTCCCAACACAAAATGTAACGAAGGTAGGAAAAATTATTTAAAATAAAAAATATGAAAAAACACAAATAATATGACCAATATATGAAAAAAGTATATATAAAATTGACACAAACCAAATAATTACACACAGAATGAACTATATAGTAGGTATAAAACTACAACATTGGTGCCTCTTTGGTACCACAGAATTTTCACATGATAAAGGCAACTGACAACCATCAATGGTAATTTAGCCTTCGAACTTTAATGTCGTTAACAAAACTCAATCTTTGAAATTATTTATTTGAAAAATGAATGAGAATTAGTAAAGATTTCTATTCATTTAAAGTTTGAGCTGCCACACGGTTTATTTTTATAAACCCAAAAATATGCAAAACTGGCCGCCAGGAATGAAAATAAGGAAAAAGGACATGATTCTTGGTTGAAAATCATGATAGATTTTGTAAAAACTGAACTACAAGAAGACACGCCTAAGACTTACAGCTGTCATCGATTACTGTTCAAAAGGCAATTCTAAGGGTTTAACTCACATCTTTACAGCCTTTGATGATATCATTCCATTAACCCCGTATTTGTGTTGTGAGCCTTTGGCAATTGTTTAATGACAGTTTCGTGGCAGCGCCCTCTGTGTTCTGCTCTCCCTGCACCAAAGGCTCGGCACTTGGTGCGCATTCATAACAAAACACAGAACAATCGAATGACCAACAGAAGGATAATTAGAAAGTCAACTAACATCAATAGAACCATCAGCCTGATCAACAGAAGGGCACACTTCTTCACGAAGATCCTTTCAACAAGGGAAAACTGAACGTTTACAAATGATATTTCAATTCATGCAGATTCAGTCACAACATGGAGTCGTATAAACATAAAAATTTTTGAGGGGGAAAGACATTTTCCAAAGGGCAGAGGTAAACGAGTTGAAGATAATAATTTTGACAACGAGAGAATCGTTACCGCTACATACTCTTCTAGAAGGTATGCACGACTTTGTTGGTTCAGCTCCCATCCCTAAAATTCGTGAGACAAACTTTCCCAAAACCAGACTTAGAAAATGTGCTGCAATTCACTTAGCCCAGGAAGTGGATCATGATCCAGTAGACCGACAGACTTCACAGAGTCCACTAAAGATCCATGCAGGATGATTTGGTCTGTTCCTCAGACAGAGATCCGAATCTAAATCTGAACCCAGATTAGAGAGTCAAGAGCACAGATCTCACGCGACCCATCCACTGTGGCAGAGTTCACAGCTCCATCTTCCGTACCACCGGGCCACCCATCAGCTGACTCGATAACCTTGCCCAGGCCTCATCCACAATTAAGAGATTCATCATGATAGAGGCAACATCTCAGAATGATTAATCCCATGTCCAGAACCAGCCCCATCTCAGGACTCCCATTACTTCCGGAATTCAATTCAAAATCTCTCATTCAACCTAGATCTAGGGTTGTTCCAGAACGACATATAAGAGAGACAATCACTAAACAAATTCAATGATTACTAGATCAGCCTTCTACGAAAAACACATAGTGAAATGTTCAAACATTATAAGCTCACGCCGAAATTAAAAACAAACACTTAATCGACACACCAAACCAAGATCAGCACCTCAGTATCACGCGCTTTAAAACAATCACACACGGCCAAAATCCTCTTCGAGATGTGGCGTGGCCACACCTTCTTCCACAAACGCAGCGTTGTCATCCAAAGCAGAAGCCACGCGACACGGTAATAGCAACTTCAGTTGATAGGCGGTACACGTCCTTCTTATGGGCACGTCGCTCATCCAGTCTAACGCCAAAACATCAAACAGCCAAATAGTTTTCAACAGCGTTTAAAAGATGAAGCACACAAGAGCCTTAGATTATTACTCATGCCCTTGTCTAAGAATTCACTCGGCTGGAAGTGGCCTGAAAGGAGACTTTGAGATTACACAAATATGAGTTTAGAAACAATTGATATCGAATCTCTTGGTGTCATGCCTTGCTAATGCCTCCTTCATAGACCTTCTACGGAAATCTTGATATATGGTACTCCTCTTTAAAATAAATGCATAAAGAATCCTAATAGGCTGAGTTGCCCTTCTTATGTGCTTTTAGATAAAGTCTCCAAGGTGCCACATCATTTTATTCTCTAAGTTTGTAGAATTAGTTTCTTAATCCAACATTAATATATTAATCCTTTATAGGATGAGGTGCCTTCACCAGAGCAATGAGTGTTGCATTACAATTGTTGATATGAAACAAAGTTATGAGTAATAGGGAGTAAATATTTATAGTAGTTTTTAATTCAAGCAAGAATATATTTGATCCCTTAGGTGAGATGAGAGTGCCCACTAGAGCAATATGCTGTTACTACATCACATATCAAAGTTTCATAATGAGTAAGTATATATGGTAGGAAGTACATAAATTCATGTAACTGGATTTCGTGTGGTTGATTTTGGAAATAGGTTTGTCACTTCGTAGTTTTATATCTCCAAAATTAAAGTAGAAGATTTCCGTAAGAATCTATATATGTCCTATTGCATATTTTTTTATTTGTTGTGCCTGATTTTCTGCAACACTTTATGATAGTCCTCTTTTTTAAAGATACATAAAGACTTGGACATTCCTTAACATTCCATAGGGGAAAATTATATATGGTATATATATATATATATATATATATATATATATATATATATATATATATATATATATATATATATATACACATGCACACATGCAAATAATAACATAAACTGCTTATATAAATATTTACATAAATCTTTTGATAAAAGAGTCTAAAATTATAAATAATATAAAAATCTTATGTTTTTGTTTATACAAATTCACTCATTTTTGAATTCCACAAACCAATAATAAAATGAATATAAATAAAATCAACAAAATTGAATGAGAAAAGGAATTCTCTTTGAGTTATATGTTTAATTTGAGACAAATCCATTCAAGGTAACAATTATATTCCATGAAACCAAAACACAAAAATAAACTGTTTTAAGTTGAGCCAAAACTGAGATAATATAAATAAACTAAACTTTTATTTAAATATTCAACAAATAAATTTTTATTCATCAATTTTAACACACACACACACACATATATATATATATATATATATATATATATATATATATATATATATATATATATATATATATATGACTTTTTATAAGTTCTTTTATTTGAAGGACCTCAATTAATTTATTTGTTTTATCTGCCGACAAAAAACGTGACGATCAATAACTTTGGATTCATTTAAGTGATTATCAAAACAATGTTATTGATAAAAACACAAATGGGTAGCAGTTTGGTGGTGTTTCCACTCAGCACGCACGAGGCAAAGATTAAATCAGCGGCCGGCCCCTCATAAAGTTAAAGCAAAAGACTTTTACCTCTCATTACTTAAGACGGAGCGATTCATGTGGGATTTGATTTGAAGTTTGGACTCATCCATGCTCAATCTGAGGAATAAATAAAAAAGTAAAAAGAAAAGTTATTTGCTTTATTTTATAATTTTTCATTACCAATTCTTCATGTTTTTCTTTGTTGGGTGTCCAAGGGGGTCTCCAACGGGCCGGGCCCGGTCGCCCGGCCCGGAGAAATTAGGCCTTAGGCCTGAGTCGGGCCCGTCCTTTAGGCCCGTTGATCGATCAACAAGCCGGGCCGGGCTTAAAAAATTTGAGCCCGTAGCGGTCCACGAAGGGGGCGACCCACGGGCCAAGCCCGCAGACTGACCCACTGAGCCTCTTCCCGGTCGCTCAAGCGGTGGTATGTTTAAGATTGGAATTGCGGGCAAGAGATTGCCGCGATGTTCGAAGGCGCCTTGATGACGATCTGGAAGGAGAACTTAAATTTATCAACGTGAATGGATCATGAAGTAATTCCCGTTACAGAAAATAGTGATTAAAATATTTAGTTAAATGTATATTGTATTTTATTTTCTTGATTAGAAAAGTCTGAAATGATTAACGATAAGTAGGTGTAAACCTCTTGATTGGAATAACCTTGTTACATAATTGATGTAAACTTTTCATGTTTCCAAATGTAATTATATTCGATGAATAAAATTTTTAAATGAAGTATTTTTATTTTGAATTGTTTCAGCTTACTTTTTATTTTTTTGTTAACTTTTGAATACAATTTAAATAAAAACCTAACTTCTTTGAATGGAGGGGTCGGGCTTTGGACCTCTTGACTTTTACAGGCGGGCCTCTAGGTGGGCCTCTGGCGGGCCACAAAAGCCCATGGTCGGGCCGGCCCGTCGGGCTAAATCAAGCCATGGTCCGACCCTTCTTTAGCGGGCTTGGCAGGGCTTGGCACGCTGGAAGCTTGGCCGGGTTTTAGCTCGTCGGGCGGGGCGAACTGAGCGGGCCTCGGGCAGCGGGCTTTTGGAGGCAGTTAGAGGTCAAGGCGAGAGCTTTAGCCATATCAACCAGCTACAGAAGGAGTTTAATATAAAAATAATTCATTTTTAGAAAAAAAAAATGATATATATAAACCTTTTTTCAAAATATTAACAAAACTTTTTTTTTTTTAAATTACATTCATTAATTGTGGTTTTAAAAATTAGCCTTAAAACTGTATTCACCAAAACAATTTTGAAAAATAATCTTAAAACCGTAGTTGATAAATACGGATTTAAATTTACCTTAAAACCATAATTGGTGAATACAGTTTTAAAACAAAAAAGTTCTTTTGTGAATATTTTGAAAAAAAATCTATGTATTATTTTTTTTTTTAAATAAATTATTTTAACTTTTAACTCCCCTACAAGAGCAACAAATTGCTTGCTAAGAAGTGACTTCCCAATTATGTATCTTTCCTCTAATGTTTGACACGCCTTTAAAAATTATTTTTAAAAAGATTATTATTTTTTTTTTTTTTTTTGTAAATCTTAACTGTTTTGAAAGAACACAAACATACTCAAATAAACTCATCAAAAATATATTAAAATTTGGATTTAACGTGAATAAATCATTTTCTTACATTTTGCAAATCATTTGACTTATTTGATTGCTAAGAAAATTCTTATAAATTACGAAAAATAAAAGTAATTTCAAAATCCTTGAACTATTTTATGTATTTAACAAATTCATTGTTTATTTTCTCTATTAACAAAGTTCAAAGGCACGATTATGCATTCTTAACCAATTTTAATTATATTAAATGTTTTTTATTCTTTTAATTATATGTATAACTTAAATTATTTTTAACTCTCTTAAAACCACTTCCCAAACTCTTTAAATAGCTGTTAGATAAGCGACAACAAAAAACTCTTTTAAAATAGTTATTTGTGACTATTCTTAAACTAAATATTCAAAATATAATTAAGAACCAGTGTGATATTATATTTTCAAAATTATTTATAGTACTATAATTAAACTAGTTTGGCAATAAGAAAAAATAATTTATGAACAGACAACACGTTTCACCTTCGCTCTTTACTGAATAATAATTCTCACTAGTTGAGAAGGATAAACTACAATGAACCTCCCTCGGCTTTAAAACTGTTTATTCTTACTATTTTGTTTCATTTTTATTATCATTAACTTTTTTCAAATGAACGTGTCTCTCTTTCTTTTGCTTTTAAACTCTCGACATAGCACAGCACTCCCTTTAAAAAAAAAAAAAAAAAAGAAAGAAAAAAAGCACAGCAGTTTCAATAATTAGGTGCAGGTGCTTGAACTAGTTCTGGCTATTCTCTATACCAGTCTTTGAGGTTTGATTGGTGGTATAGACAGATGGAATGAACACTAGGTAATTATAGACAGATAGAATAAAATAACATATTCTGTATGGATGATCCAGAAAAATATGCAAACAACAAACATGAAAAGAACCATCTATATCGAATGATAACGCTTCGGCCTAATCAAAATTAAGGCGACCATTGTTTTGAAACCCGAAAAATAGCAAGAAAAGAAAATGATAATTATTTTGTTAAAACCATTTTACAGCTTCTCGTCGTCTCCAACTTTGCTTGACAACAAAGCGTGTTGTTAAATCCATTGACATTGGATCTGAAGGCGTGTTTAGTAAGAACAAAATTTTTGGAAAACCTCTATTCATACTAATTCTCTTCGATAGATTAAATTTGGATAATGACATTCTCAACAACCTTGCATGGCCAAAAATATTAGCTTTATTCTCACTCATTACTGAAAGAACATTGGGAAAAATGATATAGGTACCAATTATATTTGTTTAACAACTAATAGCAAACTATTTCCAAGACCACTAATATGGCATTATAGCTATTAGATATTCTTATTTTATAAACACTAAGTTGACCATTATCTGCAATAATATACTTACATATATATATATATATCTAATATTAATATAAAGTTATTAGGAAAAAAGCTATAATATGAATGTTTATAAAATATAAAAAGGATCGATGAATAAATTTGAAGAATAATAGTAAGCCACTTGCAAGGACTCTTATTTTTAAATTGACCTTAAAATGGATATCTGATTATGTTTTAGGACATAGATACAAACTGAAAAGCAGATATTTAAAAACTGCCCTCGTGTATGCTCTGATTTTCTCATCAATCAGTTAACATGAGCATGATAAAACTAGTTTTTTTTTAACAGTGATTCCCAATATGCTGGACCCATCTCTGGGCTTTGTTGTATCTTTACTCTTTGTACCTGTTTTAGAAACTATTTGAGACAAAACTTTCATCTTAAGGCGTTAGCTCTAACTCTTCCTGTTTTCTTGACAAACTCAACTATTTAGAAAATGACTTTTTATTTAATTTATTTACCCTTATTCTTTATCTTTAAGAAAAATTATTTTTATAAGAAAACAGCTTAAGGCACTATTAGACTACGAGAACAATGATTTTCAATGTGGAGGCACAATCAGGGATATGGCTAAACAGACAAACTTAAAAACGACACGAAACTGACTATACGAAGCAGCAACGAAAATACCACAATTTTCAACAAAGGATCTGGACACTCAATTCTCATGTGGATGGCATAAAACACCCTGAAATCCACCCTGCTGCTGGGGCAACCCTGACAACAAAAGATGACTTTGTTTGAATAGTTGCATTTCAAGATTACTTTGAAGATAATTCGCATTTTTGGTTGTCAACAATAGTTCACTGCAAATGACCTTGACTACGATGGGTGAAATATTTGGTTAAAACTAAAATCAAATAATCCTAAATATATGTGAATCTAAGCGTTTCCGTGACTTTTTGTGGTCGATTTGGTTAAATGTCATTATCAACAAACCTGACTGCAACGATCTCAAAAAGCGAAGGAGATTCATTTTGCAAAACAGAATATTTTAGGACTATTTGTCCGTCACCTCTTTTAGTCACGAGCATTATACAGGAGTTTTGTCGCGAAATTATCGTTTGAAAGAAAAAGAAAAATCAGTTGAGGGGATAATATTGACAAAAGTAATGCGTACCACATTTATCTTGCGAAGCCAAACGCGACAACGGCGGAATCCGGGCAATTGGCGACGCGACAGCGGCGGCTTTGATGTGTCAGGTAATAACGTTCACAACGGCGGCGTGGTGCTGGTTGACGCTATTCTCCGTCATTCTTTATTTGCTATTTATCTCGACCGCGCTTCGATCGAAACCTGCGACTCGCTTCGTTGCGCTCTCGGTTGGTGTTCCTCTCTCGCTTCTCGTCCTTGTGTTCATCCGAGTATTCGGTGGTGGCGAATCTCTAATCCTCTCCAACTTACAATCCAACCTGTTTGGCTTCGAAAATCAAAGAATCCACTGGCTTTTCTAGATATCACGGTTTTGCGTGAATGTTTCTTTGTTTGTACGAAAAATCTGGTTTGTTTGAAGCAGCGATATGGTCACTAAGCATTTATCAACATCTCTTTGTCTAGATCTTTCTTAATTCCTTGTTTTTCTCTGTAATTCGGTTCATCTTTCTTAATACCTTGTTTGCTTGCCCAGAAAATAATAAATCGGGACCAGACCCCTTCTCTGATGTCTCAGTTGTGCTTATGTCGTTCTGCCTTGTCAAAGCAAAAAAAGTTAAGATTCATAATGAGTAATGTTTTTGGATTTGAAGGTGTCTGCAAGTGGAACTTTTCTTGGATGCTTTCTCACTGTAACTTCTTTCTTTCTTAAGGTAAATCATCTAAAATTCTAAACCATCAGTTTGTAAATAACTAACTACGCCTTTCTAATTTGTATGTGACACATTTTCTCGAAACTTTTATGAATCGAGAAGCGATGCTATGTTGCTTGATTGGGCTCCTGTACTGGTTGTTGGTAGAGTCACGGTAAGCATTAGCCATTTCATCACGTTCACATTATACCAAAATGATTTAATTTTTATATTACGAGTTAGCGCGATTCTGATAAAGATTCTTGATAACACTTAACTTGCTAGCTTGAAAATCAAGTTAAAATTTCCAAGAAGGTATCGATTAGCGTTTAGAGTGTACTAACAATTTATGTTACAACGAAACAAGCACATATCTTTGGATAAATCAGCTCAGCTTAGTAGCTTCGAATTGTACACACTATGATTGGTCTGTTGGGTCCAGGGATGTTATACTTGTACCTTTCTTTTCTTTTGTTTTCTGTTTTTTGTTTCTTTGTTTGTTTGTTTGTTTTTCCATTTTTTGTGTGTATAGCCTTCCTTGTTTATTGAAGGTTTTTTCCAAGTTATTATGATTAGGTTTGTACATTAAACAAACCTACGACATTTGTGCTGTTATCAAAAAAAAAAAAAAAAATTAGGTTTGCACATCATGGGGAGGATTTCTAATTTTCTCTTTAATGCATATGTTTGTTTACGATATAAAGTGTTATAGACCAGCTTGTGCTCTTCTCAAAGATTAGAAAATCAATCTTTCTTTAAGGTGTTATTCTTGATACTACCCATGTTTTTTGCACACAAAAGGAGCATACAGTGCATGGTGGTGTTAGATTATTTCTTCTTTATTTTTTTTACATTCATAATCCAAATTCAGGGTTAAGTAATGATAATTTTTGGGGCATCTAATATTTTTCATTACGTTGTTTTAAAAGTGTTCCCCCTTCCCCTCTATAGGGTAAAATTATGCAATTCATTTGTTTGTTTTATCGAAAAAAATAGCCACAGTTTATTACTCTTATAGAATTCAATATTTCTAGTGATGACTACATTTTGTCTCATGTGGTGTTCAGTAGAGTGGTTCTTCATCCTTAGATGTGGAAGAGATTTAAGCTGATTTCAGAAAGCAGTGCTTCATCTATTCAAAAGAGAAGGAGACATTCTTCAAGCTTTCTTATCCTTCCAAGGAAAGTTTTGGCTACTATCATAAAAGTACTGGACATGGATCAGAAGCTAAAGTTGTTGCTTCCTCCTCTCCTTGTTTTTTCACTTCTATTTGTCAAAACACTATAGACAACTATTTGGTTTTAGTCTCCTTGTCAAAACACTATATTTTGAACGATGATATGAGTTGATGAAAGTTTTCCTCGTGACAAAGTGGTTCCATTATCTCCTTTCCTTGCATGTGGAAAGACTTGAACATTTTACATTTCTTTTTGTCTTTTTAATGGCGAGCCATATGATAAACAATTTAAAATGAAGGATATTCAAAAACAAAATAGTTAAGTGCGGATAAAGAATATCCAATCTTGGCTAGTTTTTGGTGAATTTGGGTTGGTTTTGGTTGGTATTCAGATTCTCATTCCTACTTGTTTTTTATGTAGAGTTGTGATTCAGTTATGATCCGTGTAGAACCCAAAAAATATTAGGAAAAGAGAAAAATACTAAAGAAATTAATTTCTCATATTTTGATTCACAATGAAAAATACGATAAAAAAATCAAATATAATCAAAATTGTACATATTTTTAAATTTTTTAGTCCTTGTACAACAAAAAAAAACAAATAAAATAAGTTTGAATAAACATATAAAATTAATTTATTAAGTTTAAACTTACTTTTTATTTTCCTCCAATTTATCTTTCCTTCCATTTTTCTGTCTATTTTCCTCTCCATTTTCTTTTCTTGTCTTTTTCGAGTTAAAGACTGTGTTGATAAATTTGTTGGTTCTTTGAGTATAGCAATTGTTCAAGTGTAACTAAAGTACGATTAACATAAAGGGTATTTGGAAGAAGGGATAAAACTTGGCGATTTTATTTCGACTCTGTTCACAATGGAAATTGAATTCCATTGTACAATTTGAGCTATGAGAACACTCTTTCACCTTTGCTTTTTTATCTTCTTGGCAGGTTGATTTTCACAACAAAAAAAGAGGAAGATACATTGATCTGTAGTATCACATCAAGATTTCAAGAAACATTTCCCGAGTATCATTGACCTGCAATTCTTCACTCTTTAAGAATTAATGCATGCTTGAATTTTCTTCAATGTTTTCCCTTGTTTCCCATTTTCTTTTGCTACAAAAGTATAGTCATGGCGAGAGAAAATCCGATATATTGAAAATGTGCACGAAAGGGGAGAAAAATAACCCGGCGTAGTTAGATGTCTGACGTAAGTTATCGACTCTAGATGTTTTTATACTAAGTTAAAACAAAAAAACAAAAACAAAAGAAACTATTTTATTCACAGTTAACCTTGTCCTCTTATTTTGAGAATAATAAGCAATTTCTGGCCCAAGGAAACCAAGCAGGAAATTGCTAACTGTGGGGCTCGGCTCGTAAGAGTTGAAAGTGCAGGAAACGGCCCATGCTCCCAACCAATTCCACTACCACCACAGTACCTGCGCTTTCCCTTCATTTAGAGGAATATACGCGAGGGGAAAGGTACACATGTTATTTCCTTTTTTTTTTGTCTGCTCTTGTTTAGTTCCCTAGAAAAATGGAACTTCTTGGGATTCCCTTTCATATTTTTAACGCTCATCTGGATTACTTAAATGGAATACAAGTTTTGAAATGTCACATTTCAATTTGACATTCTTGAATCCATGTGCCAAAATTTGAATTTTCTCCATGTTTGTAGTTAGAGGCGGCCTTAGGTTGGTCAATTTGCCTCCATTCACCCAAGGAACTAGCCCCATTCGATTGAAGACGATGCTACGTGGCTGATATCGTGAAGAAAATCAACACATTCACGATAAGCGTACGATTTATTCGGAATATAAAAATTGACGGACTCTACGGCGGCCATTACGAGGCGATCAAGCAACATAGCATTGCTACGATTCCGCAAAGTTTCCCAGAAAATGAGTACATGCGACTAGAAGGCGAGTTAGTTGACACAAGCCAGATGGTTTAGAATTTTAGATGATTTAAGAAAGAAAGAGATTCACAGTGAAAGCATCAAGAAAAGTTCCCTTCAGAGACACCTTCAAATCCAAAACATTACTCATTATGAATCTTAAGGAGCTTTTCGTTTTGGCGGTACGACGATACAGCTTTGCAACTACCCTCACCATGAGAAGGGTCTTAAATCTTTGATTTATTCATTTTCTTGGCAAACAAACAAGGTATTAAGAAAGATGAAGCGGCACGGAAAACAAGGAATTAAGAAAAGATCCCTAGACAAAGAGATAGATAAAATTAAAGCTTGAAGAGGACTATTATCACAATTTTCCAGAAAATGTAAAACTAATATTGCCTTTTTCTTGTGAGCAAACAAAAGAAACATTCACGCGAACCCCGAGGATATCCTAGAAAGCCCGCAGTTCTTTGATTTTCTTGGAAGCCAACTGGGTTAGATTGTAAGTTGAGAGGATTAGAGATTCGCCTCACACACCAGAATCTGGGATGAACACAGGGGCGAGAAGGAGGAGGAGGCGACCCTTGAGGCTTGAATCGGACAGACAGTAGAGCTTCTGATCGGAGCAGAACAGAGGAGAAGAGAAGAAGGGCTGAGCGGGAGAAGAAAAAGCCAAATTTAATCTACCCATTTGCCGCCGTTGTGGTCGGCGGCATTTGACGCATCAAAAGCCGTCGTTGTCGTTGCCGGCAATTGCCTGGATTCAAAAGCCGCCGTTGTGGTGCCGGCCGGTACAAATCTGACGCATTTGTTGTGGTTCTTGCGACATCACGCGTACTTTGTCAATAATATCCTGGCGGCCCGATTTTTTCTTTTTCTTTTTCTTTTTCTTTTCAAAGCTTGTCATTTCCGTACAAAACTCTTGTCTGAGTTTTATAAATTGTGCGCCTAGCTAGCTACCTCCAATGACAGAATCATCTGGAGATGTGTTGAGGAAGTGAGAGAGAGAGGAGATAGAACAAAAAAAAGGCCGGGAGTTGGAATGATGATAATGAAGCGAGTGGTTTATGTGGGATTACTCCTTCAGATGCTGCTACTCCTCAATGCAGCAGCAGCAGCAGCCGCCTATGTGGAGATGATGAACAGCTCCACCAGCTGGTGCGGCGGAGATGGCTGCTTCATGGCGGAGCTTGAACAAGCCTTGGAGGTGCTGGTAATGGAGTTCTGATTGAGCAGAATGCTGGAGGAAAAACCGAAAAACGAGGATCATCCAACTTCAGGTGCAGGCGATCCTGGAAAACAAGCGGTTAAGTGCGGCCAGGGTACACAATATGGAAATTGCCTCCCTGGTGCTAACCAAAACAACGAGCATAAAGGAATATATCACCGATAAACCCTCTGCTGCTTATCCGGTTATCCCTCCCTCGCCACTTTTTACTGATTGTAGTTCTATCTATTTCCGTCTTTCAATTCATATTTTGTCTTTCTGCGTTTTTCCCCTTTTCTCCTTTTCCCCTTTTCTCCTTTTCTCCTTTTCTCCTTCGTTGCTTACATCAACCTTATGCATTATGCCATACATGTACGATAGTGATCATGAATCGTTTGCTTCTTGTGTACAACATATAATGCAAGTATTGCGATGATTTTGTGATTTTCAGTACTCTAACATACAAAATAAAAGCATGAGGTTGCAAACGTACCAGGAAATTAAATTATTTCCAAATTGAGACTATGCCTAAAATCAGGCTTCTTGTCAAGCAGCGGATTATACGATTTTTTTTTTTGTGGTTCCCAGAATCTAAGTAGATAATGTCGTACGAATGGAAAATTTGCAAAAATGAAAGCTGGAAAAAAAATTTTGGTCTATTCAGTCGGCCGGTAAATATGGCGCCAATTTTTTACGGAAGATATTGACAACTTACCTACAATTTACCTATAAAATAATTCGATCGATAAATACGGCGCCAATTTTTTGCAAACAATATTAGCGACAACTTACCTACTAATTTTTTGCAAAAAATATTAGCGATAACTTACCTACAATTTACCTATTAATATTTACCTACAACACTATTTAGTATATAAAAATATTTATTCTTATTTATCATTTATTTACCTACTATTATGGTTTGTAGGTAAATAGACATATTTTTAAATTATTTTTTATTAATTAGTTATGTACAAAATTTAGTTGTTGGTAATTGTAAAGTGTATAAATTTACAATATAACATTAAGTTCTAATTGTTATAAATATTGTATAAATATTGGATTTTGAATGACCCATGTGGCCTGCGATTCTGATGTCGTTCGTTTATGTAAAGGCTTTTGGCCTTCTCACTATTAATGTATCATTTATGTAAAGGCTATAAATAGGCCTAATCAGCATGAAATAGAAATCATCAGAATTTCCTCTGAATTCTCTCTTTGTCTCTTCCTTATCTCTCTCTAATTATTTTGATTTACAACCGTTATCGGCCTGGCTCAGAGACGGAAAAGTGACCGAGAAAAGGTATATTTCTCTTAATTTTTATTTTATTTTTATTTATTTTGGATCAATCTTCCGCAGCACAAAAGCTATGTGATGAAACCATCTGGCGATGACTTGAAGCCATCTTTAAGATTAATACGGCTTATAGTCTAATAATAGACCCGATCTTCCATGAAGCTATCGATATTATTCGCCGTAGCACGGCCCAATATTCAAACTGACGAAGACAAAAAAAAAAAAACTAAGTCGACTGAAGTGAGCAGGAGAAGAAGAAGGCTATTGCAGTCTGAAATACTCAAGCCTGAAGCTTGAAGATAAAATAAAAAATAAAAAATAAAAAAAAAAATTTTATATATATTCAAGCCTGGCTTTGAAGACAAAAGAAAAAGTCTGCAATAGGCCAGTGGGCTTTAAATAATAATAATGACAATAATATGTAATATTTACGATATTTTATTTGAATATATATATATACATAATAATAATATTATTATTATTTTATAACTTACTAGAATGATAGTTATATACGATCTCGTTTATCTTTGAACTTAAAATAATAGTAATTTTTAGGAGATTCGAACCTTGGATCTAAAATTTTTTGATCTCAAAATGCTACCACTTGAGCTCAATTACTTTATTAATAAATTTTGCTTGTAATTCTCTTATATTCTTTTACTTTGATATATATTAATTATTTCGGAGAAATGTCAACATTGTAAGCAGATTTCTTTTCTTGACATTTTCGGGCAAAAATTATTTATCTTGGATTACGGATCTTTGAAATCCACTTGGATGCTATGAATTTGGAAATACTATCAAGAAATGTCGCATCCCGAAGCGGGGATGTGCCAGGCCTTAATTTTCATTAAGCCATCATATTGATGCAGAAGTTTAGAAAAGTGAATATCTTCACGGTTAAAGATCCATTGATCTGGAATAATTTGAAAGAAACGATATGATGCATCAAAAGAATAAGTAATACTTTTCCAAAAAGCCCATTATGATTAGCTTCATTTAAGATTACAAGATTTTTCAAGTCGGTCGGTGACTCTGGCTATTATTTTCAAATTAGCTCGATTTGCAGTATGTGGAGAAAAAGATCAGCGATGAGGACATCTCGAAAAACTTATACTACCTTTCATGCCTCTAACATGCTCCTGTGGCCCGGCAATATAGAGAGCGTCGTTTCTGAGATATTCGAGTTGTGCATGCCTCCTTGTAAACCCGAGCAAAATAACGAAGCTGACATTAAAAATCATCAATCGTCCCTCTTGGGTCGATGTCGTTGCGAAGCCAATGCTACATCAATTTCTATTCATAAACATGGACGAGGGCGTGGATGTCGTATGGGCGGGGCCGGCGGGTGGTCGTGGCCGTAGTCGTGGTCGTGGTGACCAGCAACTCTTGGAATCGAGGAAATTTTAATCAATCTCAAAATAAGAAAAACAACTCCTAACCAAGCTGAAGTTGGCTCGTTAGAACACATTAAATGGAAAGACACCGAGGGCCACATATGAGCAAGCATATGAAGCGGAATGCTATAGATGTGGAATGAAGGTCATTGAGCCGATACTTTGTCGTACCCAGACGAACATTTAGTTGATCTTTATCGGGCCTCATTAAAGGAAAGAACAAGCAGAATTGAGACAAATTTTATTGATGAAATGACATAATGAATTTGTGACCTCATCGAAGTCTGCTCCCCCGAAGATGGCAACCAGAGTAATGCAAAATTCTTTGATGATGAGGGTGCAGTGCCTTTAACTAATTTTGATATTTGATTTCTTTGAGGATCCAAGTGAAAATCTAGACCATTTGATTGGTGGTGGCAATGTTTGCTATGATTGGCGATAAGACTATTATATTACTTTTCTTATGTTGTTATCTAATGCAAACTTTGATTTTATATACATTTGTTTCTTTGAAAGATATATGGATTTCTCTTCCAACTTGATCCAATTATATATCATCTACTGGAGATGAATGTCTTGTTGGCTTGTACCCTGACCCACGATCCTACGGAATAAAAATATTTTCAAACTTAACATTAATTTCATCTAATGTCCCGAACTATCTCGGGTCTGTTGACCTAATTAAAGGCTCCGGAAGAGCTACAATCGTCTTGCCTAATGGTACCCGAGTTCAAATTAATAATGCCCTTTATTCTAATAAATCTAATATAATTTACTTAGTTTGAGGATATTCGCGAGAAATGGATATCACGTGAAACTATGCATCGTGATGGAAATGAGTATTTACTCATTACTTCTATTATTTTTAAGGGCAGCAAAATCTTGGAACAAATGGCTTCTTTATCATGTAGGTTATATCAAACAACTATAAGGCCTATTGAATCCCGTGCTATAATAAACCGAAGTTCAACGCTCTAAACATTTATATTATGGCATGAACGGCTTGGACATCCGGGATTCTCCATGATGCGACGTATAGTTACAAATTCTAATGGGCATCCATTAACAAGCAGACAAATTTTAACATCTCATGATTTTAATTGTGCTGCTTGTTCTCAACAAGTGATTGTTGAACCATCTTTTACTAAAGTTGTGTCGACTCCCTACTTTCTAGAAACGTATTCAGGGGATATTTGTGGGCACATTCACCGCCCGATGGACCGCTACCCATTTATTTTATGGTCTTAATTGTCGTCCCTTTCGATGGTCTCATGTATGCCTTCTTTCTACGAAGATATCGCGTTTGCTAGATTACTAAGCTCAAAATAATTCGACTAAGGGCCCAATTTCTGATCACCCTATCAAGACAATTCGTCTTGATAATCTTTGATGAATTCTCATCTCAAGCCTTCCTTAATTATTGCATCTCGATTAGAATAGATGTTCAATACCCGTTGCTCATGTTTCATACTCGAATGGGTTGGCTGAATCCTTTTATTAGCATGCAGTTAATTGCTAGACCTTTACTTTTTGAAAACCAAATTGCCTTTATCGGCATGGGGCATGCTATTATTCATGCGGCCAGTTAATTCGCCTCGACCTCTAATGATCGGGATTTATCACCATTCGACTTGTTTGGGTTACCGACCCTAATATTTCACATCTACATGTTTTTGGTTGTGCTGTTTATGTTCCTATTGCTCCCACACATCGACCTAAACTAGGTCCTCAGCAGCCTTAGTATTTATGTTGGTTTTCAATCCTCATCTATTATCCACTATGTTGAGCCTCTCACGAGGTGAGGTTTTCTTTATCGATTCGCTGATTGTCATTTTAATGAAAATGTTTCCCGCCGTGCGGGTGAGGAAAGCGGTCAGGAAGAATGAATGAAAAATTACATGGAATGAATCATCTTTATCTCATTTGACCCTCCCACAAAAACAATCGAACTAGAGGTTCAAAAGATAATTCATTTACAAGATCTTTACCGTCGATTACACGATGCATTTATTGATTGACAAAATTTACAAAATCACATATACCCGTTGCCAAATATCCGGCAATTGAAATTCCAATGGAAAAATTGAAATATAGCATGGCTAATGAGCACAACCACAATAATTAAGCGATGGCGACCTCTTGGCACCGAAAAGACACAATTCTAGAAAAGAAAAATGTTAAATTTTAATACTCTGAAGAGGGCGCTCTGAAGAGCATACAAATGAAAAGAAAAGTTGACAAATATAAATAATGAACTATTAGCCCCTGTGGAAATCAATTGATCAGTTATCTCATGAGTTTGTACCGGTACATAACAATGAATAAATCTATATCAATTATATACATAAGGGTAAAATCTGGAATCGAAATACTACCCTTATAGATGATGCTTTTTCTTTCCAAGTATTTCACAGACATCATAAATAATGATGAAGATCCAAGAGCCACAAAATATAGATGAATGTCGACGTCGAAATGATTGGTTAAAATGGAAAAAGCAATTCAAACAGAGTTAAAGTCCCTGGCTAAACGAGAGGTATTTGGACCAGTAGTTCAAACACCTAAAGACATAAAACCTATTGGATATAGATGGGTCTTTGTTTGAAAGCGAAATGAGCAAAATAAAATAGTGCGATATAAAGCACGCCTTGTATTAAGGTTTTCTCACAAAGACCTGGAATTGATTATGAGAGACATATTCTCAGTAATGGATGCAACTACATTTCGCTATTTAATATATTTAGCAGTCTCTGAAGGACTTGATATGCGGCTGATGGATGTAGTCACAGCCTATTTATATGGATCTCTAGATACTAATGTATATATGAAAATCCCTGAAGGATTCAAATTGCCTGAAGTAATGAATTCAAAACCACAAAGCATATATTCAATCAAGTTACAATGATCTTTATATGGATTGAAACGATGCAGTCGAATGTGGTATAATGTTTAAGCCATTATTTGCACCGAAAGAAGGATATGTGAATAATTCAGCGAATTTGTCCGTGCGTTTTATCAAGAAAGTAGCAGCCCGAATTTGCGATTGTGCGGTATATGTGGATGATTTGAATTTGATTGGGACTCTGAAAGAGCTCATGAAAACGATTGACGCTGCAAGAAGAATTTGAAATGAAAGATCTTGGGAAAACAAATATTGTCTCGGCTGCTGGTCAGTATTGTTCAAATGGTGTATTAATCCATCCAATCAACATATACGAGAAAAAAAGAGTCTGACGCTTTTATATGGATAAATCATCCCTTAGTTCCCCATGGTTGTTAGGTCACTTGAGGTGACTAAAGATAAGATTAGGCCTAAAGAAAATGAAGAATTACTTGGTCACGAAATACCATATCTTAATTGCAATTGGGGCACTAATGTATCTTCTAAATTATACTCGACCGGACATTGCTTTTTAGTTAATTTACTAGTAGAATCTGATTCAGCTCAAACAAAGAGCGCTGGAATGGAATTAATGTGTATTAAGATATCTCCGTGGAGCGTGTGACATGGGTTTTGATACAGACATTGGAACCCGCAATTGTTTGGTTATGGGAATCTGGTATCTTTCGGACCTCGCAAGCTCGATCCGCAGACGGGATATATATTTACTTATGGAAATCTTGCTATATCTGCGGAATCGGTAAAACAAACTATGGTATCCACCTCATCTGATCATTGATACTTGCCATGCATGAAGCTGGTAGAGAATGTGTTTGGTGAGATCAGTGACTCTGACACATGTGAGAATCATGTGGATTATCTTCTATTAAGAATGAACCAACGGTATTATATGAAGATAATCTTTGCATGTATTGTAGAATCAAGGAGAGTATATTAAAGGTGATCGAACTAAGCGTATTTCACCCGAGATTCTTCTATGCTCATGAACTTAGTAGTGGTGAGATCAATGTGCAGCGAGATAAGGTCACGATGATAATCTAGCGGTTATTTACAAAAGCAGCGCTCTTTGCAGCGTTCGAGAAATTTGTGCGTCAGTTAATTTGTCATCCAGCGAAAGATCTCGAGAATGAAGTATCATGTCACTATCGGGGGCATTGGTAAAGATATTGGTATCTTTGTACTCTTTTTTCAGCCGTCCGGAGTTTTATCCCATTGGGTTTTTCTTGCGAGAGTTTTAATGAGGCGTACTAATAATCTTGTGATGGTCATTCAAGAGGGAGTGTTATAAATATTGTATAAATATTGGATTTTGAATGACCATAATGACACAACGATTACAATGTCATTCATTTATGTAAACTTTTAGCCTTCTCACTATTAATATTATCATTTATAGCAAAGTATAAATAGGCCTAATACGACATGAAATAGAAATCATCAAAATTTCCTCTGAATTCTCTCTTTGTCTCTTCCTTATCTCTCTCTAATTCTTTTGATTTACAACACTAATTTCTTTTTACTTTTTAAGTTATTGGGCGCTAGGGCTAAGTTTTATTTGTATAATAATTAAATATAAAAATATAAATTTTTAGAAAATCATACATATATCATATTTCTTTTACGTTTTAACTTAATCAATTATAGTTTAAAAATACATCTTCATTTTATTATTTTATCTATTTTACTAAGAAGTATATCCATTTATATATATATATATATATATATATATATATATATATATATATATATATTTCAAAAGATTAAATAATTAATGAAGGTATAATGTTTTATAAATTAAATTTATTTTGTAAGATGAATGTATTGATATAATTTTCATTGTCAGTTTCGAATATTTTCATTACATCTCTTAAACTTTATAAATCAAATCTCAAATAAAATATGTTATATAAATCAAATTTATTTTTATCTAAAATGTGATAAAAATGTTTTAATAAAATTAATTTCAAATAATTTTTATAAATAATAAATATCGTCGTTATACATTAAAGAGTAAAGGTGTTTGAGTGGAAAAGCGACGAAAGGAGCCACATCGAGAAAAATCTATAGAAATAACTGAATTCTATTCTCTTTGAAGTGAAGAGAAGCCTCACGGATAGAGGCCATGTGACACTCCAAAATCCGGTCCGTTGACCAACGGTCAACTTGCGAAAATCTGTGGATATCGTATATATCGATATCCACATTGTCTAATACCATTAATTGGTATCTATGTCTAGGTAATCATGCCATGCCTCGACACTGTGATGCCCCGAAAGCCAAGGGATGTTTCGTTGACAACTTTGTCAGCCGCGGAATGTCGTGGATGTCGGGTAGCTTGACAACACTCATGAAAAATCGACGAGTCTCCTTTATGCAGGGAGCTCTACTGATACAGCATGTTCCAAACGGAGTTCTGCTTGACACCGGGTCCACATACGATCAGTAGCCACTTGGGCCCATGCATCAATACTCACAAAATATATCAACTATGTAACAATAATTCAAGAGTTAATAAGTCACTCTTAGTTCCAAACATATATTAAAATTTACAATTTCTAATACATATCATTCTGGCAAATACCAAAACCTGGCTTAAACTTTCTTCTAAAAGCGCGGCCTCTAGTGGCGCGTCCTCCTGTACACTCACGCTGCAGAAATAGTGATCCTCGATAGGGTGAGCAAAGCCCGATGATGATAATTTCCTACATGGGTTACTCCGCTACGTGCACATGTCATGGAAAACAAACACATCAACAAATACATGATCTAGCAGGTCTACATGCCCAATCCCATGTCTCGAGTCCTCATGAGCTCCCTCACACGTACCTAAGCCAAATGGGTAAAATCACGGAGTTTTCAAAACAAAGAAGCTTTGTTCTCGAAGGCACCCCTCTTAGGATTCAATAAATATGTTGGACTACAAGACGAATCTGTTGGATGCTCCCTTTGAAACAATTCATGGGCCTCCGGTGGTGTTGGACAAATCTCCCAACACAATTCTCAGAAAATCTTCCATCAAATTCCTTTTCACAATATTTTCTTTTATTTTCTTTCATGTCATTACACTCACTCCTAATATTCTAGGGTGTGATTGCATATGGAATGCATTATGCCAATCCCGACAACTCATGCTAATATATAAAACATGTATATATTAACATAATTAATTCACCTGATTCATGTTCTTTAAATTCACATCAATAACACCAAAATTAGCTCACATGGGCTAATTAAAAAATACAAGCAATTCATTTTGAATTACTAAACAACACAAAAATCACACCAAAAATCACGTGAACAGTGAAACCCTTTGGTTGGCATTGTTCACGGCCACACAATTAGGGATTTCTTCACTCGGTTCAAACCTTTTGAGACCGATAACACGACCTTCTAAGCCTCAACAAATCCCCATCCATAAAATGGCCCTTAAGCAAAGAATAAACAAAGTAGGAAAAGATCCCTACCTCTTGGAGTTGTCGAACTCACGAATCGGTGTCCCACGCATAGCCCTCATTGCGTATAACGGCTTACTTCTTGGCGGCTTGTCTGAAAGCGGTCAAAGGCGGAAATCTATAGAGAAGTCACACTTTCTCTCTCTAGAAATCTGATTTCAAACCTACTGCACGTTTTCTCTTGTTTTCCAATTGGAGAAGAAGACTATAGCTCTTTTGTCTTATACACTTAACATTTCAATAATTCTCATCTTGTCCTTTTGTCTTGATTTTTGACACATGGTTTAATCTAAGTCATTCATCTCCACCCACTCTCTAATCATGCAACATGTGTCACATGGGTACATGTAGTATGTGACTTTTGTCACATCACATGTCTCTCACAAGTAGTTTATGTGCAGATGCAGATATACAGCGTGAAATTAGGCAGTCTCGGAGGTCGACGAGTCGACATGGTGGCAGTACTAGATTTCGCGAGGCGATTCAATGGTAAAGTCTGTTTCGTCATCAGTTAGAAAATTTTTGATTTGACGAAATTACCGTTCTACTTTTGAAATTGAATTTTCCGGGTTTTACAACACCAAGCTATGAAGTTGGTGTCAGGATTACCTATGGATATTGTGTGTCTCGATACCACACTGTCCAATCCCATTTATCGGGTTATATTTATTCACATTCAATAAACATTTTATGTTATTTCCAAAACACATTTCTATGAGTTTAATTACCACTTCATACGTATCTTTCTAGCTTGTTTCTCGATACTTTTACAAAAATGTTACAAAGCCACAATTCAACTTTCTTCATAATTGCAGCTCCTAATGAGAGTCGTCCACCGGTGTATACCTTGCACCTGAAATGTTTTCCCATAAAAGGTGAGCCACACCTAGTAGAGAGACTCCTACAGAGGATATTACCCCCTTAAATGCACATGCAATGTTCACTTGGACACATGCACATATATATCAACATTCCATTAGATGATGCAACCTAATGGAATACTACATTTAGCATATGCATGAAATGAGATGAAACTCCTCAATGCATGAAAACCCAGAGTCATCATAGACTTCCGTCTACCCTGATGCATAGTCATTGTGTGATATCCATCTTCGATGAATTTCATCTAATGATCACTTTGAAACAAAATCAAGTTTTTAAAAATCAAAACTTACTGGATGTTTCACCTCCAAAGATCATTTACTAACAAAACATGTGTCTTTTTTGGGTAGGCAAATTTTTGGGGTCTCACTGAGCTTTGCATGTCTTCCTACACTTTCACGGGCTTTCACCATTAGACACGTATGTATAAGAAAAAATACCCAGGCTTTCACTTGAGGAGTATCTATCCTTGCTTTGCTACTACAGAGCATAAGTTTTCATGCTTCAAAACGTGGAACTCCATAGAACTCCGCTCAGCTTATCGGGCCCACTCAAGTGACCACGAGGATGGTGTGTGATGGCCCCATGCACTTACACCCATGAATGTGATGCCTCAATGCATATGCAATGCATTATGCCATTGCATGTCAATTCACTATCACATATGAAATACATGTCATATGGAAAATTTGTCATGTATCATGAACAGTTATATCAAAAGCATATAACTTCCAAACAATTCATCTCAATGTCAATATATTAGAGTTCATATATCAACATTCAATCAACAATCATCACCAAGCAAGTCAATCAAAAGCAAGCAAAGACAGCTTGGTTCTCACGACCAATTGTGGCATAGAGATGCCTCTGAGTAGTCATACATACAACCATCATAGGCCCACACAAACATGACATGCTTTGGCCCACCGTCTAACTCACCGGCCATGGGACAGTCCCCTGAAACCTCGATCCGAATTTCTGGTACCAAGTGTACGAAATGCGCATCAAAATCGATTCAAAAATCCGGACACAACAAATAAACGTGACTATGGCGGTCCAGGAAATGGACCATAACTTGGGTTGTAGAGGTTCGTTGGGTGATTCAGCTTATCAATTTCAACGATAGGCTACAATTTATATGAAGGACGGTTAATTCCCTTGGAGTTCCACACGAGAAAATCAGTCCTAAGATTCGGCCAATGCGTAGGATCAAAATAGATGACATTCCCATATTTTGAAATTGACTAACGACCTTAAAGCGAGGAACACAGCCATACAACACTTAGGGTGGAAAACCCCAGTAGGAAGAATCCTACATCTTTAGATATTTGAAATATCACACTTACAGTACCCCGCGGCGTAACTACGTCGTAGACAAACTTTGGCTTTTGGTCTAACGAATTCTGACCGTCGGAGCGTTGTAAGTCGAAGAAAAACCCTGCTGCTTTCCTTTTTTTTCCTCTCATTTTTCTTTCTTCCACCGAACTGATTTTCCTTCCACCGATTTTTCCTTCCCATTTACTTTGAAGTTACTTTTTTTGTGGTGTGACACATGGCTTCCATGTGTCACCTATGACGCCCCAAATCTGGGGGTCCCGTTGATAACCCGTCAACCCATGGATTTCCTGTGGATTTCAGGTGACTCGATACCACATTGTTGTGTCCCATTTATCGGGATCCATATTTTCACAAAAAAATGGTTAGAGTCTCCTTTTGTTGAGCTCTCCTTGACATACAACATAATGGTAAAATCAAAAAACCCGTCAGGTCTGTGAGTAGTATTTACCACCACAGGGTCCGTCTGTCCATATCTCAATATACATCCTTCACCCAGGGACCCATTCATTCACATTTAATTCTAAAAATATGAAAATAAAACACTTAATTACAGGTTGTAAGAAATTAGATCAAACCCTCTTACCATAATTACATACCAGACTATTTAGACAATAGTCCCAAAAGAATTTAGTTACAATTCTTTTATACAAAATACTTTATACAAAGTAATATCAAAACCTTATCAACCTCCTTCATAATCATGGCCTCGTCGAAGTAGTCTCCTATACACCTACATTGCATGAAAAGGCAGCGGGGTGAGCAATGCCTAATGAAAAATTCTCCTACAGGGCTACTCCCCACCTAAATGCATAGGCAATGGCTGTGGCCCCAACTGGCATAGGGTGTCAAGTGAGGGTCGCTCTTTTTTTTAACATAACCTTTACGCATATTCATATAATGTTAAACTTATTTAACTTGTATTATATTATGTAACTTGACGGATTACAAAATATATATATACAAGCTCCATATATGGAAGTGTTTAACATTTACAATATTTACATTGTTTACAAAATTTCATATCTAAAATAGACCTAAGGTCTTCCAGTGGGCACCTATTGATGTGTGGCCTTTGTGCTGGCGATGTGGATTGTCGGTCCTCGGCTTCCTCTTACGTACCTACGGATTGACAGTGCTAAGCTTTACACTTAGAAATTAATACACATGGATGACCTCTACTAGATCACCACACTTCTATACAAATGCATATAACACATATAACAGTTACAGATTCTTATCATTTCTCATATATATGCTTATCATAACCAGTTCCATTTCTTATCATCATCCATATACTTTTCATGTCATCTTGTATTTTACTTCTTGTTCTTGTAACTGTATACTATCATCACATAGCAGTGCTATGCTTCTCATATTCTCTTCATTTCATTTGCACATACTGTCATTTTTCTTTTATGTTTCATGTACTTTCAAACGCCCAAGTGGATCTGAGGAAACCATGAGAGCCCGAAGGGCGTATTCCTTGTGCAACAGTGGTCCATGAAGAATTGAAGTATTGTATTCTTGTATGAAATAGTGGTCATGAGGGCCCGAAGCGGCTGTAATTCAGCGTGTAAACGATGGTCCATGAGAACCGTGTGATATATTATACGAAGGTATCATCAGCATGCGAGGCATTGACCATCCATGGGCGGTATGGTGACTTCCGGAGACCCCTGCCGTGATCAACAAGGGATCTATGTCATCGACGACGGGGGCCTCGATATCGAACTTGTATGTTGCGAGACTTGTTTTCCACCCAATAGGCATGCCCGTCTATCCCTACACGGAGTTCTAAGCGAGCGATCAATATGTATTTTATGTTCGGTATATACCTACGTATTCCAGAATAATTATTGTTGTCGGTATTCATATGTGATATATATATATATATATACAATCATTTATTCATAACTTTGCATTTTTCATGTCTCATTGTATGCATAAATAACATAGCACCACGCCTTTATGAGTTATTTGTAATTCATAACTATGAATAACTATGATTTTCACGGGGGCCTCTTGTTTTCATGTTTTAAGGGACTAATGGGGTTCCAATCTTATCAGGCTGTCTATTGATGAATTCTTAACTCAATGGGATTTCCATGGGAGTCGAGAGCCACTCGAATCGGTCGGGAGCGAAGAAGTTATGACCTTAGAAGTTGAGTCATACGTAGTCAACCTAGGCAGCGACTGGCGTGAGCTGACACGATACGGGCGAGCTCTATCTATCACCTTGGTCCGAGATCTAATATCTTCCTCAGACATGGATGGATTCTTGACTCAATGGGCTTTCCATAGATTCGAGAACACCCAGTGGAGTTCCAACGAGAAGGATATATGACCTTAAGTTAAAGGTCATCAGTATGATGTTGAGCGGCGGCTGAGTGACGAGCTGACCTGACCTGGACGGGCTCGATCTAACACCTCGGTCTGACATCTAATATCCTCCTCAGGCATATTAATGTATTCTTGACTCAATGGGCTTTCCATAGAGTCCAAGAACACCCAATCGAGTTCAAAGCGAGAAGGAGATATGACGCCAGAAGTTGGAGGTCATGCGTAGTCAATCAAACAGTGGTGACTGACCGACGAGCGGCGACACAGGACGAGCTCGATCTAACACCTTGGTCTGACATCTAATATCCTCCTCAGGCATATGAATGTATTCTTGACTCAATGGAGCTTTCCATAGAGTTTAGAACACCCAATCCCGGAGTTGAAGCGAAGGAGTATGACACTTAGAAGTTGGAGGTCATGTGTAGTCAACCGAGACGGCGACTGAGCCGACGAGCTGACCTGACTGGACGAGCTCGATCTAACCTCGATTACGAAATCTAATATCCTCCTCAGGCATATGAATGTATTCTTGACTCAATGGGCCCGCGGAGTCGAAACGCAATCGGAGTTCAACCCGAAGGAGATATGGCGCCAGTTTGAGGTCATGCATAATGATCAACCAGACGAGTTGGCTGAGCCAGCGAGCTGACCTCTGAGGACAGGAATGCTGACCTCTACGGGATGAAGTCTCGACCTCTGTTGCGTGAGGTGTGCTGACCTCTGGCGCATGGGTGTCTTGAGCCTCGCTTGCATGAGGTGGCGACCTCGGTGGGCGACCTCTATAGGTGACCTCTCACCCGTTTATTTGTTCGGAGTAAAAAAAGATCATAACTTGGTCTACGAAGTCAGTTGAAATTCAAAGCCTGGTAAGTTCATTGATGTGGTTACAATTTACCAGAAGGACTTACTGCCAAATTCCCTTTATTTCTTACTCAAAAACCCGTTATAAGGTCCGGCTAGTTGACCCGAATTAGCGGTGACCGAGCCAGTTATGGTGACCTGGAGTAAAGGACTATAGTAGTCTACAGAGGTCCAAATTAGAGAGATTAAAAACCTAACATCAATTTTATTGTTGTGGCTACAAATTTCACTAGAAGGACTCACTTCAAATTCCCTTTATTTCTTACCCGAAAATAAGTTCTAGGTCAAGGTTGTCATTAGGATCAAAAATACGAGGGTACTTGGTTCTAATTACTTTGACCCTCTCCCCAACACCACTATAGGAGCCTTAGAACTTTTCTCAACTCAACCCTACACGAAATGAGTTTAGGAGTTCCCAAACTAAACCGTACACAAGATGGGGTTCAAACCATGTGTCCATCACTCAATTAGTAATTCCATGCACCTTGTGATCTTCTAACTTTCTCTTCTTAACTTCTTTAATATTCTTCTTAACTGCTTCCTTTTTCTCTTCTCTTCTCTCTCTCTCTAAGACCAAAATGAGATATTTATTTTGGTCTTATCCCTTCCCTGACTATTCACTTTCCGGTCAGGGAGGAAACTTCCTCCCTCTTTCCTTTAAGCCACTTGTCTCTTCACAATTTTATCCTTATTTCATTCTAATATCTTTCTTTTATTACTGCTGGTCCTCCAACTCCTATTACTCTTGATTGTAACTTATGCATATTTCTACTTTGGCATATGAACTTATTAAATTATGATAGGTCCCTAAATTGGTAACTTAGTAATTTACCCTTAACTGTGTATTAATTTCACGTTCTTGCTTATTTTATTTTATCTTTATTTTATTAGGACAAATATACTATTACTTTTTATTATCACACTACTTGTGTTATCAGCTGTTGGGTATAATTTGAATGACCCTAATGACATACATACGTTAAAATCACATTCCATCACGGAAAATGCAATCTTATATGGAATATTTCATGTCATACATGAGATGAGACTCCTCATGCCCATAACTCGAGTCAGGCAGGCTCCTACGCACATGCACATGTCAGAGTGTGAAAACTTAGTCGTGGTGTTTCACCCGATGACTTAACCCGTTGGACAACCCTCAATATTTATTTAATTTCATCAAATCTCGTGTGTTTTGTGGGTAGCAATTTGGGGTCTCACTTTGCAAGCCGCACGCCTTAGGCTTTACTGCATGAACTTTCATTCTTTGGATACATATGTCTAACCAAGAATAAAATTTGGGTCTTTCACCCTAGGGGGGGATCTACCCCATCTTGCTTCACCCAACACACGTATCATTATTTATTTTAATGTTATGCAACCGTGAGTCTCAATTTTGGACGTCGTCCCATTTCCGAGCATACCACATATTCACCAAGAATGGTGAATAACCAATACCATGCACACACACCGACTTGTGCTTGATATCACGTGCATATGAAATACGATTATGTCATTTCATATTATAACATATTATGCAAAATAAGAATTACATGCAACATATTGACACATGGATAAATTATATTTTCTACATATAATTTACTTCCATCATAAATTCCATGTCAATACATGCGTGTATGATTTTCACCGCGATGACATGTTATTCAAATTTTGTCCATAACAAAAAAAAAAAAACACACACACCTGAGTTCAAAAATTGATTATGAGCTGCGTAATCGAAAATCATGTTTGAAAATAGTCCGGAAAATTCGATTCCATTGTTCAGCTTGATCCGAAAAGTGATCAGGACTATCAGAAAACAATCCCATAAAAGTACGCGGTGACCAGAAAACGATCCAGAAAATTCAGTCTTAATGTCAGAAAATAGTGCAAATTTCGTGAAACTATCAGAACGATCCTGAAAATTCGGTCTAGATTTTTCAGAAAAACAATTTGAAAATTATGTCGGTTGTCAAAAAGCAGTCCAAGTAAATTCCTACACTTAGTCGAATTTTGAGATTTAAATTCGGCTTCTCACAACCTCAAAAGAAAACCCCAAGCCATTAAATTCCTTTAGGCTAAATAACCCAGTGAAAATTCCTGTGAGTTGATAAACTCAAGTTTTTGAGCCACTGCAACGTAGCTCGTCGTGTACCAACTTTGCATTTGCTCAGAAGCGAAAACCTAAATCCGTTCCATAAATCTTAAAGAAGCTAGAGCTTCTTACTCTACTTTCTCTCTCATTCGCATTTTCTCTCCTCCCTCACCTCGTGTCCATTTTTTTTTTTGCCAAAATGGTCATTTCCTAACACGACTTTTCTTCCTTCCTTTTTCTTTTCTTTTCTTTTTTCCTTTCTTTTTGATTCTTCCCTTTATTTTCTATTTTTCTCTTTTCTCAGATTCAATGAAATTTGATCAAAGTGGGAAAACTTCCCCCACTTTCCTCCGCCCATTACCACATGTCATCTCCACAATTTTCCTTGATTTTTCTTGATTTTTTTCCATAATGTCCACGTATGGATCCCGGTCCGACTCGATTGGCGGATCCGGCAGTCGGAGCGCGATCTTTTATCATACTATATACTATCTTTGTGCGGGACTCTCATTGATCATTCTTCATCAGGCCGGTACACGTACTGCTGACATCTGAGGCTCATTCTGTAATAACAAAAATCATTTGCATATACGAAAATTGCCACCGGGTGAATTGTCGTCACAATCTATACACATATCTGAGTCCCGTTTACTTATACATGTCTGATTTCTGTTACAAAACATGGTGCAGGCGGCGTTGTGCTTTCTATCTCACGAGATGACGCTCTGGCGATGTAGGATGTCTGTTCTCTAATCTTGTCTTACATGCAGCGCCTACGGATTGAACACGTGCCAAACTGCAGCAGGTGGGAACATAAGCATGGACAACCGCAATAGTGACTGTCATGACTTATACGTATGCATTCATATATCTATGCATATTCATATAACTTTTATGACTTATCATCTTTACATGCTTATTGCATGTCAATCTCTTTCGGTACATGTTCTATGTCTTTGGCATATCTTTTATCTATACTTTTCGCAATATTCCATGTTTCTCACTCCACTTTACATATTCCCTATATTTCTCATCTTTCCGTTTATGACTATTAAATTCCATGTACTAGTACTTATATCTTTTCTTAGACTATGTATATATCATGTCTTATTTCATATAGTGGCTACACGCCCATGCTATACTTTTCATTCTTCATTTTCGTACTTGTAATATCGTATACTTTCATATTATATGCTTTTATCTTGTATTTTTCATATACTGTCATCCTGTACTATCCATATACTTCATATGTTTAATACGTTCTTGATATCATATACTTTATGCTTTGAAGTATACTTTACGTACTTTTCTTGTATTGGTTTTAAAACCAATACTTTCATATCATATCTTTATTTTTTAGGCAATGCATTGAATTTATATCTCATCTTTCATATCTCAGTAAGTATAAGACTTATACTTTTATTATCATATCATATACTATCATATGTTTTCATATATGGTTTCATGTGTTTTCATATCTTTATACTTTTCATATACCTTTTCTCTTTTCTCTTACTACATGCTGCTTGTTCATATCCTTTCGTGTGCTATACTTTATGCTTTCTATCTTTGTATTCATGTCTTGTTCATGTACTCTATTTTCATATACCCTATATTCATATCCTTTGTTCATTTCATATCTTTGTTTCTGTTATAACTTTTCATATGATAGTCATATCACATTAGCACTCATATATTGTATTTTCATATGCTTTTCATGTCTTGTACTTTTCATATCTTGTCATCTTGTACTTTTCTTCTTATTCTTATGTTTGTCTATACTTTGTTCGCGTAGCGATCTTGTGCTTCTCATATCATGTCATATGTTCTATATATCGTTTCCTTTTGAGTTTCCGTGCAAATACCTTAGAGCGGATACGGGGAAATAACTATATGTGCAGAAGATACTATCCTTGTGCGAAGACGGTGATCTCTATCTATGTACCCAGAAGGTACTATCAGCTGTCTGAAAGCAGTGATCTCTATCTCTGTTATACCAGAAGAGGTATCATCCTTGTCTGAGCAGAGAGTGACCTATGCCCATGTGCTATGTAGTGACCCTTCGGGGCCACGAAGTGATCCCAAGCGGGATCTATGTCATCGACAAGCGGGGCCTCGATGTCTGTCTATGTATGCGACAAGCGTATCTTCCACATAGGCATGCTGTCATCCCTCTACCGATCTCTAAGCAGACAATCAGCTTTATTACATTTTCTGTACATATCTCATAAGCATGAATAACTATTGTTATCATAATTGCTTATGCAATATATACTATCATTACTTTAATCTGTATTCGTTCTCATATCTGTAGCTTCATATTATGGTTCTCATATTTCTCTATAATACATATATTCATATCTTTTTCTATCATTTTAGTTTTGTCTATCCTTATATCATGAATGCATATGCACTCTTGCCAGCATTCATATAGTCATATATATCTTTATCTATTCACTTATTCCTTTATATCATTATTGCATCATATCCTTTATACGTTTCTATCATGATTTTTAGCTATTCATGTACTTTATATTCTTATCATGTATGCTTTACTCATTCATATATTCATATATGTACCTATCATTAGTGTATACTCATTATTGTGCTTGGTCATCTTTTTACTTATCTATGGTTCTTAGCATTTGCATTTCTTATCATGTGTTCCTAGCATGTTTCCTCTTATTCATTTAGGTATGTCTATCATATATTCTATCTATCATTATTCTGATGTCTTTATCTATTCATATACTTTCTATATTTTCATCTTATAATAATCATAACATTATACTTTCCTATGATTTTCCTTATATTTTATCTATCATATATTCATATCATATACTTTGCATATACATTTCCTTTACATATACTTTTTCATGTACTTTTATGTTCATGTTCATATTCATGTTCATGTTCATATTTCAGTTCGTTTTCATGTTTCATATCATATTCATGTTTTCTTGTTCCTCTATAAATCTACTTTGCCAGAAATTGAATATTTCCAATTGACTCATCCAAATTCAAGTTATGGCATTTCATGTCAAACTGATCCAATTCTGGGTCTGCCCCAGGGACGGTTGTATTACTCATTTTCTCGGGGTCTTAACTTCATATTTGACACTATCTCTTTGTACTCTTTTAAAGCTAAGGTGCTAAGGGTTCTTCTCCAACTGGAATCACCAAATTCGGAGCACCGAAACTCAAGTTACGTCCGAAACAACCCAGACTACTCTATGATCAAAACTGAAACCAGGGCCCAGGCAGGCAATGGCCTGGCTTTGAGGTGAATTTTTGGGCGCCTCTAGAGTCATAATTTGATGATATCTATTTCTGGATGTTTGGTTTTCATGAAGTCTATTTTTAATTAACCACTTGAATCACTTTCAGGTGGATAAGAAATGGCAGTTATGGCCAATGCGAAAGGCCCGGTCAAAACGGAGCGAGTGTCTTAGGTACATGTCGACATGTGCGGTGCATGTTCGATTACGTTGACATGTACTGATACATGTTCAAGGTGTACAGGTACATGTCACCCGAAAAGGCTCTGAATGTGTGTTTTCTCCCACCATATTTTGCTACTTGATCAACTCCATGCTTCCTACACACATCAAAACCATTTCCTATTCCTCTTGTAACCTCTTTTTCTATTTCAATTCCTCTTTCAATACTTATCTTTACTTCCAAAAATCCTCCATGAATTTCTTCAAAACCATTCCTAATATGGGTTATAACCCTTGAACCAAATATGATGATTAGTTAGGGTTTGGTCCCCCATTTCTCTCATATTCTCAATTTAACTTATGAAATTTCTATTTTTGCATCCAATCTATTCTTCTTATGTCATATATATCCTACTTGGATAAGTTCCACTTTTACCCTTGCTTAGGATATTAATTCCGGGTCTCTCGTTTTATTTCCCGAAAATTCATATTTAGCTTATAATATACCCTAAACAAGTCCGAAAACTGCTATGGTATATTTCGGGGTGTTACCACATAATTTCCTCATTTGACACATGACTCAATGTGGGCCTTTCACTGAAGTGCCATGGCTCATTCCACTTGGAGTCACTCCCCTTAGGGTGCCATGTGGCATCCATGATCATGCCATGTCACCAACGCTCGGTATCTCGAAAAACTATGAGGTGTTGTCTTGGGAATCAGAAGCCCGAATTGTGAGTAACTAGATTCGTAGAATTCATGATGAAGTCGTTTCGTCATCCGATGTCTATAAAATTTCTGGTTTTCAACCGAAATTACCGTTTTACCCTTATTCAGAAAAATTAAATTTTTCTCGGTTTTACATACCCACACTTCATTCATGCATGACATCTAGGTGAAGTGTCACCCATGCACTAAGCCCAAGTGTACATGCCACACCTGGTTCTTCATGATGCCATGTGGCATGCCACATGTCACCTTGTCATTGGTCTGTTTCGCCTCGAAATACGTAAAATTCTAATCATCTCGAAATTCAATGAAATTCGGTTGGTTAACTAGATTTTGTGAGACGAATCCAACGGTGGGGTCCGTTTCGTCTACTGAGAGACCTAGAAAGATTCAGTTACACACGTAATATAAGCGGTAATTTACCGTTTGCAAAATTTCAAATTTACCGGGTTTTTCTGAGGCCATAGCTAGTGAAGCCATAAATTTTGGGAACCACATATCAGAAAGTAAAAGGGAACTCATTCTCTCTAAAGAACAAGTTCTCTTTTGAAGTGAAGTGAAGCCCGATGAAGGATTAGAGGACCTAGTGTGACACCCTTGAGACTAAGCTGGGGATCATCACATGGAGGGCCTCATGGGTTGCCACGTGAGAGGACACAAAGGAAGCCAGGCATAGGCGGGATAAGCCTTGGAGATTAACGAGATGGAATAAAGAGCAAGTCAAGGGCAAGAGTAATTGGGGCAATATGTCTACTCGAAGCTACTTTGATGTCTCCTCAGTAAAAAAGAAATTTCTAAATAAGCTCTTTAAAGGGGAGGAGTGGTCTCATAGTGGGGAGCCGAGACCATACCTTGGCGGTGAGCCATGTACGCCGGATGCCTAAGACACACATGGGCTTGAACATGCATGTTGTCTCATCTCCGGCCGCTAGCACAAGGTGATGCCCGACACCCGTGCATGTGGGATCATGTGGGATCGATGATGGCTAGCGACGAGACACGCCGGCAATGCACGCTATGAGATCGATTGTTGGCACGGGACACTCAATGCTTGTGCACATTGGTGGGTGATCATGGGTGCAATGCCATGGTGTGGTTGAGCGAGTGCATGGCAGTGTATTACAGCTCATGACTTGTTTGGTTGTTGGGGTTAGAACCTCGTAGTGAATGGCTTTTTGGACAGGGCGTGAGGACATTGCAGTAGGGGGATGACACTTTGGAATTTCTACGGCAGCCAACGGATGCGTGAAGAGCTTTGGTGTGCCTTGCACCTTTTGGTGAAAGGTAGCAATGGACACAACTCTTCGAGTATGGACCAAGTGCCAAGCAAAGAGAAATCTTGGACCTTTCAGAACTGGCACCTCTTAGAGAAAGGATCTTCAATGATCACAAGGGAGGCAAAATCGAATTTAAATATTCAAGAGGGCATATGTTGGGAAAGTGCATCTTGGTCTATATAAAGACCTTGTCTCATTGTGGGAAGGTTAGAGAAATAAAGGAGTTCCTTTGTAATTGTAATTGTAAAGTCTTGTATTGGAAGTATTGTAAACACTTTGAACAGTTTGTAATTTGTTGTGTTGTAATATAAGTTGGATTCATTTCCTATAAAACACTTAGTCTCATATACGCTACTTTTGGTGAGACAAGAGGGGAAAGGTTGACACACACTTAAAAAAAATCAGTGGTTGGTTTTTGGGGTGTAACACCTAGCATAGTGAAGCCCTATATTTTTTGGGGAACCGTATATGAAGAAAGCGCACTAAAGAGAAGGTCGACTATAGAGAAGCCCTATCACAATGAAGTCCTAGCGCAGTGAAGCCCTAGATTTTGGGGGAACCATATCGCCTCATGAAGTATTTCCTCCTCTCCGTCTCTCTCTTCATATACCATCTTGATGTGGTTTAAGATATGGAATTTAGGATATGTAGTTTTCATGGAATGAAGTGGGCTTCAGATTTTGAATTTGTGAAATATTAATTGAATAATTCCTTGTCTTCTTTGTCATTTTGCTATTTGGATTAGGCCATCTTCGTCAGAAATTTTTCTGTTTTGGGCATAGTTTAGTGTTTACAGAAATTTCTAACTCAAAGTACACACCATATCTAAGAGGTAAAGGTTCGGTGCTAATAGGTTGTATATGAAGTTGATGATATTTGAATAGAGATTGAACTGTGTTCTATCAACTTGAATAGATATTGAATTCTGAACCATTTCACGTACGTTTTAAAATCTCTTATTGGATTCCTTGGTAGATATGGCTGAACTCATCCCATTTTCACCTTAATGGGACTCATTCACTCACTACATTGAGTTGATAATGGGACTCAGCCTCTGCTACAACTTCATAATGGGCTTTAGAGGCTTTTTTTTTTCAATTTGACGTTAGCTTCCCTTTTACTGTTAGATTTAGTTGGAAAGTAAAGAAAAGCTTGGCAATGTTTGTAGTCACTGCAATTTTTATTATTAAACTGGAAATCTTCTTTATTGCTTTGAGATGTGTGTGTTTGGTTTGTAGGAAATATATAAAATTCTAATATTTTGGTTATGTTTGGGAGACACTGTCACATTGGAGGATAGAGAAATGGGCAAAGATCAGCACTATTTATGGGGAAATGTGTGAATTCCATTAAATTGTGTCAACCTTTATGGTGGTGGTTGCTGCCACTGCCTTCTCTTAAAGGAAGATATAGTTTGAATGTGAAGTAATTATATTATTTTATTTTAGGATTAAATTTTGTACATTCTGCAAATTTTGTTTTAGAACAAATAAGGTGAAACGGCAAAACTTAAGAGAAATGTTAGAAAAACTAAAGAAAAAATATATAGATAAAATCCTAGAACAAATAATTAAAAAAACAAGTGATTTAGAAGAAAGCAAAATAAATAGTCTTTAAAAACGATTTGAAAATCTTAATCTAGGAGAAAAACCAATTATCTAGGGTAGAGAGTAAGATTAATCCATTTGAATCAAAAATTAGTAATAAAACCATGAAAATAGTAGGGTAATAAATCCAAAAAGAAATTAATGTAAAAGAATTTGTTGACAAAAGAGTTCCAGTGGGCAAATAGACAGACCCTGATTATAAAATATGGAGGCATTTCCCACAGCAACTAGCTGGTATATAAAAGCAAGCTGACTACTTATAGTAACACTAGCAGCTGCTAAGTAACTTCAAAGCAAAAAAAGAACAAACAAAAGAAGTTATAGGCTGCTGATAGAATAAGATGGGAGCAGGTAGTGTGAGGAGACAAGGGCTCATACTCATTCGGGAGCAGAACTGCCGGGTTCAGTGAGTTTCCCCAACCATGGAGGAGGCAACATACCAGTCTGCTCATTGACAGTCTGCAACAACGGCGGCAACATGCTGTATATTCCGGCAATCTCCTTCATAGCCCCATTTCCGCCGCCATGAATATTATTAGAACCAGTACTCAGACGCTGATCTTGGGGTTGAGTCGGCAGACCAGCGAAATTGATCTTGGCAATATCAAGAGAAAAGAGCCATTGGTGACATGATGTGGTCTCTCAAAGCCTCATGGCTCCCACCCAAGTTGTTTGAGGAGAGAGTGTTCAATGAGGGCCCCTTATTGCCTCATCGCCATGATTCAACCGCTTCCTTCTTCTTGGCGTAGATCTGCCTCTGCTGCTTGTTGGCGTGCGTACAAGGCTGCATCTGCACTAACCTTTTCTCCTCTGCGCTCTTCTGTTTCTCGTACAAAATCGCATCTGCAGCTCTTAGCTTCTTGTACAGCTCCCAATTTGCTTCTTGTACCTATTCAACATCCAACCCACAAATATATGGATATTATTAAAGTGGGAAAAAGACTCTTTATTTTTGGCATCATTACATACTTTTAAAAGGTGCAAGGCACACCAAACCCAAAAACCTCCTAGAATTAGGAGGCAAGACACGGACCTGAGTGAAGTGTAATGTGACCTCTAATCCACATTACTTTTATAAAATATGATTCAAATTAAATTTAATTGAATTAATAAATAAATTGAGCATTCCTTACCTTTAAAAAAAGTCAATAAAAAGGTATATAAATTTCAATATATAATTAAAAATTTCAAGAATAACAGTGTTTAAAAAGAAAATTGAAGTTTCTAAAACGTTCCTTATCAAAAAAGAAGTGTCTTGAGCCTAAAACCATGCATCATTATTGATTCATATTATAAAGAAAAGATCTTTCATATCAAATAAATTCAAAGGGGTAGTCCAATTGGTTCATCTTAGTATTAATCATCAAATTGAGTTCCCTAAAATGAGGAACTACCGAACCCGATTGCTGTAATCATCGGTCCAGTTCCCTTCAGATAAAGAGGATTACCCTTAGAGGCTATATGGGATCACTCTAGGTGCGGACAAAATATTACTAAGCACAACATTTAGCACCAAACAGACCCTTAGGAGGAAAAATTGAGTCTAATTAATCATCCACTGTGAACCAGTTTGGGCTCTCACTATATATAGGGCGTACGATAGCACGCTCAACTTTTATGAAACCTTTTCTCAAGAAGAATTATCACATTCTGAGCGACCTTCGATCCCACACACCCATCCCTTTACCAAGAGGCTGTATTGTTATAAATATTGAAGAAACGTACAGAATACAAAAATAAAAGTGGGTCTCATACGTACCTTAATATCGTACTCGACGCTGGCCTTACTCAGTAACTCGGCCTTGAGTTTCTCCTTCCGAGTGAGGGCATTTTTCTGTTCTACCTCGGACTGCAACTCAGCGCTCCTCAACTCCACCGCCTTGGCCGCCTCACCTCCGCCAGCTGGGCGACTGGAGTCCACAGCCCTCTTGGCAGCCAACTCGGCATTGGCTTCCGCCACCTCCGCGTCCTTCCGGTACTTAAAGATCTCAACATCAGTCTTAACCCTAACCCTCTCTTTATCTCCCTCCCCTTCCCTCTGCATCTCTACGATCCTCGTCTCCGCATCAATCTTCGCCGCATTCTGCTTCGTCTGCCCATCACGCAGCTTCTGGCTCAACCTCTCCCTTCATCTTGGCTTCGGCCACATGTATAGCCTGATTGGCGGCCTCCATCTGAGTCTTCTGCCCCAGATATGAAAAATACTCATGACCAGGCACGTCCACCAATTGTTTGACATTTGCATTGTATATCACCAGCCCGAACTGGTCCAGTTCCAGTTGAACCTTCTCGAAAACCTCCTTCTTGAACTCCTTCGTCCCTTTGAAAATCTGCTCCATGGACATGGACGCCGCCAGAACCAGGTTTCCCCCTTCTATAACGCCTGTACGAGTTCGTTCATGGTTTTGACTGCTTGTCATGTGAAGAGGAGTTTCGCGTAAGGAGGACTTTTTCTTTAAATCCCTCACGCGCGGCCCGATCGTGAATACCGCCGGCCCAGGATGAACGAAGTTTCTCGGAGCTCATGGCCTGAACCTCGAACGTGTAGTTGACCGGCGACAGGTCAACGCGGGTGCATTTTTGAAAGGGCCAAACGTATGCTTTCTTCACCAGTCTTATGTCGACGATTCCCCATCCGGTGACGGCGAGCAACTCCGTCGGCGACGCTACTTTGTAAATCATGGTTGAACAGAGCACAGAGGTGAACAAAACTGAAAGTCTACTCTCTTTTTATAATGTATTTTCTCTAAATATTTTCCGATAAGGAATATGTAAGTGATTTAATACAATCAAATTTCGGAAATAAATAATTAATTAATTTATAACTGAAGAGCAGTTTCCATGTAGGATTAGGAAACTATTTGACAGTTTATTTGAAAACAATCTAGGATCATGGTTGAAGCATAGGTGAATAAATCTATCATGGTTATTGGTTGCACAGGAACATGTTCGAATATAGCAATTCAATGAAATTATGGAAAGAGATAAATTAATATATTTAGTTGCTAATTTAAAAAAAAAAAAAAGTTTTCGGAAGGCTATTACCAACAATAATAGAACGAAACGACGTGGTGAGCGAACACTTTTTGAGAGAGGCGGCGGGAATAATATGTGTGTCAAATGAACTCAAATGGTCAAAACTATGGGAGTTAGTAAAAGGTTTGGCTTATATGATAAAAAAAAAAAGGATGTCTACCTGCAGCTTACTGCCTAAGAGTAGAAAGCCGTCAAAGGAAGGAACAAGATAACATGGTTCGGCAAAGGAGGAAACTAACTCAAGGACATGACGATATATAATCTCATTTGACATTTAAAGAATTTAAATTGTGAATTCGGTTGAGATAAATTTGTTTTACCACCTCAAATCTTGTAAGATCCAACTACAACGTTTATCTGAATAGATGTCAATAATAATTATTATATTTTATTATTAATAGAAGTAATAATAATAATATCCTAAGGAATTTGACTTTTGGAGTATTTTCCGTTTGGAAGCTAAATCAAGTTTAAATTATTAAATAGGAATGTTGGGAGGCTATTTAATTAATTTAATGGTAGATAACATTAAGTATATATGTTTTTACTAAAGTAACATTAGTGTGTTTGAAAAATAATTTACATTACAATCCAAAACAAAAAAATGACTCAAAATAAAATTAAATAATTAACTTTTTTAAAATCCCTTAATGAGTTTCCCCTTGTTTTCTTAGATAGCTAGATTGATGTTAATAAAAGTATATTGACTTAACTACGTTGATAACTTTTTTTTAAAGCAAAACACTATAGCTACAACTTAGTAAACTGTGTCCCCACTAGGATTAGAACCGGGATTCCCCATTCTCTATCCCCTTGCATTTTGAAATATTCAACGTTCTATAACATAAGGTTAGGAAATAAGTTGATAACTTGATTTAAAACACTATATGATGAAATAATTTAATATTATAACTTTAAGTTACTAATTTTGATAAATTTGCTTAGTTTTTCAAGGAAAAATAATATTATTGATTTAAACCAATAAATATTGGATAGATCCAAGATACAAATTGCTAAACAATATCTAGTTTGATAGCATAGTGTTATAAATAAAACCTACAAATTTGATAATATAGTGACCAGAATATAGACTCTAGTTTTCAACATACTGACGAATGATAGAATCTATTTTTCTTATCTGAATCGCCCCACACAAATAAAAGCAATCGCGATAAGGCTTGATAGAAAATCGTCACATGTGGTAGCTGGGGTAATGACAAAACTAAACACCGCAATAAGACAATGACCAAAATACATATAAGGACCAAAATACACAAATGAAATGCGCGACCAAAGCGAAATAGTCAAACCAAATTCAAACATAAAACTTTAATTAAAAAAAAACGCTTTCTAACTAGTCACGAAAAAAAGGGAAAAATGTAAAAAAAGAAAAAAGAATATAATAGCTAAATAATAAGATAAACTACAATAAGGTAGCCAATTCCAAATATAAAACTTCAATAAAAAAGCCTAATGAAAACTTTCTAACCAATCAAGGGGAAAGAAAAAAAACCTAGTTACACTATCAAAAACATAGCTCGTAACATAAATAAGAAAAATTCAATCATATACTCATCTCATGAAAGCTTACATATTTTAATTTTTAATTCAAATTTTCAAAGTACACTCGAGGAGACACGACAACAACACGAAAAACAAGATAATACCTAAATATTTGTTAAATAACCACTTTATTCAACAAGAAAATGAAAATGAGATATGTAAAGGGTTACTTAGTTGTTCAGTGTTTAAAATGTAATTTAATTTTACCTTGTTTAAGCCATTAAAAGCTTATTTATTATTTATTCGAGTTCGGAAACTTGTGCCATTTCGGGGATTTGTGTTGACAACCCGTCAACGTAGGAATAAATTGTGTCTCATATCGTGAAACTCATACATGAGTAAAAACAGCCATTTGGGCCCATACATAAGTACTCACCAAAATACATCAACCAACTATGTCACAATAGTTCAAGAGTTATTACATTACTCTTAATACAAACACATATTAAAATTAAGAATTCTAATACATGTTATATCAAAACATCAAAGCCACAGCAGGCTTTTTTCTAAAAATCGGCATCTAAAGGGCGTCGTCTTCTCGAACAATCCCTGTTCCTAAAATAATGATCACTCGACAGGGTGAGCAATGCCAAATAGTGAAAGGAATCTCCTATATAGGTTTACTCTCCACCTAAGTGCACATGCAATGATCCAATATAAGCACTCAAGCAAAATACATGGTCCTACTTGAATGTCTACATGCCACTGATCTCATGTCTCGAGTCCTCTAGAGCCTCCTCACACTTGCCTAGGCCATGTATGAAAAAAACATCATTTTTAAAACAAAAGTTTTTTGTTTTCGAAAACACACTACCGAGTTTCTGTAAAAAATATTGGACTACCCTCCGAGGCGAATTGGTTGGAGAACCTTCCGAAACAATTCATGGGCTCCTACGACGTAGAGTGTGGACCATCTCCCAGACCTAATTCTCAGGAAAATCTTCCCTTGAAATTCCTTTTACAACCATATTTCCATTTTTCATTTCTTTCATGTCATGCACTCACACCTAATTTCCTAGGGTGCCCCGATGCATATGGAATACACTATGCCATTTTCAAACCACTCATGCTAATATATTTACATATATTAACACAAATTAAATCACCACATCATGTTAACACATCAAATTCCATGAGAACAACACATAGACGTTTTTGGTCCAATTCATACCACTGTAAGATTGATTTTTAATAGTCCAATCGAGAGCGTGAAATTTGTCAGGTGGGTAGCCCTTTCTTGACATCGGTTCCACTTTGTGAAAGCCAAATCGTGACCGTTTAAAATATAAATGCATGTTAAAACATAATTTATCGCATAATCATCACACAACCACCCAAAACAATCCCTACACTGTCCAAAATGGGTTTAAAATATTCCAACAATTCGGTCCTAAGTTTTGGGACCGATCAAACGGCCACTCACGGCCTCAATCAACCACAAACATTAACAAAAACACTTTAAATAAAGAATGCAAGTAAGTAGGAAAACCCACACCTTCCGAAGTTTTGAAACTCCACAAAACCCGGTACCAGTACATTAGTACCGTAAGGGAACAACTGCTTCTTACCACCGTGGAGCTTAAACCGGTCCAATCCCTGGGAATCCTAGAGAGAAGGTAGAGCTTCTCTTTCTAAAATTCCTCCCTTTTCTCTCTCTTTTTCGTTTGGTCTTTCTCTCTCTTCCTTTCCCTCCTGACCGGTTTAGTGCAGGTGAGGTCGAAAAGTCCTGTGCACCACATGTCCAACTCTAAGTGGCTCCTTGGGATTACACCACATCATATCGATTTACTTTGAGATTTTCACCAAATGGCATGATGTCATGTGTCTCATGTGAGCCCCACTTGTGACACCTCGAGCCGAGGGGAATTAAGTTGACTGCCCGAATCAGCCAGCGAATACAAGTGAATGTCGGGTTACCCGGCCTGCTAGAAAATAGGCGGAGTCTCCTTTGTACGGAGGCTCTACCAGTACGGTCTGCATATGCATCCCGACAGTCGATATGATTTCCAGCATGAGTAAAAGCGATTTTTGAGCCCATAAACAATACTCATCACAATATACCAATTATATCGATAGTTTTAAGGATTAGTAAATTACTCTTATACAACATATATTAAAATACTCAAATTCTAATACATGTAAATATCGTCGAGGCGAAGCCACGATAGGCATATTCTAATCTCGACCTCTGGGACAAGTCGTCCACTTCTGTGCACATGCAAATAAAGGGGGTCCCACGACAGAGGTAGCTAATGCTCGATGCAGAATCGCCACTAAGTGGAACACTACGCCGCTTTAAGTCTTGGTCTGATGTTTCCAGTTTAAACATACATTGACAATGCATGATCTGCTTGAATGTACGCGTGATCGGCCTTCGGATCCAGGAGGTCCTCCCACTTAGACTCTACCTACACTCGCTAAGCCTCGTGTAGGGGTGCCCCATGTATTTATTTGTTTGTTTGTGGACAATCTAGATGTGTATATATCGATTGGGCATTTCAGACGATTGATATAGTGTTTCTGTTGTGGACAACCCTCGATGTGTATATCAATTGAAGTAGCTCAGACGATTGATACTGTGTTGTTTGTGGACCACCCTCCGATGTGAATGTCAATTGGGCGCTTCGATGATTGATATTTTAAGAATTTGGACTACCCTCAGATAGTGTGTTTTTAGACAACCCTCCAGAACCTTTTCTCTGGGCTCATCTCATGCACTCGCTCCCATAATCTAGGGTGTTCAGTGCATATGGAATAAATATATCTTAGTTCAATCTGATGTCGCATCACGGAAATATATAAGCTTATGAATATACTCGCATAATTCAAATCACCTGTCATGTTATGTAATTATCTGATTCATCACATCAAAAATTAGCTCGCCCAGGCTAATGATCAAATATGGCGATTTAATTTAAATCACTTCGACGAAGCAGCATATTCCTTGCTTAAATATATTTTTGTATCACTATTCCTATGAGCGGTAAAAACCTAGGTTTCACGGTTCAAACACACATCCATTCATCGGTTCACTTAGTGAACGGGTTTTCTGCAGCCATTTAGAAGCTCAATCCGACCAACTTACATAATTTATCACAAAATGCATCAATTAATAACACAAATCAGCCATGGAGCGACCCTGTTTGCTCATTTTCTTTCAAAAATTTGTATCGGTCGGTCCCCGAGGTTTGAGACGTCGAAGCGGCGCCGGCGCAAATTCAGTATGGCGTTAGTAAGCGCAATATGAGGAGTAAAGCTCAAGTAGGGAGAAACCCTACCTTTCGGAGTTTTTGAAAACTCTAAAACCGAGTCCATGGCGTGGCACGCTCCGTAGAAGCGTCTTTCTTACTCGGCAGAAGGCCGCGGGGGTCGGATGCAGTATTTTAGAGAAGGAAGACCTTCTCTCACTTAATAACTGTTTTTCGTTCCAGCAGCTACTGCCTCTCCCCCTTTACCCAGGTCACGTTTTACCTTTTTTGAAATGTGGGAGATGAAGAACTATTCCCTGTTTTGTCTTCTTGCGACTTAGATCAAACTTAAAAATGACCATTTTGTCCTTCATTTTCTGAGATTTGATGATGTATCACCATTAGCATCCATTTTCATCATTTCTCACACTCACACGCTTTATAATCTGTGGAAATGCAGTGTTATATGTGAGGCTTTTGTCCTTGATAAGAAAATCGTTTCTGACTGCGACAGCGAGTACTCGGCGTCATTCTTTCATTGTCTCGAATTTAATGGAATTTTGCGTCTTTTGACTAGATTTATTGAAACGATTATGGTCTGGTCGTTTGTCACGAGATCCCGAAATAAATTATGGATTTACCCAACCAAAATTACAATTTAAGTAATCAAAGTACTATTTTGCCCTTATTCGAGAAATTAGATTACCGGATTTCTGTAGTGAGCTCAATGTTTGGTGCTCATATTGACACGTGGCGCCTCTTAAGCCACTCACAAGGTGTCAAGTGTCCTGCACTACCATGTTGCCTCAGCGTGAAATTATTTGTATTGGAGATCGACGAAATTCAACATGATAATTAGATTTCACGAGACGATTTCAACGGTGAAGTCTGTTTCGTTATCCGAGATTTAGAAAAATTTTGGGTTTTGACCGAAATGACTGTTTTGCCATTTTTCAGAAAATTTGATTTTCTAGGGGTTTCACAAAACTAGACTTGATATAGAAATTATTTGAATTATATTTAGTTTCTAGTTTGAGTATTTTAAAATATTTAAGTTTTCAAATTTTAGAAAGTTTATTTTTAATAGGAGATTTTATTTTATTTAGTTTGAATAGTTGTAAACAGGAGATCATGTAATTATTGAACAAAATATGATAGTGGTAGTATAGAATAAAGTTTCTTTCCCTCTCCCAAATTTATATTTCTTGTAATTGTGTGTTTTCCAATTTTTGAAAATCAGATTAGTCATCAAACAAAAGTTATGGTTCATTAGTTGAATGCGATGGTCGTGCGTTGAATCCATCGTCAATCGAGTCATCTGACCTAATAAATATATTTTATATATTATAAAACTAAAAAATAGAATTGTAAACTATCAATTTATATATTAAAAATTACATTTTTGAAAATATTTATATATTAAAATACTTAAAGCAAGTTTTTGTTACATTTTTTTAAAGGATAAACTCTGAAATTCTCTTTTTAATTATAGTTTTATTAAACTGATAAATAGATAATGTTGAATTATTTTAATTTTTAGTTCAATGTTTTTACTAGTTAGCTTTTAGGTTTTATTTATTGATTTTTAATTTAATTTTAATTATTAAATTAATAATTTATCTCTAATAAAAATTAGATTTAAAAATTTAAATCAGAGTATGTAACTACAAAATTATTATCTTTATGTATTCAATATTTAAAATAATAATATTTTAAAAATTAAAATTAATTAAATAAAATAAAATAATAAAATAATCCAAGATACATATCAAATTTAAATGTATTAATATTTAGATTTGAAGATAATTATGTAATTTGTAATTTAAAAATTTTTTTTGATATTATAAATATTTTTTAGAAATATATAGATTTTTATTATGAAAAGTAATAATAAAAAAACGGAGTAGGGTCATCCTCTACTTTCTGATGAAAACGTCAACCCCACATAGAGGGGGAAAAAAATTAGGCTCTTCAATACCTTATTCCCCATGAGGTGAACTGAATCAGTTGTTTCAATGAAAACCGGACCGATTGGTTGTAAAGGGGACTTTACAGCATTACATCTCTTCATTTTAGCATATGCTTTCTCCTGCCTTCTTTCCACACAAAATCATTTTTTTTTAAATTGTTTATTTAGAGAGCGTGTCACGCAGTTTATACGATGAAGTTTCAACGTTTAATATACCCTTGGCATAAAGGGTCCACAGTTCAATTCAAGTTCAATTGAGACAGTTCTTCACATTTGTAAGTAGTGGTTTTAGAGTTTATTTGGGATTTTGTATAATTTTTATTTTTATGGGAAATAATTGTTTTTATGAAAAAGATTTAGGAACAGTAGATCAAGTAATTTTAGTGGTGCCAACTGCCACGAATATGATATTTCTTTGTTCTGAGATGTGGAGGTTTATTTTATTGTTTTGTTTTTTATATACAATTTGTATCTTTTAAGAAGAAAAGTAGAACGATTAAAAAAAAAGAGTTGAAAATTAAAAGACATATTTAGTTCATTTTTTAAAATATAAAACACCATTTTGTTGTTTTCTTAAAATTTATCTTATTATGTGAATTTAGTGTTTTCTATGTTCTTTTCGTTTTTGAGAACAAAAAATAGAAATCAAACAGCCCAAAAGTCCTTATTCCATTCATTATTATATTTCAAAGGTAGAATATATTATATGATTTACATTATAAATGAAAATTTCAAACCTATCTATAATTTAGGTATATTTAATAGCGGTACAATACAAATAGTGTATTTAAAAATACAATTACACTAAAGTACAATGAATTACAACAATATTTTTATTATTATAATTTCTACACTTTTAAAATTCAAAGTTGAATCAAAAATTCAACAATCTTTAGGCTTAATTTCTATAATTGTATATAGTTGATTCTTAAACATATCCATGTTTATATGACAAATTAACCGTTGTAGCACAACACAAATACTACCCTACCACACTAACAATAATTTCACAAAAAAAAAGTAAGTTCACGATATTACCTTATTTATTGTTTATTTCATTTTTTACTTGTAACCAAATTGAAATCTAGCTTAAGATAGATTTCATGCCTAGATTTTATAAATTATATATGGCTAAGTGAAAAGTAAGATCACAAATCTTGCTCTTCCTTTTTTTTATTTTTGTTTTTGTTTTGAAAGATGCCTGAATTTAAAATCTCCCCTTCCTTAGAAATGGATTAATAATTTAACTAATACATTTTCCATAACTTTCCCTACTATCTTTGAAACTATGTCTTCATCAATGCCAGAGATTTTGACTCAGCACCCCCACCATTGGTCCAAATTAGCACCTAAACTGAACTTTTCAAATCAAAATTTCACTGATTTCGTATCAGCCCTTTTAACAAAGGCAATGGGTTTTCAAACTATACTATGAGAATAAATACAACAATGAGTTATGCACAAAGGATCTATGGAAGATCTGAGTTTTGAATCATATGATATGGGTACCAGTGATAAAACCCCATAAAAACCAACATGTCTAAGGGCTCCTCCTCATAAAGGGGAAAAGAAGAGAGACGACTCTGAGGAAGAAACCCCCAATATGCTGTTTTACTGTTAGTATAGGAACCATCCCATCCATCCATCCTTAGCAGCTTCTTTTTCGGTTGTTAGTCCTTGAGGGCCCTTTCGTGCTACTTTTTGGAGATGACTCTCCTTGTATTTTTGCCACAACGGTGCCATCTTTGATCTCGTTTGAGGTCGGTAGCTGAAGTTGGTCAGCCATTTTAGGATCATCCTTAATTTCACTAACTTTTGCCTGTGGCTGCTCCTCTGTCTTTCCTGTTTCTTCTATCAACATCATCAAATCTCCAAGCTGAAAAGTAAAAACGGAAAAAATCAGGTATGATGATGGTGCAAACAAGAGAGATAATTGTCACCCATTTCAACAAGGTTCACTAAAAAAAAGTTTTACCTGTTCCTCCAACTCCTGTATTCTATCATCCTTCGGTTTAAAACCTTCTTCTCCGGGAAAGTTCAAAGCTCACGTGTCAAAACCAAGTAGCATGTAGGGAATTCATGAATTAGTGGTTCATGTGATACTCTTCTCTTGTTTCCCTTCAACAGAAAATGGTAGGTTTTCTTTGGAAGTTGAGATGGAGATTGAGTGGTAGCTTCCCTTATCGGTGAAACTATCCGTTAAATAATGGCTCTTTCCAGGAGCAGGCAAAGCTCCTACTCTTCTAGTTCATTGATTATCAATGACTTATTAAGTGGATAGCCATCAAATGAACTATTATGTGCAGTTGAGGAAAGAGCAACTACATTGTTATATACCTGGTATAGGATGTTTTGACCTTTAATTTGATATATTACCGCTCAAGGAAGCCTCTCTATTTTGTTAAGTGACATGTCTTCAATGTTTGGTTTCAAAGAACATATAAATTTCTATGAAATGCAAAAAATGCTATGGAAATAACAATTTCCTATTAGATTCTGCAATTTACACAAAACATGCATTTTTCAGTTATATGAAGCCAATTCCTTTTGATTTTCTGCAAATTGATGGTCTGTATTTTGACATTTTCTACATGGAATGCAGAAGATATTATAGCATCCATTCTCTAGAAAACTGGTACTCACAGGTTAATGAGAAATCAAAGACTTAAAAAAGGACAAGATCTTATTATGGTCTCCCCATGGAATTTTGCTCAATTCAGTAAGAATATTCTAAAACCCTCTGTTCAGGATTCATTTCCTGCATTGAAATGAAGAAGTATTGAAATGTTCAGGAATTTGACCCCAATTCCTGAAAGAAATTTAACACTGGAATAGGAATAGATATTATTTCTTGGCTCTAATTCATGATGTGGCCAAGGCCCAAGACTAGGATGGATGGCTGTTGCAATTGCAGTACTAAAATTTCCTAATTCACATAATGGGTGTCCCATTCCATGAAGCAAACAGAGGCCAAATTTTCTTGTTTCATACTAAACACAGAAGACATAAAAGCTCAGAGCAGTTGCAATGGTACAAACTACAAACAGGACATATCACTTCACTTTTGCACTATTTACATATAATCCTGCCTATAAAACTTCATTGCAATGGATTTTTGGTTGATGTGGAAATAAAGAAGATGAACATACCTCTCTATTTCCTTTATCTTTGCTTCCCATATCTCCTGATTCGCACAAGATTCTCGTTGAGCTACTACAATCGAGTGAGGAAAAATACATTTTATTAGCAAACCTAGTAAAAATATATGAATAACATAAAAAATTAGAAATTCAACCATTTGTTAATTCATTTTAGTAACAAACAGGCTTTATAGATTGCTCTAAAGTCTAATATCCTTACATCATCAAGAAATTTCTTCTCCTTAACTTTGTTGTCCAGCAGCTGGAACCTGTAGTTTCAAAGTCACAGCCTTCTCAACTGCTTCAGAAATTTCCGTCTCAGTTTCTTCTTTCACTTCTTGCAGTAGAGACTCAAAATACTAGAAGAAAAAAAGTGGAGATTAATACAATAGGCATAAATAGTTAGAACCTTCTGCATCTCTCAGTAATTATGATGGGCTAACAAAGAAATGTCTGGGATGCAAAATTCCTAGGGCCAAAACATGTCTATAGGCACACACAATTCAATTGATTGAAAAAAAACAATGGAGGGAATGTGCTTACCAATTTTGGTTATCAAGTTGGAAGTGAGAGATCATTGTACTCATTAACAATCTGTGCAAATAACACTGAAAAATGAGTATCATTCAATGCAAGGAACATAGCAGCAGTTAAAATTAAAAAGAATTGTTTAGAAAAGATGAACATACAGCTTCAACTCTGCTGTTCAAAAGAGCCTCACTAATTGCAGCATCATCACTACAGTCACAACTTCCACAACTATGATCACCATGCACACAATGGGCATTCAATTTAACTAGCTTTCCATCAGTTTTGGATTGGATTAGACGGTGAACATAGTTGTTCCCAGCATAATCCCACACACGTTGTGTTTCCAATTCAAGAGAATAACAATGCTGTGTTTCTTTCCAATGTCTTATAGCATAGCCTTCCTTGTACCTGCATTAAAATTTTCGAATAAGTAAATGCAGACAAATAACATCCATACTTGTGAATTATATGGTATATCCCCAGAAGGACCAGAAAATTAACGATTTGTGCCTCACCTTGTAAACCACAAATAACATAAATCAGAGATTCTCAGAAGTTTGACAAATAAGCCATATTGACTTTTCAGGCTGCTGCTGAGTATCTGCATACCTGAAGTAAAATGCAGAAGACAAGTGAGTTCTCAAGTAGCTTTTGAAAGTTTCCTTTATGATAGACAATAACCTGCAACCTAACACCTCATACTAATAAAACTACACTATCCAAAAAAAACAAAAAAAAACAAATAGTACACAGAAACCACTGCTATGATGTAATAAGAAGCCATATGAAAATTATACAAGTGCAGGATTGCTTAGATGGTGATAACTACACTCGACCCTCAAGCCTTAAAAAGCTTGAGCAAACCACAGAAGAAGAGATTCCCACTTTATTTTGTAACAGAATCCATGTTCTCTTACTTAAAAAAAATAAAAAAATAACTGGAGTATCTATGCTCTTAAAGCAAAGGTCAAGAATGTCAGCATAATTTAGTATTGGATCATATTAATTCAAACACACACAAGGAAACAATTAAAGTAAATCTTGCTAGCAGAACCTGAACAGAAAAGAATAAAAATGGGTCATGCCTGAATCTTTTGCAAGGACAATAAGGATGATAGAGGTCATTACACATTGGTTTCCTTGAACATACTCTTACATAAAGGTTATTTATTTATTTTTTAATCAGTAAAACCAAAAATATTATAAACAAAAAGGGGTACTAGGATCCCCACCATTATGCAGGGAAAGATATGGAGGAACCAGCCTTTACAAAGAGAGAAGGGTATATAAAAAACCTACCACCCCAAAACAAGCTTGAAATGCACAAAATTATTCTAACAAAAGGTTATGCTATTAAAATTTCTTGGTATGTCGTTTCTATTTCTAACTTTTTCTTGGCTTCAAAAACCATATAGATCAAATGCAAACACTTCATAGTTTAAGTAAACTTACTTACCCTTACGGTTCGATAAGAACTATCATTGGTAGCTGATTACTTACTCAAAAAGGCATGATTTAAAAGTGTTTTTGCATGATTTCAATCTCTTAAAAACACCAATTCACCCATTTGTTACTCAAAGCAATCAATAACTAATAAGTTGACGTATTTAGGAGTGTTTTAGGATATTATGATACAGAAAAACATGCCTAAAGGGATGCTACAAGTGTTTGGAAGAGAGAATGAGGGAAAGAAAAGAATGAAAATATGGAGTTTCACATTTTCGCAAACCTTACCCAAAATTTGGCAAGTCCTTGCCAAATGGTTAGTGTTGAAAAAGGTGAGTCATGGCCACTATTCAGGTGTTTATGGACCCATATCATGTTTTGGAGTAGCCAAGAGTATCAAATATTGGAAGAGGAAGGCTGGAAATACGTATGACAACTTTTGCAAACCTCTACCAAATTTTGCAAGGAGTTGCTACTTGCTACATTTTCACAAACCCTATGGAATGGGATGGAGGCTTGCTTATATGTTTGCCTTCAACATTACATGTACTTCCACAACCAGTGCAAAAATTTTACAAGTCCTTGTAAAATATTTGCAAGCTCTTGCAAAATTTTGCAAGTCCTTGTGAAAGTTTTGCGATGTGTTACAGAACTCCCAACTCACATATATCAACTTCCTATGGCACTAAATAGATGTTCTAAACATTTTTACATGTATTTTTGATGCTTTTAAAATCTAATAAGATGTTGTCATGTGGCAATCTTAGCTAGGGAATACTATAAATGGAATTTCGATATCTAATTAAGGGCGTTTGATCCTTATAGTACTTTTAAATTTTAATAGCCAGGTAGTACTTTCTCTCCTTTCTCACTTGTCAGGCATGCCTTGTAAGGCCAAAATCCATAGCATGAGGGCTAAATTCTGCTTATCTCAAGGCCATTGGAGGTTTATCCAGCTGATAACTTAGGCACGTGAGATGAGTGAAAGTCTTACGTCTTGGTAACCGAACATCCACAATTAATAAAAAAAAAAGGATCCACTTATCGCATAAGAAGAATCTAGAGAGTGGATTTATGACAAATTAGGCTTTTAGACATAAAACAAAAAGGCATATTGATCCAATTTGGTTAATTAATTGACAAATTTGGAGGATTTCCTCTCTAAACTGCTTAGGTGACGATCACATGGCAATCAAAATAGATTCATCAAATTCTTAGTAGTTGATGGGGAATAGGCCGTGAATGCATGTATCATTTGGAAGCCAATTTAAAAATGAATAGTTTTAATGCTAGTAATTGATCAAACTAAATCAGAATTTAAATAATTTGGGGTGAATTTAGAATCTAAACTCAATCCCAAATCTAAGATTGGTTTAGATGAGAATGTGGATACTCAAGAGGGCTGCAACTCTATCATCTGTTGATCGTGGATTTATTTTCTTCTCATCGGGAGCTGGGGCTTTTTTATTTTCTATGCAATTTGTTTAATTTTTTCTTGAAACTTATAACTTCAAATTATTATTGCACCCTTTCGAATCCATATAGACAATCGACTAATTAATAATACGCGACATTTGAACTCAGAAGCGAATTAACCAATCCGATAATCTAAAAATAAATTAAGAACAAATCCTTGTAACCTTCTCAATATAAGGATGTATGGAAGATAAGCTATTGCAACAAACTAAGTATTTACTATTAAATCACAATATAGAACACACAGCTTCTTAAATAGATACTACCCAGATTGATAACCTAGAAGGATGATTTTTGAATATACGGTTACACACATTCACCTGACCCCTCTGCTTTTCTGACTATCAAAATAATTCCAGCAGAAAAAAAAACAATAATTCACTCAGAAATGGGATCACGAACACAAAAAATAATGTGGTAAGAGTGAGCAAATGAGAGAAAGAGAGAAACAGAGAGAAGATGCGGTACAAAAAAACTCACCGGACAAGAAGAATCTGTCCATTTTACAGTATACAAGAGCAGTGGAAGGAATGATTACATATAGTTGTAAGAATCCCACTGATGTCTTGGTCTAGTCTCTCTACAATGCGTTGATTAAAAAAAAAGATAAGCTCAAATTCTAAATAAGAAAGTTCTTTTTGATTGGTATAAATAAAGGAAGTGAACTAAAAGGCAAAAAAATGAAGCAAAAATGCTAGCACGGAGAAATAAAAATAAGCAAAGGGAGCCCATTCTGAGTTAGCAAAACACAAAGCACTAGTTCTTTTTCCCTTTTGAGGGGGAATTTTTGGGATAAGAGGCATTACAGAAATATTAACACATGTACTGGAATCTACCATGTAATAGGCAAATAACAATGAATCTCAATGTTGTCCTGATCTTAGTCACTCCATTAGAAACGAAAATGAAAAGAACCATAATAGTTTGTGGCTGTGGCTCATTCCTTCTTGATGTCAGCCAACACCACCTCCTCAAGCATGACTCTCGTAACCATTGTGTGTATATATATATATATATATATATTTTTTTTTTTTGAATGCATATATGTGTCTTTCCCTCATAAACCAAATTCACATGGTTTGGTTATGGTGTGATAGATGCACTCGTAAAAGCACATAGGCCAGATAAGGTGGAGTGCTAATTCACGAGATACTAAATCAGGCAAGATGAAAATATAGGCAGGTAGAGGAACAAAGATTGCCTATCAAAAAGGAGTAGAGGAACAAGGAGTACAAACCAGGGGAACTAGTTATAGTTTTTATATAACAGCTGCCTAATGTGTTCTTTTTCTACACAAAATAGAGCAGGAGTCAGAAGGTCCAATCACCTTCAAGGGAAGGGGGGGTTCTAAGCCATGCATCTTGCTGTGAATGCAAAGGATAATATCAATCTGTTTTCACTTCTTCATCCATTAGTATAGTAATCTTTTTAATTGTATTTCTTCTTCACAACCTCTTTGTTTCATTTCCATTTAAAGGGTTAAATGATGCTAGGCCCTTCTTTTTTTTGAAAAAAGTTCAATCTTAATCTTGGATAAAAGATAAAACTTAAATTTATACCAAATCCCAATAAAAGCACAAGTCACAATGATCAGTGAATATTGGGACTTAAAAATCCTAGACAAGAATTAGAATTTACCCATGTATTCAAAGTATGCTATCAAACATGCCTGTTACTATCTTCTTATGATCCATATCTTCAAGGAAAGTGAGATCGAGGCTTGAAAAATCCAAGGGACTTTCTTTGGGGAGGAGGGGCCCTTGAAAAGAGAACTCACCTTGTAAAGTGGAAGATTGTTTGTACTAGTAAGAAAAGGGAGGTCTCGGCATTTGTTGTCTTGGGACTTTCAACAAAGCCCCCCTAGGTAAATGAATTTGGAGATGTGCTACGAGGAGGCTTACTTTGGAAGAAAGTGGTTAGCTTGAAATATGGAGTGGAAAAAGGGGGCTGGCTTTCTAAAAGTGGGAGGGGAGCATATGGAGTGGGCTTATGGAAATAGATAATGAAAGAAGCGGTTGCCTTAAGGGAGTTCAGTGCTTTTGCTTTGCTGTGGGAGATGGAAGACAAGTAGTGTGGGTCAGAACCATTGGATGTGGCTTTCTCCTCCCTCTCCTCAATGGCTGGTGATAAAGGAGCTCTTGTGGAATATTTGTGGGACCATTCTGGGAGGTGGGAGGGTTGGAACCAATTTAGAGCTTTGTGACTCGGGTGGAACATGTATGCAGCCTCCTTACTTCTTTACAAAGGACATTTATTTGTTCAGAGGCAAAGGATGTGCTGGTATGGACAGCTTCCAAGAATGGTATTTTTACTGTGAGGTCTTTGTTATAGCTTGCTGTTGGAAGCCAATGAGGGTAGTTCCTAGAAATATGGTTTTGGAATTTGTGCATTCCTACTAAAATCAATTTTTTATTATTTTTTATTTTTTATGTGGGAAGCTTGGTGGGGAAAGGTTCCAACTATGGATCAATTAAAGATAAGGGGAAGACATCTAGCCAATAGATGCCCCCTTTGCTGAAAGGAGGAGGAAAATATTGATCACTTTCTGCTGCTTTGTTCATCAAGGGTTCAGGATCTATGGGCCTTGCTGTTCACTATTTTTGGTGTCAACTGGGTTCTCCCAGGTTCAGTTAGAGAAACTTTGGATGGGTGACAAGGTTCTTTAATAAGAAAAAACCTAAAAAAATTATGGTTGGCAGCTCCTTTGTGCTTGGTTTGGATAATCTGGAAAGAAAGAAACAAGGCTGTTTTTGAAGATGTGGTGCCCTTCAGCCCAAGAATGAAAAACCATTTGTGTACCTCTTTGGTCTTGGGCAAGACTCGTTATAGATTTCCAATCCTTAGATATTACTGATTTTTTAAGTCATTTGGGTTGTATTTTAGGGGCTGGTATAGTCTTTTTTCCCTTTCTTTGGCTTGGCTTTATGGAGCCTTTGTATACCTCTCATATACTTTGGGTTCGTCCCTTTTTTCTAATATATTCTCTTGATTACCTATCAAAAAAAAAAAAAAAAATCTAGACAAATGTATATTAGAAAAGCTCATTAAGGCCCTAAACCCATTAAAACCTTTTGAATATTAGAGGCTTAAGCTCTAGAGGCTTAAGCCCTAGAGGCAGCTATAAGCCTCAACTTTACCATCTATTGAGGCTATGGCCTCAAGGCCCCAGTATCATAGCCTTGCCTCGTTGTAAGCAAAACACTGATTATGAGTAACACAGAAAAGAGGAAAATAAATGCTTTATATTGAAATGCAAGAACATTTTTTGATAGGTAAAGGCAAACTTTCATTGAATAAAGAGCAAAGAAAGGCAAGTAAAGTCTATAGGGGTAAACAAGGAGGCCTCCTGACCTTTGAAACACAATAACATCTCCACATAATTTGAATTTAACTACAATATTGGCTTCTTTTTCCCTTTTGGAATGTAGCAAGTGCTGGACCCCCCATATCTGTCCTTGATATCATCAACCCCCTCCAAGAAATAACAATTCTATGCGACTTCAATCCATACAAAATCTTTTTAATGACTGGCAACAAAAAGGAAAAAGAATGAAAAAAAAATCTGGATTCATCAACTAAGCCATCACCAAAACTGCACATGCAACATAATTCCGTTACATGATAAACTAAGTCAAAAGTTTGGTATCAGAAGGAACTACAATGAAAGAGGATTCATCCAACCAAGTACAATCTCATTCTAATGAAGAGATTATCCACTTATATGAGCAGCAGACTGGATAATTTTTTTTTGGATAAAGAGGTTACACATTCTAATAGCATATATACATACACCAAAGGGTAGCTAGTAAGCTCAAAATCTTAAGAGCTGTCTTCTATCCTTAGCTCATATAATTCTAGTTGCTGATGTTTTTTTATGGTAATATTTCTAGTTGTATTATTGAATCTGTCATTTTACCCAGGGAAGACCTTTTTTGGTACATATGTAGAAAACACATTGCTTGTCTCATCAAACTTTTTGTACTCTCTATATGCAAATAACAGAAAAATGATATGAGAATTTTGATCCTTGGAGGATATCCCTTCCCCCTTTTAAATTTACTTCTATTTCCAACCTATGAATCTTTCCAGACTATGTAATTGGAAAATAAAGCACTAGAAAAAAAAATTTCTTTCCATAACATTAATAAATAACTAAGTGAACTACCTAGGCAGACCAGGACAGGGCTGCTCAGTTGAACTTGCGGAGATGTATGCATGTTCAATTGAACCTGTGTATTGCACATCAACTGTGAAAAGCACACGACACACATCTACCTACATTCAAAAACAAAATCAATATACCAAAAAGAAAAGCACTAAAGAATATAAAAAACAAGAGCATGAAAACTGATTTTCCTGATCCTTGGACATTCTACAATAAAGAAATGGAAATTATTGAAAATGCTAGAGCAAAGCAAACCTCAAGAGATGAAAATCTTCTTCCTGTAAAATGTTTGTAGAAACTATCAGCAGAGTTCTGATCATCAAACCTTATCAAATACTATCTTGATCTCAATTCCGTCATTCTAAATCCCCAAACAAGACAAGAGAACAACAAAATAACCACGTCGAGAATCATCAGGACCAACAAACCAAGACTCCATCTCACAAAATTGGGTAAAAAGGAGCTAAGTTCAGAAATTCAACCTGACAGTCGCATTTCCAACATATGTTGAATGAATGAACCACAAAATTGGCGAAATCTGCATATGTCATGTGATTTGGCACCCCAAGGACACATACAGAGGTTTTCCTTAACCTAATCATAAAGAGGCAAAAAGAAATTACTTCTGAAACTTATAAACATCTTCCAAAAGAAATAAATAAAAATGAAAATAATTTCCTAAGTTACTTTAATGTCAAAATTCCAGTCTGAATTTGTACAGGAGTTCAAAAATCTACATCTTTAACAAAAGAGACACAAATCGACATAGAAAATTCATAATTTAGTTCTTCGGAGCATCACGGTCCACAAATTGGAATTTTAATGAAAATTCTATATTTTTTTTGATCAATGAAATGAAAATTCTATATAAATCATGAAGAAAAGGGAAGAAAAATGCAATTCAGATTCTGATAAGCAAAACTCTACTCTCAATTTAAATTTGTAAGAAGTCAAATTTTAGGTTTCGATTTTTTTCTTTTTCCTTTTCCTTTTCCCAACCCCTAATTGTTCTTTCAAGGTAGCAAAAATCTTTCCCAGGAAGCCTTCTTTGTCTAATGGTCTGTTTGTCCTCTAATTATCTCTATTTTCTATTGTTTTTTCTGAAACGAATGAGGAAAAGAAATAAAATATCTAAGATTCATATGCCTATGCTTGCCTTCCTCAAACAGAAGAATCCTTTGCTCCCAAAGAGAGGATTAAATAAAAGAAAAGAAAAACTTCCTATCATAATTTCTTTTTCTTTTCCTACTTTCTCAACAGCCAAACTCATCCGTATACCCCAGATGTTTCAAATTGAATCGACGGTTTGAACATTTCAACTTTATTGTTCCTCTTTAATTTGGATTTCCTTTTCCCAGAAATCAAAAGAAAGGCAGATGAACTCCATTTACAGGTACTGTCAGCAGGTAATATTACTCATTTAATCACGTGCTTTTCCGTTATTCATCCATTAAAATACTTCCGGACAAGGGAAAGAAATTGTTCATCTTGCCGGAAAGATCTTTACGTATATGACTTATAGGCCCTGAAACATTCAGGGCCACCGGAGGAACTGTTTTGCCGAGAAACAAAGCACCGGTGAATCATTCATATTGAACAACAAATAAGCAATTAGAATCTCCACTTACAGGAAGATCAGAAGACGAAGTAGATATGTCATCTGGTAGAGATGCATGACTCCTCTGGTTTTCTTTGATTCTGGGGTTCCCCAGAAGAAAGGCAACTGAGTAAGATTTGAAACGGCGTCGTCTCCAAGGTCACCGGAAATCATGGCGGGTGGTGACCTGAATATGTCGTTCGGCGAGGGCCGGGGCGTTGGCACTTTCGTTAAGGGTAGCTGACATGGTTGTGAGCATTAACCGCGACTGTTTGCCGCCTGGTGGCAGTTATGCCTGGAAATATGGGCCGGCTGATGGTTCAGCCATTTGCCCGAAATTTTAATGGGCTGGACTTAAGCTTTGGCGCGCAGCTCAAAAAGAGTCAGCTCTATTCAGGTTAGTGTCAAAAATGAAATTATATGGTTAGTCTTCTTTTTAAAATAATTAACAAGTAGTCTATTACATATTTTGGTGTATTTACTAAATCACGATTTTGAAAATTACCTTCAAAACCGTGTTATTTCATCACGATGGTTTAAAAGTATCTTTTTAAACACTTGTTCACTAGTTGGTGATGCATTTTTTAAAGTATTTTTAAAATCATATTTAAATATGGTTTTTAAAACATATGAAAAGACAGGTTAGTGATTATTTTAAAAAAGGCTATTCATATCATTTAAAAAAATAAATTACTCTCCTCCATTTTAGAGCTTCAAAAAAATAATGAATTACTTTGTCATTAAACTTGACCTATTTATATTTTTTAATTATTAAGTGTTGGAATATATATATATATATATATTCAACCATGAAATTCAAATGCATTTTCTGGAAAAGTTACTATGACATCGATAGAGTTCATATACCATATTCTTATTATTATTTTTAAATTAAAAAATAATAATAAATAAAAGTTCACAAAACTTTTAAAGATTTAAAATAGTTGTAGAAAATGTTTGAAAAAAAATAGAACTAATATCAAATAATTTATATTAAATATTTTTAATGATTCTGCATGGTTCAGTTCCAGTTTACGGCACTGAAAAGATCAAAAGAACCAGGTGATTCATGTCGATTGGACCATAACCAAGAGTGACGAAATTCAGTACCTAAAGAAAATTTTAATGCAGGAACATAGAAGGCTAAGCTATAAATACAACAGTTCAGCTATAAAAAACTTGTTCTTATATGAGAACGAGTTTTATATCGTTAAATGGTGATTTTATTTCTTGTGGTTTATGTATTCACTTAAAATTTTCAAAAATTTAGTAATAGAGATTATGAATAATGAGATATGATTTCTAATTTCCTTATAATCTTAAACATGTTCATAACCTTAAACATCATAGGCAGCTTATCATATAAAGTTGTCATGAGTTATTGCTACTATATGTGATAAGGTGATAGATCTCACATTCACTAGAGTTAAGAAAGATTCTTAGTAAACTTCATGCATGGGTGATTCTAGTGTGATAAT
>JAEQBH010004685.1:0-183056 GCA_016808115.1 Tetrastigma voinierianum
AATAACACTCTAGCCCATAGCGAGATAGCAAAAACGCACCCCCGTATAACCGGGTTGATCCGGCCGACCACTGGCGGTGTGATGGTGTAGACACGCCCAACCCCCCGATGTCCCCGCCCGTGGCCTCGCCCCCGCCTCTACCCATACTCGCCTCGGCCCGCCTCGTGAAATGGGTGCCCGTATTTCGAAACCCGAGACCGGCTCCTCGCCTGCACCGTGTCGCGGAGGAACGTACTCATATCCTCCCGTCTCAAGCATCGACCGGGACCGTGCTGTCCCAAAACCCCGATCCTCGCCTCTGGTAACCCGCCCATGTGTCCAGTCGCGACAATGGTAAAGACACCATCTGGGTCCTACCGACCAAGAATCCTCATCTATTCCCGCCCTGATGGTCGCGCGACTAAAACCCTCGCGGAATCTGAAGCTCGCTTTCCCGAACCGGAAGAAGACCGATCGCCCTTCCTTACCACTAACACTCATCCCGAGTGCTCGAGCATCCTCCATCTCTCTGTCAGGCTCCCAACCATGGAATCCATATCCCAGCGAGTCCTACAACCCGCCCGAATGGACAACTTCACCATTCCCCGACCCCTAACCCTCGGGCCATGTCTCGCGGGCCAATAATCGCCGCCGGGCCGACCTGCCAACTCTGCGAATCTAGCCACGTAGTCCATCACCCACATCACTCCCGTTTAAATTTCTCTAGTGGAACTCCCGAGCCCCTGGGTACGCTGGCAGCCGGGAAAGCATTTCACCCATGAACGCCTCCCGAAACCCGCCCCCCATGTCATAACCTCTAAGTCTCTACAAGTCCTAGCCAATCTCCACTATACCCTGCCTCGCCCCTCTAGTTGAATGCAAATAACCCGATCCCGGGTCGTGATCTGAGGCGACCCCATAGCCTCCAGCAGATGCTCGATTCAGATAAACCAATGGTCTCGCCACCATCGGGTCTCCTCCGTGAATGCTCCGGGAGGGTGGCGCGCTCTAAATCCGGAGGCTACTGGGGGTCCTCCCGACCACTTGCTATGCTAGCCTCAGGCGATAGCCGGCCGCAACACCTACAAAACCCTTCAAAGAAAGGCCCCATTGACTAACACCTACACAATAAATGGTCTAAGTGGTGCCCGACCAGTTGCCCCTGCGGGACGCCCCCACGTCCCGGCCCTCTACTAGCCATCTACACAATTAACATGACTTAAATATCAATACAAAGATTCCCAAGGCATAAACACGTACCTCGAGACACTAATCATACACATAAATCAAGAGAGACACATGGTCCAGATTTACAGGTAGTGCAAGGCAATCAATTTTGCATTTAAAATATTATTTTCAACAAAATTTTATTTTCGAAAATTTTATTTTTCAAAAATTTTGTCTAATTTTATTTTATTTTATTTTATTAAATATTTAATTTTTTTTTCATTTTTTTTTCCAGCTATTGGAAACACCCAAAAACATATCCATGTTTTTTTTTTCATTATTCTCCAATACATCAAATAAACTTAGTAAAGTTTATTTATTTGATTTTTTTTTTCATTCTCCAGTATACCAAAATAAACTTATAAAAATTTATTTTCTTTCTTTCATTTTTTTTCATTTTTCCAAATTTTCTGAAGATACAAAAAAAAAAAAATACTTATATTATTATTTTTTTTCATTTTCCGTAATACTCAAATAAATATTTTTAACTACTTTTCTTCGCTTACACATTGTAAAACCTTTAGAAAATTATTTTCTTCACCTCATTTTTTTTTTTTCCTTTAACTTTGGACATTTTTTCTAAAATCTCCCCAAACCTCTTGATCCAACACTAAACCTAGTGTTCAACCTTAAGATTTTATTAAAATCTCATTATCCTACAAACCAAATAAATTGAACATAATTTATTTCATTTAGTTTCATTTTCTAGTTTTACTCACTGTAAAACTCTCAAAATGTTCTAACACCTTAAAATTTTTATTAAAAATTTTATTTTGTCATCCAATAAACCAAATAAATTACTACAATTTATTTCATTTCCGGGCCATACCTGTAAACTCCTAAGATTTGTTTTCCAACATAATAAGTGCTAATCACCTAAGCACCAAAACATCATAACATATCACAAATCATGTTATAAACATCATTCACATAACATACAACTCATGTTATACACGCAATCACACATCAAACACCATGCATGCAGTGTTCTATTCCCGTGATTTCCTAGGTAATCTCATACCTAAACCGAACATCAAACCACCCAAGTGGTGATGGCTACCCAAACCTGAGCTCCCTAGGTATTCGTATACCTAAGCTCTGATACCAAGCCGCACTTTAATCCCCGGGTCCGCACTACCCGCCAACCCGCCGAATACTACGAACGCCTAAAGCGACCGACATTTTTCACGAAATTCGCTACGCTGGTAGCCTTTCTGGTGGTTATTTATGGTTCCCACCCAAATACATCCCAGATAAACCCGGTCTCCAAACAAATTCAATATACGCTTTATGATTTAAACACCACTGGGGCTCCATAAACAATACTCGGCATACATACTGAACTATGAATCCAACTATATACCCAATAGTTACAAGAGTTAATATGTTTTTACTCTATACTCAATATACATACCAACTATGAATCCAACTATATACCCAATAGTTACAAGAGTTAATATGTTTTTACTCTTATACAACATATATCAAACTTATGTAGTTCTTAATTACATGTGTAATCAGTGAACCAAAGCCACAACTCCTGCGACCGGGCCTCAGATCGAGCCGTCCCTCGCACGCCCCCCGTACTTGTAAAATAATATCCCCGACAGTGGTGAGCTAATGCCCGGGGTGAGCGGACCGCTCCCTAAGTAGGCTACTCACTACCTAAGTGCAGCGGCAATGTTCCAAATTAAACGACATCCGCTAAATGCATGGATCCTACTAACGTCTACATGACCAACCTCGCATCCCGAGTCCTCACTCGGCCCCTCACACTCGCCTAAGCCTCGTGATGAGGAACGGTTATGTTTTATTGGTGGACTACCCTCCGATGTTTTAAATCGTTGACCATCTCCGATGTGTTATATTTAAAGTGACTACCTTCCGATGTATATCAACTGGGCTGTCTGAACATTGATATATTATTGTTTCAAGGGATCTTCACCATGAATATCAATCTGGCCGCTCCGACGATCGGGACATTTTCTAGTTTGGACTACCCTCCGATAATTGATATTTTTAGACAACCCTCCGAACCGTTTTTCTCTAGACTCGTCTCATGCACTAACTCCTATAGTCCTAGGATGTTCCAGTGCATATGGAATGCATGTATGCCAATTCCAATACAGTTTAATCACATGCAAATATGTAAACATGCACATATCCACATAATATCCAATCACACAATTATGTCATGTAATTATCATTTCAAACATCAAAGTTAGTTCACTTGGGCTAATGATCAAACACGAGTAATTTGACTCGAATCAATTTCGACCATACGATTTTCACACAAAATATATTTAACACTATTTCGAGAATAGTGAAACCCTCTAAGCATTATTCCCGAAAAATCACCATCTGCTCACCTCAGGAACCCGCATTTCACTACCACTCCCTACCTAATTTCAATCAATACATGATTTATTACAAATTTGGTGAAATGAAAGACCCAAACAGCCTCTCACTAAGTAAGTAGAGCTCAACATTTTGGTTTAAAAAATTCCTATCAATTCGGTCCCAAGGTTTGGGACCGATCAAACGGCCCCTAACGGCCTCATTCGACTCAAACATTTGTAAAGTACTTAAAACGGGAATAAAACGCAAGTAGGGAGAAACCCCTACCTCTCGGAGTTTGTCAAAAACTCACAAATCCGGTACCCACGCGAAGCCCTCTCCGTAGAGCTCCTTCTTGGTTCCTAAGACTCCGCGACTGGCTGATCGCCAGATTTAGGAGAGAAGCGACCTTCTCACACTAAAAAAGTCGCTATTTTCTTTCTTTCTCCAGCTATTGCATCTCTCCTAATGTTTTGCCTATTTTCATTTTGTAAGGAAGATCACTATTCCATTTTTTTGTCCTTTAGTGACTTAAACAATTCCAAAAATGTCCGTTATGTCCCTATCTTCTTGGGCTTTTACATTCTAGACTATCTCTGGCCCATTTTCTTGCCATTTATCTACTCATCACTTATGGCAATATGAGTACGTGTTATATGTGACTTTCGTCAAGATCGAAAATCGCTTTACGACACCTCGAACAACGATGCCTTGAAAAAACGTGTCGACCGATCATTTCTGACCGACGAAATTTTACGTGCTAGCTAGATTTCATGAGACGATTCCAATCCGCGGAAACTGCTTCGCCATCCGAGTTCTAGAGAATTAATTCTGGATTTTTAACTGGAACTGTACAATTTCAGAATCGAAATTGAAGCATTTTGCCCTTATTCCGTAAATTGGAATTTCCGGTCTTATAGATGTAGCTTCAATAACGAGGAAAAGTGTCAAGGTCGATTTAAACCACATGATTCCTATGGGTTCATGTATCAAAGAGAAGGCAATTTTTTCCATCAAGTTGTTTAAAATTCTGCAATGGTTTTTATGGGGCTTTTGTAAATCAATTCAAGCCAAGAAAGAAACACTAGAAGAAAGAAGTGGGACAATTATATTTAATACATCCCTGGACTCTCGCAAAAGACACCGCTTTCTTGAAAACATGGATCATTGAGTTTTTCATTTTATTGCATAAAATATGTAAAGCATTTTGTATTTTTACCATTTTACCAATTAGAAAATCATAGGAGAGCTAATAGTCAACCAAAGGAAAACCTTTATTTTTGGAAGCAAGTTTGAATTTTGGATCCACTACAATTTATGTTTGGGATGCTTTGAAAAGGTTCTTTTCTATTATGTTCAAGTAGTCACCAAGTTTTAAAAAACCTTCCATCTTTGGAGAAACCCCACAAAATTATATCATCTACAGGGCAATAAGGAATAGAGATTGCTTTAATATATGATATCACATTTAGAGGGAGAATAGTTGCAATTGAATGAATATTCCATTCTTTGGTTTCATGATTTATAAAATCAGGAACTTTTGCATTCAAATTAACAAAGTGTAAATTATTAGCTTCCACAAAAGAAACCATAGGCATTATATAAACTCAATTATCCATCTAAAAGCAAAATTTTCTACCATCTCCTATGCACAACTTTAAGCTAGTTTCAACATCCTATGATTAACATAATTTCTTTCCTACTGCCATTGAAAATTCTATTCTTTGGAATTGTCTTATCCCTTTATCTTTACAGTTAGCTAGTGTATCAACCTTAAATTCTTTGAAATTGAAGATAAATTATAATCAAAAGGTTAAAAAAAAAATTCAAGATTTCATGCAAAGAAAAAAAAAGTAAAATTAATCAGAGAACCAGCTCAAATTTCATAAATGAGATAATGGTACTAGATTAAAAGAAATTAAAGAAAGGAACTGGTTAACCTATTTTTTTCTCAAGAAAATGAGAATAAATAAAAGAAAAAGAAAATATTAAAATAAAAATTTCAAGGCATTGCATGAAACTTTAAAGAGAAAAAAGAACACCAGAAAGGAAGGAAAAATTCAACAAATTATAATATAAATAACTAAAATCAAAAAAATCTATGCTATGAATGCAGAGTGATTACTTCCTGGAAGGGAGGAGTATACTGCGTAGTTTCGTCTTTGGTTTCACGTCCTATGCTAATGAGCATCAACGCATTTGTGAGAATAGGCTCTGAGGAGCTATAAAATTTCGGCAAGACTTTAATTCGTGAAATGTGCCTCTCAGAGAAGAGTGTGGGTGGCAGATTTTAAGTGGTGTGAGAGTTTTTACAACTTTACTTCCGGCCGATAGCGTTTATGAGCGCATTTAGTTGTAGCTGGGCCCATGTCAAGACGCCAGCGAGAGAGTGAGAGAACATCGTATTCACGAGCGTACAAACAAGGAGCCGAGGCGCCGCCCAGAGTTGCAGAGTGCTTTCCAAGCAGTGACACTTAGAGTCAAGGCACGCCTACCCGGAGCAGGTGAGCGAGGAGCTTCTCGCTAGCGAGACCGATCGGCGAAGAAGCGATGTCAAGGCATCACAAGAACCAGGCCGGTGTCGAGCCGCTTTCGGCGGTCTGGCAAAACCAGCCAATACGAGGCCGGCGATGGAGGCGCGGAAGGCCTGGTCCTCGGCTAGTGGTGTCGAGCGTTGGTCGACAAAGGCGCCGCACGCTGGCGCTACCGTGAAAAAGTTAGACCCGTGAAATGCATTCGCACATGACGCGGATGGCGGAAGCTTTGAGTTTTTAGTTATCGGTCACCGCCTAACTTTCACAGCGACGCTTCGCGCACTCTCCTCGTGGCACCCCGCCGAGGGACCGCTAAGACCCCATCTTCATACTCCATGATGATTGGTTTCACGCATGCCTTAGCTCACAGAAAGTGGCCCCAGCCTGCCGAACACCTGTAGGGCAGCTAACACCATTTTTCATGGGCCAAGTCCCGTTCACCCGGGCAGCGTGGCTGCCCCTCGATTCCTGCGCCCGCCGACACCCCGTGCGCTCCGGCGCCCCTAACCCCGACACACGCTGTAGACACCTGGGATTCTCCCTCATCTCATACTGCTCCACAGCGCACCAACACACACCTCCCTCATGTGCTCACCACCGATGTCCCGACCAGTAAATGATAACAAACTCTCCCCCGCCTAAAATCTCGCATGCCTGAGAGAGGAATAGGAGGTGCCATACTTGGCCGATCTTGAGGTCAATATCTCCTATGGTAGTACAAGTAATCAAGTGAAGCCAAAGATGTAGTTGCACCAATGGGGACCTATGGAGAATATGGGTGTGCCTTCAGATCCGAGCTAGAGTCAGGACTAGTAGAGCGGCCTGAGTCGCTTACTAGAGGTGGGAGGAGTGTAGGAGGCGTATCAATTTCGGGGGTACTATCTATGAGGAGCAGTACGTGAAGGCCGTGTCTTCTACATCTCTCCGACGTCCCTATGCCAATGAGCATTTATACTAAATCGCCTGGTGCACGTGTCTCAGACGAGGGCGTGTGACGGCGGGGAGGTTTGTTGCAAATTTTACTCGGCACGGCGTAGGGCCGGGATGGAGCATACGAGGAGTGCTATGTTGGCTGGCACGCAAGTAGGGTATAAGGTGAGGAGAATACCATGTCTACGGGAGTGCGTGACAAGAGTTGGAGGCATGCTTTAGAGGTGCGCAGGAGGTCGATGTGTGACGCTGGAGTCAAAGCAAGCTTCACCGGAGCGAGGCAAGAGCTAATGAAAATGGGCGAGGCAGAAACCGCTTAATACGGAGTATGAAGATGGAGGTGTGGAAGGTCGGGTCCCCGGCTGTGGTGTCAAAGGGGCCGCTGTGGTGGTCATGCCACGTGAAAAGTTAGGTTTGTGGATCAATGCAGCCCATACGTATATTTGTCTATCCACAGAACTTTCAATATCCCACCACAAGTCTAAATTTTGGTGAAGTACTTGTCCTGCTCAATCGGGACGAATAATTCCGTGAGCTAAAGGTACGATACTTGTTCTTGGATCGTGACTTGTTCGTTGCTCTAGAATCTACACATTCGAAGCAACCGTCTTAAGTTTTCCGGGAACAACACCGCAAGTTCCCATTATTATGCTTGAGGTCGGACTCAAGCACTACATCCAAAGAACTCACAACTACTTCCTCAACTCTATCAACTCTGGTGGAGTCATCCGATAAGGAGCTTGGGCAAGAGGTCTTGATCCTGGCATGAGCTCGATCTGATGATCAATCTACCTTCTCAATGGCAGCTTCTTAGGCAACTTAGGAAGAATCACGTATGCAAATCTTCTCAACATAGGGACAAGGCGAAGGCTACATGTGGATGCATATGGAAGCTTCGAAGCCTTAGTCATGTCCTTCGGGATGACTAACGCCCTCTGTAACCTCATGAATGATGTCCTATTCAACCTCTTGGACTCATTCGTGGTGGTATACTTGGACGACATTGTGATCTATAGCCCAACTCTAGAAGATCACTTGGTACACCTCGAGAAGGTGTTTTGACAAATCGATAAGTAAATCCAAGCCAGGCGTCGTGGGTTAAGGAGAAGTGTGAGTTTGCTCAGACTGAGATCAAGTTTTTGGGTCACCTAATTTCCAAGTCTTAGATTCAGATGGATGGTGCGAAGGTGGTAGCAATTCAAGATTGGTTAGCCCCAACCAACGTGGGATGTGTAACTTAGATATTTTCCTGGGCTAGCAAAATACTATACAGATCTAATGTGGGCTATTTTAAGATAGCCCGTCTCTCTCGCTGCACTTTGAAAAAAAGAGAGGAAGTGGATTGGATGTGAGTGCCAAGCCGCTTCAAAAGCTATGATGCGATCACCTCGTGAGCCGCCAGGACTCCGCCTCGACTGAGTCGCTTATTCGGCGCACACATACGCGCATGCGGCCCCAGTGGTGTCGTGCAAGAGGGGCACTAGGTAGCATTTGAGAGTCTGGTTGATGTGCAAAGAAAAGCGTAGGTAATTCATATTCTCCAAAAATCATCTACTTTGAAGTCTATTTATCTTTCATTTTTGAGAGTTTAAGGTTCAATTTAATGCACTATGAATTTTCACTAGATTTAGAAACATAGATCAAAATCTCATATGTCTCTCTGTCACTCTCCCCTATGCAAAAGAAGCAAAAAAAGAGCAAGAAAAGCAAAGAAAATGGTTAAGTCAGAGTCATAAATGTCACGACACTACATCTTTGTCACGACAAACCTCAAGTAGGATATCAAGAAATGTCGCAACAATCTAACTCTACGACAAACATTGAGGCGACTTTGCAAAGGCAAAGATATGTTTGTCACGACATTTCATACCTCGCCGCGACAAAAGGTCAAAATAGCCCTAGAAGACAATCAAGATTATTATGGCATTCCAAACTTATGTCGCGACACAATACAAGTCAGAAGGCAGAAATATTGTCGCAACATTCAAAAACTCTATCGCGACAAAGAATGAGAAGAGTTGCTAAGGAAAACTGGAATTTTGTCGCGACTTAGAAATGATTGTCGCGACAAAACCAAGGATAGAAGATAACAGTGATCAAGGCGACAAGATTATTTATCACTAAAAAGCAGTGCAAGAGTTCATGCAATGCAAGAAAATTTCACACAACAAAGATTCTTACGTGTCTAATAAACTCTCCGTAAATCAACAATACAAGTCATGGAAGTTTGGCTTCATTAAAGATTATGATATCACGACAACTTTCTGCAGAGTGATGTCTAAGGCGCATGAACTTTGTCATTTAAATTTTAAAACTTTGCCGCGACACCCAGATCAAGAAAGAAAGATAGCCAACTTTATCAACATCCAACAAATTCGTCGCAAATGTGTAACCTTTCGTAGATAAAAGGGTAAGTCATCAATGTCGGGTTGCAACAAAGAAATATATGTCACGACAATTATGAACCGGACAACTGCACTAACTTCATTCTCGATATTTACTTAAGATTCAGTGGACAGACTCAAGAGGATGAAAGTCGAAATGCCGATAAGCCCACAACAAAGCTAAAGACACACAAGTGTCGCACATCGGGCGATATGTAATTCAATCCTTTGTCGCAAATAAAGACATTAGCTAAGCCTGCATTGAAATCCGTTACCAAATTTAGAATTTCGCCTTCCATGCATTTCGTGTAACCTATAAATACTTAGAGACGTGCACAAATTTCTTCATTAGCTTTTTAGCTCTTTGATATTTAAGTCTTTGTATATATATTTATTTTATTTTTTGTTTTATTTTATTTTATTTTTATTTTCTCTTCTAGATTTATTTTTCTTTCTTTTAGGATTAGAGTAGTAGATTCGAGCTGAAATGTGGAGCTGAAATCATTGTATATCAAGTTTCATTAAGGCCTGGTTCAAGTGGAATTTGGAAATTTTCTCAAATCCATTATCTGGGCCATTACGCTTTCAATGAATTTGTTTGATCTCACCTATCTGTTATCAAAGAACCACAAACGATGATTTCTGAGGCTGATATCGCTTCAGTGAGTTTAACAGATGGTTGTTACGAATATCGGTGTTACAGCCACCTAGAAAGAGTTGTATTTGTGCTCGATTTCAGGGGATCCCAGGTAACCAGGGATGGAGCGACTTGAAAGGAAAGAAGCGGTGACTTGAGAGTACATTGCACTAATATCATTGAACTAATAGACAAGTGTAGCTCTAGTCATCACAATTGATATCAGGCTTCAAGGTTCCTTTTGGGTGATAGGAGAAATGTGTTCCTGAGGAACAAGGATCATTTGTTGATTTATCAGTTTAATTCTTAGAGGTTTCATCTCAATTTGGTAGAATAATCTTGATCCCATGTTAGCATAGAGTCTAATCAAGGAAAGAGAGAATTCCTAATGGATTACTTGAATCGAGTACCAATTGTATTAGAAGGATTATTGTTACCTGTCTATGAGGACAAGGTCTTGATCTTAAAGATGGTTGGCAAATCTTGGTTTAGAACAACAACCAAATCTTAAAGAGGATCGATTCCTAAAGTAGCTATTTAGACCCATTGGCTGGTTTAGAATATGAGTAAGCTAGCGGTGAAATAGTAGTGTCGGGAAGTGTTCCAAGGCTATACTACCACCGCTCTTAGACAAATCAGATTCATGTCATGCAATTCTTGTTCTTAAACACTACTTTGTAAACCTCTAATCTTAACACTGATTTTATTCCAGTGTTGTTTGACTCTTGCCAATCTCTTGTCATCTTGTTTAGATTCTTTCTTAGAATTTGAAGAAAATTTTATAAAAAACATTTTCATTATAATTTGCTAGCTATTTTTGCAAAACGGAGAAAACAATAGTTTAAAATAGTGATTTTCTTGAGTGTGAGATATTGATCTTTAGATTTTCATCAATCCTTGGGAATGATATGCAGACTTACAATCACTTTGGTACTTGTATGACTTGTGCACTTGCAATGATTTAGACCAGGAATTTAAAATTTTTAGTATATTAATAAAGCAAACGAGCGGAAAAAACAGTTTATGGTCTATTAACAAATTTTTGGCATTGCTGCTAGAGATTTTAAGCAACTCTTTGGTAGTTGTGTTAGCAATTTGAGCGATCACATATTTTGGTCTCAACAAGTTTTTATGGCACAGTTACAGGATTGAGTGAGTTTAAGGATCAATATTCTTGCCAAAAAGAAAGTTGCTAATTTGGACATTTTTACCTTTTTAACAAATTTTTAGAAAAATTCAAAAACAGTTTTAATAGAAAGTAGTTGATTCAGCTACTTATTATTTTTTTATTTATTGAGCTAATCATGATTTATTACAGTATCTACTGATATCACTTTGATTTCAGTGTATCATCATTTTAGGCATTCTTACATGCATAAAAGGCCAAAAGCAGAACTGCTACCACTGGACACTAAAATCGAGAGAACACTTAAAAATTAGAAGGAAGTGAGAATAGCGAAACGACCAATGGCGACAGAGAGACAATTAGAACATCCGGTTATTTGTAGGCGAGACCTCGGCGAGAGACGAGAGAACAATGGAGGAATTTTGGAGACTTATCATCAAGGATGAGTACTTTGTTGTCAGGCAACCTACAATAGAAGCCAATAATTTTAAATTGAAGCCTGCCCTTATCACCATGGTGCAACAACGCTAGTATACTGGGCATCTAAGTGAGGATCCCAATGAACACCTAGGTAGATTCTTGAGGATGCCAACACAGTCAAGCTAAATGGGGTCAATCTAGATGTCACAAAGCTGCAATTGTTCCCATTTTCACTAAGGGACATTGCAGTCAATTGGTTTGAGTCCCTACCATATGGATCAATAAACAATTGGGAAGAGTTGGTAGAAGCTTACTTAAGTAGATTCTTCCCTCCAGCCCTCACTTTAAAGATGAGGGGAGAAACCATTACCTTCAAGTAGAAAGAAGATGAGTCTCTTTACAATGCTTGGGAGAGGTATAAGCAGTTACTGAGAAGATGCCCAATGCATGACATAGAGCAGATGACTCAAATGGATTTATTCTACCATGCCATGAACAACACCTCAAAAGGGACAATTGATGCAGCCTTAGAAGGGGCCTTTAGAAGGAAGAGTGCAGAGGAAGCCACACAGCTTATTGAGGAGTTACCTAAAAACAACTACATAGCTCTATTTGAAGCTTCAAGGAGCAGTGGCATATTGAAAGGAGGTGTGATTGGAGGCTCGTAGATGGCTGTTAAACTGAGTGAATGTGATCATGAGCAGACTCAGCTGACCCGAAAGAGAAATCATTCAGCCTATGAAGTGGGGATTGTGGAAGATGCTGAGAAGAAAAATGAAGAAGGACTTGCTCATGAAGGTCTTTACCAGGTGGAGGAAGCTCAGTATATTCAGGGAAATAGGAGCTATAACTTCAAACCAAGCGGTAACCTTCAGGCCAACACACACAGCTGGGAACCATGGCTTTTTGTCATATGGAGGTAGAATGTAGGGGATCAAGGCGGAGTGCAAAACTATTCGCGAGCTATACCACGGGGTTCAAGGAACCGTCAAGGATTCCCGGAAGAGGACATAGAATTTTTAAGAACAAATGTGTTTAAATTATATGGCAGAAAACAAGAGGGTCCACGAACATCCATGAACAAAATTTAGCGACATTCATGTATTTAGACCAAATACTGCTTTAATTTTCTAGACCAACATAATGCCTCTCTGAAGAACCTTGAAACTCAAATAGGGCAGCTAGCCCAAACTCTACAGAACCAGTCTAGAGAAGCATTCCCCAATGACACAAAGAGGAATCCTAAGGACTGTATGGCTATAACACTTAGGAGTGGCAAAGATTTGCAGAAAATAGAAGAAGATGGGATAAAGCTGACTGAGAAGGAAGAGCAAGCAAAAACTGACAAAGAAAACAAGCTGAACAGAACACAATTAACAGATAAAATAGAGAAATCAAAGGTGCAGTAAGTGCAGCAAATGGAAGAGGCGAAAAATAACAAGAAGTGAGAGCACATCAGCCTCTATTCCGACCTCGGAGACACTTGAAGTCAAAATTGGATGATCAATTTTCTAAATTCTTGAACAGGTTCAAGAAATTAAAGATCAACATTCTTTTTGCTGAGGCATTGGCTTAGATGCCTCATTATGCCAAATTTATGAAGGACATCATCAACAAGAAAATGAAGTTGGATGAAGATGGAGTGGTAAGCTTGTCAACAAATTGTAGTGCAATAATCCAGAAGAACCTGCCACATAAAATGCAAGATCTAAGCAGCATCACCATTTCCTTCACTATAGGAAACTATGAGTTTGGTAGAGCTTTATGTGATTCTGGTGCCAGCATCAATATGATGCCATTGTCTGTGGTGAAAAGACTAAGTTTGGGGGAGTTAACTCCTACAACAATGACTCTACAAATGGCTGACATATCTATTACTCAACCAGAAGGAATCTTGGAAGAGGTATTGATTAAGGTGGGAAAGTTTATTTTCCCAGTGGACTTTGTTATGATAGACATTGAAGAAGACAAGCAAATTCTACTGCTGTTGGTAGGCCATTTCTTACTATTGGAGCAGCCTTGATTGATGTGAGGAAATGAGAGCTCACTCTCAGAGTAGGAAATGAATAAGTACACTTCAACCTTAATCAGAGCTTGAAGCAGCCTGATGATGAAAAAGCTGAAAGTAAGAATTTTGAAAATGCAGTTCCTATCAGTTCTGAATTGATTGATGATTGTAAGAATCAAGATTCAATGAATGAAAATATGATGAATTTATAGTATATTGAGGATCTTGATACTGAGCTTCTAAATGCCAAGGTTGAATTAAAAGAAACAGTATAAAGTTTGAATGAAGACAATGTAGAAAGGCCAAGCAATAGTGAAAAGAAGGTACAAGAGGAAAAATAAAGTTATGAGGGGTTAATTCTGAAGGAATTACTCAAACACCTGAAATATGCCTTCTCAGGAGCTGAAATATCAAAACCTGTAATTATAACAACTGATTTGACATAAGATAATGAGCAGAAACTGATTGAAATTCTCAAAAACCATAAAGAAGTCATAGCTTGGTCAGTGGAAGACTTGAAAGGGATAAGTCCAGTAATTTGCATGAATAAAATCCTTTTGGAGGAAAATGCAAAAACATCAATTGAACATCAGAGAAGGCTAAATCCTGTTATGAAAGAAGTTGTCAAAAAAGAAGTACTTAAATGGCTAAATGCAGGATTTGCCTATGCAATCTCAGACAACCCTTGGGTGAGCCCGGATGTCATCAAGTTCTCAGAAAGGATGATTCATAGTCGCCGAGTGATAGGAATGATCTAATTCTGTGACCAAGAACTATGACGGGATGGAGGCATGCATTGATTACGAAATTGAACACTACCACCAAAAGGATACTATCCTTTGCCTTTATTAATCGAATCTTTGGGCCAGGTTCGCAGGACACCCTCATTTATGTTTTCTTGATGGATATTCTGGATATAATCATATTTCTATAGCCCCTGAGGACCAAGAGAAAACTACCTTTTCATGTCCTTATGACACCTTTGCTTTTAGAAGTATGTCATTTGGATTGTGTAATGTTCTTGCCACCTTTTAAAGGTGTATGATGTCCATTTTCTCAAATTTGGTGGAGGAGGCTATGGAAATCTTCATGGATGACTTCTCCGTTTATGGATCTAGTTTTGAGAATTGCCTAGAAAATTCAGAAACTGTACTTCAGAGGTGCCAAGACAAAAACTTAGCTCTGAACTGGGAAAAATGTTATTTTATGGTAACTGAAGGTATTGTCTTAGAGCATAAAATTTCTACAGTTAGACTTGAGGTTAACAAAGAAAAGGTTTTTGTTATTGAAACTCTGATGCCACCTACTATAGTAAAAGGGATTAGAAGTTTTTTGGGACATGCTGGACTTCTCCAAAATACCAAGGCCATTATGCAGACTGCTTGAAAAGGAAGCAAAATTTGAATTTGATGAAGAGTGTAAATGAGCATTTAAAGAGATCAAGGCTAGGTTGATCAGAACTCCTATCATGGCAACACCAGACTGGAGCAAGGATTTTGAAATCATATGTGATTCCAGTGATTATGCAATGGGAGCAGTATTGGGACAAAGAATTGACAAGGCTTTCATAACTCTATATTATGCTAGCAAGACTTTTAACGAAGCACAAGAGAATTACTCAATTACTGAAAAAGAAATGCTAGCAGTAGTCTTTTCTTGTGAGAAGTTCAGGCTATATATATTGGGGTCTCATGTCATAGTGCACACTGACCATGCAGCAATCAAATATCTAATGGCAAAGAAAGATGCAAAACCAAGACTAATCAGATGGGTGTTATTGCTGCATGAATTTAATTTGGAGATCAAGGACAAAAAGGGTAGTGATAATGTGATAGCAGATCACTTATCAAGATTAGAAAAACCTACTGAAGATGAAAAAGGGGCTAAACTAGAAGAAAATTTCCCCGATGAGCATCTTTTTTAGGTATCAGTTCAAGTACCATGGTATGCTGACATTGTGAACTATTTAGCATGTGGAATTATGCCACCAAAATTCAGCTACTAGTAGAAAATAGAGTTGAGGACTAATGCAGTTTTACATGGGATGACTATTGAGTGTAAAACTCATATATGTTTGGAGTTCATTTACGTGCTATTTTGATGTTTACATCCATATTCATACTTAAAACTCCATAACTTGTCCCTCTAAACTTGGTTTTGTAGAATTTTTGATGGAAAGCAAGTGATTTAGTAAGAAAATATGCAACATAGTTCCAAAAAGAGAGTTAACCAGATGTCTCATAGCACATCATTAGGAAGATGAATTGTTCTGTATCATTAGGAGCATCAAAAGGTTCAAATCCACTAATGGTTGCATTCTACATTCAACTATCTTTCCAACAACACCTTACACGCCCAAATCCGAGTTAAAATGAAGAAGTTATGGCCCCAACAAGTTGAAAAAAAAAAAAAAAAACTACTGAGCATAAACTATGTCGCGACAAAGCCAGCAACAAAGCCAGAAACTTTGTTGCGAAAAACCTAGATTATGTCGTGACAAAGCTAGAAGACAAATTTTGTCGTGACAAAGTTTTATTATGTAGCAACAAAGCCAAAGACAAGCCAAAGAAAAACTTTGTTGCAACAAGTTTGCGCATCATATGAAAAAGTTTTAGATAAACTTTAATTTACAACAAGGTTTTAGACCTTACTTTGCTATTTAGAAAGGGTAAGATCGGATCATTGAAATTGTGTACCAAAGGCAGAACAAGGTGAAATTTTAGATAAATGTCATGTAACACAATATGAAGGACACTTTAGGGAGACAAACAAGCTTGAATTTCTCGATCGAGGTTTATTGTTGACTTTATTTAAAGCATTACGAATGGGTAAAACACTATGACAGATGTAAGAGAATGGACAACATATATAGAAAAAATGAGATGCCTCTACAAGGAATCCTGGTGGTGTAGATTTTTGATGTATGGGGAATAGACTTCATGGGACCTTTCCACAATTTGAAATGTATCATTCTCGCTAGCGTGGACTATGTATCGAATGGGTGGAAACAATGACTTGTCCCTGAAATGATGCAGCTTACTATTGTGGAGTTTATTCAAAGAAACATCTTGAGTAGATATGGAGCCCCAAAGATAATCATTAGTGATGAGGGAAGCCATTTTGCAAACAAGTTGTTTGCAAAACTCCTAAGCAGATATGAAGTCAAATATGTTATGGGATTGACTTATCACCCTTAGTCAAATGGGCAAGCAGAAATATCCAATAAGGAGATAAAGAATATATTAGAGAAGACAGTTAACATAAGCAAGAAATACTAGTTAGTAAAACTAGATGATGTATTGTGGGCTTATAGGATTGCTTATAAGTCCCCTATTGGAAAGTCCCCATATGGGATTGAATTTGGAAAGCCTTGTCATCTCCCTCTTGAGCTTGAATATAAAGCTATGTGGGCAGTTGAGAAGTTAAACTGTGATATCCAAGCTGTTAAGGAGAAAATATTACTCCAAATGAATGAATTAAAAGAATTGAGGAATGAAACTTATGATAATGCTAGGATCTACAAAGACAAAACTAAGAAATGGCATGATCAAAAAGTGAAGAGAGGTTGAGTAGGAGAGCTAGTCCTCTTTTGTACAATTTAAGGCTGGGGACTTTGCAAGGAAAGCTTCAATCAAGGTGGAGTAGTCCTTACGATGATTATGATTACACCTTTTAGGGCATTGACTTTAAGAATAGATTTAGGGAATGAGTTTAAAGTGAATGGCCAGAGACTAAAAATTACATTTGAAGAATTCTGAATGAGAAACAATCCCACATTTTAAGAGATTGAAAGAATTTCTGAAAAGAGAGCATGTTGTAGCAATGTCTAGCTAGAGACAAAAAAATTGAGCAGCTACTTGAGAGGCAACCCAAGAAATTTTTATTTCCCATTGATAGTTTAATTTAGTTAAATTTTGCGTGTTTGAAGTTTTGATTTTAATTTTGATTTTTTTATATATTAGTTGATTTTATTGTTTTTCAGGTCATGAAAGCTAATCATTAAGTGGAGTTATTGTCAATAAGCAGCTAGGATCCAATGAATAAGATTATGCATATTGAAGAAGAAAAGCATGCTCCAACAATCTTGTGAGAAATTTCATTGCTTTCACAATTGTTTTACTTAGCTTTATGAATTAATTGTTGATGTTTGTTGAATTAAGAGAACTACTCTTAATAGTACATGCTTGAATTGAGATGCTTAGTATGTCGAAATAGTATTCACAAGCATGATTTGATTGATTGGAATGTATTGAATATTGTCTGGTATATTAATATGGTTAAAAAGGGCTCAAAAGTTTAATAAGATGAAAATTGGGATGAAAGTGTATATTTTGTTGTGACACAATTTTCCTTTGTCGCGACAAAGATTAGTCTAGCCTTTCTAAGTTTAGGGAAAGTTTGTTGCGACAATTAAAATCTATGTCGCGACAAAATTACACTATGGAGGTCTAATTTATTTTCGCAACATTAAATTTCTTGAAAAGTCATTGGCATGACTTTGTTTGCTTTCATAGTTAATAAGTCCTTGAGACATGAAAAAACATTGTAACAACAATTCTCTTTTGTGATTCATAGGTCATATGTTGCGACATAAAATTGTATCGCAACATAATTTTTCTAGAACTCTAAGCTATTGTTTTATTCTTGATAAGGAAGTTGTTTGTCATGACAATTAAATTGTGTAGCAAATCATTGGGCCTATAAACAGAGAACTTCAAATGTTAGAGTGCAAAATTTGAAAAGCCCATTTTCTCTCAAAACCTAGAGCCTTCTTTCCATACTGGCAAACCTTAGATCCAGAGCCATTGTCGACCATGTACGACGATGAAGTCATTCTAATCTGAACGAAATTATTGAAGAATATGCTGAAAGTGAGGAAGAAGCTACTCAGACTTCAGACTGTAGCCTACTCAACAAGAAAGATTAAAGTAATAGCGGAAAGCAGGCAACCACTTGAAAGAAGGGAGAAGAGGAAGAGGAATACGAAGAAAGCGAAGTAAGTGAGAAGAAGATGAAGCTGATGAATTTGTGTCAAATGGAGCATTCTCTATCATGGAAAAAATGATGCTGCACAAGGATTTCATAGGTGAAAGAGGTTTTAATAAACTCATATCACCATTTAGAGAGGTGATTGAGAAGAAAGGTTGAAGCTTATTGTGAGACCATAAATAAGTTGGTTTTCTGTAGTAATTATAGAATTTTATGCGAACATGGTGGAGAAGAAGGAAAGGATGTGCTATGTCAACGGAAAATGGATCTCCTTTGATAGGGGGGAGATAAAGAAAACATTCAATCTGAAAAAGGAAAATGATGGATCAAGAGTTGAGGGTTGCAAAAGATCAAAACCATCGAGGAAAATAGTAGAATTGCTCACGGATGGGAAAGGTGAGTGGAATTTCAACGAGAAGAACCCCCTTTGAATCCATTATAAGAGATTGGCTAACTAAGGAAGCAAGGTATGGTTTACTTCCTTAGTTCAATTACACTACCTTCAAACACTTAAGTATAGTCTGCGAAAGGAAGAGGCGATACTTTTGTACGCCATATTGAAGGGGTATAAAATGAATATGGGGAAGATTATAGAGAAATCTATAATAAACTACTACTGCAACAAGTAAAGAGGTTTGATCCCACACCCATCAACCATCACCCCGGTGTATTGCATCTGAGGAGGGAGGTAAAGGGAACCTGGGAAGAAGAAGAAAGGTGTCGAAGACTTCTCCACATAGCCCTCGCTAAGCATAACTAAACCTCCGTCAACGAGGGGCGAGGGAGAAAGTGATAGATATTGAAGAAAAAGAAGAAATAATAGTCGAGAATCTTGAGCAGGCTCTAATACTGAGCATTGACAGAAGAAGAGAAGAAAGATAGAGGAGCATGAGCCCAAACTGGAATTATTCCCCAGATGTTAGGGAGTACCATCAAGAGCCAGCTGAAAGCTTAAGGCAGCAAGGTAGCAATGTAGTACTGATAGAAATGTTGATCATAATGGAGCAGAATATGAAAGAAAGGGACAATCAGTTGAAGATCGAATTGAAAGAGAGGGACCTTTACTTTGAGGAAGAACTAAGAAAAAGAGACCAGTTCCTTGATTAAGCAACCAAACATAGGGATTTGGAATAGAAGAAAGAACTAGAGGAGAGATGAAATGTGGAGAAAAGAATAGAGGGTAAGCAATATAGCTTCTTAGGAGGAAACGGGAAGCAAGAATATTCTCTCTGCCAAATGTTAGAGACAATAGATAAAGAGAATCAAAGAGGCTCTGGTCTCTGGGGACAGAGAATGGTTGAACAGTCTCCAACACTATAGAGGTAGCTTGAGGATGACAACTCATGAGCGAGTAAATTTGAGGGCAACTATGGAGTCAATATGCAAGAGACAGTGTGAGTTGACTAAATTAAATGCATAACTTCTAGACTGGGCTATGAAAGCAGTATCGGAGAAGAAGAAGGTGCCACTGCCTTAGATTAATATCTTAGACTATGTGCCTTATATAATTGTACCTCAAAATGAGAAAAACTCAAATATACCCTTTTCTCAACCTAATGAACCTATAGAGATTCCCTTTTCTCCTATAATAGCATGACCTCAAGATGAAACTCATGGTACAATTAGAATATCACGAATGACCCCTGAGGAAGTTGAAAAATATAAAAGGGAACAAGCACAAAAGGCAAAGTCTCCATTAAGGCCCAAGGAAAATAAGAAAAATTGAGTCTCTTGTTTGTAGTTCTTTGTAAAGAAATCTCTCTTTAATGTTTCATGATGAAATAAATGGAATATCTTTGTTCAAATTGTGCAAATTGTGTATTATGAGATGTTTGCAATTTAGTATAAACCTTGAATATGGAAACGTGTAATTAGATTGTTTGGTTGAATTAGTATGATTGTTGTTGAGTTGCTGGTGCTATAATGAGTGAGTTAGAATAATGTGTTGAATCAAAATGAACTTCTAAATGTTGATATAGCACAACGACATGTTTAGAAACCAAACAAGAAATTAGTACATGAAATTGGGGTAGGATAAGCTTAACTGAAAAGTGGAAGTTGTGATGTTATTAATGAATAAATTGAATTTCAAGACTCGGGAAGATTTAAACAAATGATGGAACAAATAAGACTTATAATTTTGTTTTTGTAAACAGTTTAGTTCTTATAAACCCTGAAAACATGCACATGGTCAAAAGTACCTCTGCAACTAATTGTGATAAGATTAGGGAAATCTTCTGAGTTCCATCACAGTTTTAGTCTCCTTAGAGTGCTATAACTTGTTAGATTATTATTAGGCGAAATCCTAGGCAACACAACTAATAGGAAATGATATAGGCCATCCTTGGAAGTTTGAACATTTCAAAGCCTACCCTTATAATATGCATATGCATGCACTAGTTCCTTATTTGAGCAAATACCAATTTCATCATCAGCATGCAAGCGAAAAGCCTCAATCCTTTCTAACGATCTAATCTATGATCAAATACCATGTAGTTTGCTCCAAATTGCATAGAGTACAAAGGAAATGGATAATGGAATAAGTTTGGGGGGAGTTAGGAAAATCAATTGAGATGAAGAAAGAAGAAAAGAGATGCACAAAAGAAGCTATGAAAATATCAAGTATCAAGGTGGATTGAGTTTTATCATGTAGCCTTCCTCTCTTGAGCAATTAAGTTCTTAGGGTTGTTTCAACACCTAGTACCCTAATGCCAACTAGTATGAGAGCTGCTAGCCCAAAGCTCTCTAAGGGGTGGTAGAAAGCTTAAAAAGGAAAAACATTGCACCATTCCATAAACCTTGACAGGAAATGAAAAGTAAAAAGCTTCTAGTATGAGGAACTGAATTTGAATTTTGAAAGTGGTCAAGAAAAATATCACAATGGCAGTATCAAAATGATGCTGAACTAAGTTTGGGGTGCTTGAAAGTTAATATCAGTAGAGAATTGAAGGATGAAGTGTGAAGGCAAATATGTTGAGTTGTATGTGAAATTTGGGTAAACTTGAACCTGAATTGTCCATTTATCTGCCCAAGTACCCAAGCCAAACATTACAAGCTTAAAAGGCCTATTTGATCTTGAAGGTTGTATCTGCCTACATTAGTGGAGATTAATATGACCAATAAGCCTATGGGACCTTAGAAAAATCAGGGAGAAGTTTATTATCTGAATAGTATCTTAGAAGATTAACTAATTTGCCAAATTAATAAAGGGGGAAGACCATCACAAACTCACTAATCCTGGGTAAATAATTGAATTGTTTACATTATATGAATTATTTGTTTGTTTAGTGAACTTAATTGAAATATTCTTCATTCTAGATTTGAAACTTGTTCAAAAGTAATAATACAACTATCCTGTCTTTGAACTGATTTGTTGGATAAAGCTGAACAAAAATGGCCTTAAAAAGCTGCATTGCTTGAGGACAAGCAAAATTTCTTCTTTGCTTGGGGACATGCAAAACTTTAAGTTTGGAGGAGTTTGATGAGTCTAAAATCATGCTTTTAAGTCCATTTTCTTGCATTTTTGAGAGTTTAAGGTTCAATTTAATGCAAAACTATGGAATCTTCACCCGGACGTTGTGTTTTGTAAGGTTTTAATGCAAAAGAAGCAAAAGAGAAAGAGAAAAAAAAAAGGTTAAATGGGAAGTTGCTAAATGTCAGCGACAATTACATCTTTGTTGCGACGAAACCTCGAAAGAAGATACCGGAAGAAGCGTCGTGACAATTTGGAACTCTATCGCGACAAACATTGAAAGACTCTTACGAGAGGCAAAGAAATGTTTGTGCGACATTTCACAACTTTAATACGCGATAAAGAGAAGTGAAAATAGCCCTAGAGACAACTAAAGAATATCGCGACATTCCAAACTCATGTTGCGACCTGATACAAGTCGAGAATCTTGAAATATTGTCAGCGACATTCAAAACTACGTCTGCGACAAAGAATGAGAAGGATTCGCAAGAAACAACGCCTTTGGAATTCTATCGCGACATAGGAATGATTATCTAGACAAAACCAAGGATAGAAACGGGAAGATTGTCACGATAAGGATTATTTTAGTGACAAAAATTTGGCAAGTTCGGTCTGTCTGAGAAAAGTTTATCCGCGACAAAGATTCTTATGTCATGACAAATCTCCAGAAATCAACAATACAAGTCATGAGAAGTTTCTTACGACAAAGATTTTGATGTCGACAAACTTCGGTGACAAGTTCAAGGCATGAACTTTGTCGCAACATTTCAAAACTTTGTCTCCTGACGCCACAGAGATCGTGAAGCGAGATGCTTGACTTTGTGGCAACATCGATAGCTTAGTCACGATAAACATTTCAGAGATAAAAGTGTAAGTCATCAATGTTGGTCACGAAAAAGAAATATATGTCACAACAATTATGAACTGGAATCAAACTAACTTTCTCGCGACATTTCCTACATTTGTCGGGACAAAGACTCAAGGATGATAGTCGGAAATGTCGCGACAAACTGTAACAAAACTGAGACACCGCAGTAGGCTGCGATGTCGCGACATAGACTGACTTTATGCTTAACCTGGGCATTACTTGGGCTGCATTGAAATCCACAATTTAAGCCTAGAATTTCGGCCCATGCATTTCAAAACCTATAAATAGAAGCGCCTAGGGTATTGTGCGCAAACTTTTAGTAGCTTTCAACAGTTTTTGAGCTCTTAGAGGAGCTAAAGTCTCTTTTGTATATATTTTTCATTTCATTTTATTTTATTTTTATTTTATTTTCTAGATTTATTTTTCTTTCTTTTAGGATTAGAGTAGTAGATCGAGGTGATGTGGAGAGAAATCATGGTATATCAAGTTTCATTTTATGCAGAATTAAAATTAGATTTGGAAAATTTTACGGAAATCTAGTTTGTTCGAGTTTGATTCTGGTTTCAATGAATTGGTTTTTGATCAACTAGTCATTGTTATTTGTGATCCAGTTATGAAAGGATGAGCCCCCTTTAGGAAGGAATTTGATGTTTTGATGATTGATTTTAGTATTAAATGATGTTTTGGGATATGAAGACTAGATTGATTTAATTCGTACTGCTCTTGTAATGAGTTGTTCTGAATATCATTGTTCTGTACATAGAAAGAGTTGTATATGTGCTCTGATTTCTAGGATCCCCCTGAGTGACACAGGGACGGACAACTTGAGAGCAAAGAGCAGTGACTTGGGGGTACATTGCACTAATATCCATTGAACTAATGAACTCCCAAGGTGTCACTGCGGTGCATCCACAGTGATGTTAATGCAATGTAAGACCAGAAATTCAAATTTTACGGAATAAGGGTAAAGCCGTAATTTTGATTACAAAATTGTAATTTCGGTTAAAATCCGCCTTGAATTAATTCTCTAGATCTCGGATGACAAAGCGGTTGTCTGGATTGAGATCGTCACCATGAAAATCTAGTTAACCGCGTAAAATTTCATGAATTTTTACGCGGGGCGGTCGGGTCGGCCAACGTTTTTCGAGGCATAGCATTTGATTACCGTCGTCGTTTTGATCTTTGACGAAAGGCGCATATAGCATGTAACTCATGTACCATAAGTGGTATCGAGTAGAAATGATGAAATGGACCAGTAGAGGTAGTGCTAGAATATCAAATCTACAGGAATAAAAGGGACAAAATGGTCATTTCAAGATTGATTAAGTGACTAGAGGCAGAAATTTCAAATAATGCTTCATCTCCTACATGAGGCCTAAACAGCGTGATTTTCAGTTTGGGGATGCAGTAGCTTGAGCTCTCATTTCTATAGAGAGAGTCTCTGACTTCTCTCTAGAAATACATGCGATCGGACTGTTGGATTTCGATGGAGCAAGAAGGGAAAACGTTCTACGGAGGCGAGTTCGCGTGGACCCAGTTTGCGAGTTTTGACAAACTCAAGGAAATTGGATTTTCTCCCTACTTGCGTTTTATTCCCATTTTAAGGGTTTTTCCATGTTCGGTTGGTTTGAGGCCGTGAGGGGCCGTTTGATCAGTCCCAAAGCTTGGGACCGAATTGATTTGAATTTATTGAAACCCAATGTTGAAACAGTGGCTGTTACGGGCTGTTGGGTGTTTTAATTCTAAAAATTTATGATTTAAATCATGTATTGATATGAGAAAGGTGGAGAGCAGGTGTATGATCGGTCCCGAAAACATGAGACCAGCCCATGGAATTTTGAAAGAGAAAAATCGGCGACCGTGTTGCTCACGATGTTAAGGAGCTGTTTGGTGTGTTAGTGTTATCTTGTGCATTAAATGTTTGCTTGGTATGCATTGGGCGGAATGGCCATAGTTGGAGTTCACTAAGTGAGCCGTGTTTTGTGATTTCAGGGGAATAGTAAGCGAGGTTTCACTATTCCCGGAATAATGTTAATATATTTTCGTGAGAATATGTGTTGGTCAGTGATTTAAATTAAATTGCTCGTGTATGATCATTAGCCCAAGTGAGCTAACTTTGATGTATTGCATTAATTAATTTACACATGACATGATTGTGTGAATTGGTTATTTTGTAAATATATGCATGTTTATATATATTTGTATGAATTAAACGTATTAGGTGCTTTTACATGCATTCCATATCGACTGGAACATCCTAGGACTCTAGGAGTTAGTGCATGAGATGAGTCTAGATGAAAAGGTTCGGAGGGTAGTCTAAAATATTAAATGGTTCGGAGGGTTGTCTAAAAATGTTGGTGTTGTCGGAGGTAGCCCAAAACTAAATAATATATCAGCGAAATCGAACGGCCCGGTTGATATATATTCATGGAGGGTGATCCACAAACAAATAATATATATCAATCGTCGGAGCGGCCCAATTGATATATATTCCTCGGAGGGTTGCCCACTAATAAAATGATAATTCTCATACGAGGCTTAGGCGAGTGTGAGAGAGTCGGTGGACTCGGGATCTGAGTTAGTCATGTAGACATTCAAGTAGGATCATGCATTTGCTTGAATGTTTGTTTAAATTGGAACACCTTTGCACTTAGGTGGTGAGTAGCCCATTTAGGGCGATTCTCCTGCGAGCTTTAGCTCGCCCCGTCATTGGGATCCCCAGCTTTCACGGTACGAGGGAGGCGTACAGGAGAGATATCTAGAGGCTAGTGGATTAGAAGAAGCGGGATTGTGGCTTTGGCTTGGCCCGATATCTACATGTATTAGAATTTTCCTAATTTTTAATATATATTTGTATAAAGTAAAACATTTGAACTCTTGTAACTATTGGGTGTATAGTTGAATTCATAGTTAGTATGTATTATGAGTATCGTTTGTGGGCCCAGTGGCCGTGATACTCATGTGATTTGATCTCTTGGATATATTGAATATATTGAATTTGCCTTGGGGCGGGTTTCATGCGGAGTATTTTAATTATTAGGTAGAGCTCGACCTACAAAGGGGCTGGGTGCTAAAGTGGCGTCGGGTAACTTGGAGCCTCCATATGACCGCGCGAGGTTGTGGTGAGTCAACGGACCCGGGTTTAGGCGTCACGACTTGGTATCGAGCTTAGGTATACGAGATACCTAGGAGCTCGGGTTGGGTGGCCATCACCCTTTAGGTGGTTTGATGTGGAGTATGGGTATGTGGAACTATAGATGAAAATTTGGGCTTAGGCCATAGTTGAGGAAGAGCGTCACCACTAGGTGGTTTGATGTTGAGTTTAGGTATGGGATTACCACAAGGAAATCACGAGGACAAAACTAAGGACCTCTGAGGCACGTGTTTGGTGTGTTTGTGTGATTGGATTTTGTGAAGTGTGCTTGCATGCTTGGTTGTGCATAACATGAATTGTGATTATTATGTGATTGAAATTTTATGAGTTATATGCTTGGTTGATAGCATAGGATGATGTGTGGAATATTTTGGGTGTTTACAGTGTGTAAACTTGAACCAAAGAAATAAACAAAATAAATTATGAATTTATTTGGTTTAGAGGTGAAGAAAGTTAAATAAAATAAATTGTTCTAGAATTTATTTGGAGTGTTGGAAGATGAGAAGAAATTTTAAGGCCAAGAAAATAAATTTTACTAAATTTGTTTGATGAGGAAAATGGAAAAATAATTTTTCTATGATTTTACAAGTAGTAAGAGTGAAGAAAATGGAAGAAAATAAATTTTATAAATTTATTTGAGTGGAAAAATTTTCGTGGGGCTGGAAGAAGAAAATAAATTTTATAAAAATTTATTTGGTTGAAAAGAAGGAGAAAATAATTTTCTAAGATTTTACAAATTGAAAAATTGAAGGAAAAAGAGAAAAATAAATTTTTATAAATTTATTTGGTGTATTATGGAAAAAAAAAATGATTTTAGTGATTTTTAGAGATTTTCCAATTTCTGGAAATAAATGAAAAAAAAAATCATTTATAATGAAAAAAAAAACATTTTTGTACGGAAAAATCGTTTTGACTCTTTGCCCGATTATATTGTGAAAAAATAAAAAAAAAATAAAAATTGTATTGCAATCTTGGATTTTATGTGAAATTTAAACTTGAAAAATTAAAATTATATTGCAAGATAAATGTTGTATTTACAACATTAGTGAGAATGAAATTTGGATTGTATTACGACGAAAGAATATATTGCGAGTTGAGGTGTATTGCAATAGAATTTGGAGTGCAGTGTGTGCATTAATTGTGGTCAGGAAACGAGCTTAAGGGTGAGAAGGATGGTGTCGCGATACAAAAAAAATCGTGTGTGAGAGCCCCGATGGCAAAACGGGCGGGGTGGGGCGTGGCCTTTCAGCGGGCGTCTTTGGGGGCGCAGCCGACCCAGGAAGCCCATGACGGCGGCCTTGAGCGCCGAGCCGCGAGAGGCGCCTTGGCTCTGTGGCGTCTGGGCCCCAGACGGCTGCAGGCGCGTCTGGCGCCCAGGCCGCAGTGAGCATGAGACGGCTGGCACGGGGGCGCGCGGCTTACAGGTGGCTACGAGGCGCCGGCACAGAGGCGATAGGTTGTATAGTTTGTGCGCTTAATTGCCTATTTATTACCGATCCGTTTTAACTCGTTTTTTACGGAGTCACTAAATGAACATTGTTCATTGTAAAATAAAAGTTTGAAAAAAAAAAAATAATATTTTTTAAATTAAAAACAAAATCAAATCAAATCAAAATAAATTTGATAAAATTTCCGAAAAATAAAATTTTCAAAAATAAAATTTTTGAAAATAAAATTTTGTTGAAAACTATATTTTAAATGCAAAAATGGTTGCGTATACACTGAGCTATGTGTATGATTAGTGTCTCGGGGCTGTGGTTATGCCTTAGAGGGAATCTTTGTGATGGATTTAACTATCATTGGAAATCGTGATTCTTGTAGTAGTTTGCGTGAGCGTAATATGCATGGTGTAGCCAATGCGTATTGGAAAAATGGTGAATGGTAAGGTTATGGTATGACCTTAGGAATTTGGATAATGAAATGATTGAGTGGTTGGAATTTAGTATGCAGAATGAGCGAATTAGGTTCATGGTTATCAAGTCTGATGTGTCAATCTGCATTCTTAGTTAGTAGTGAAAATTAAATGATTTTTGGTTGCCATGTTAATTGTGTAAATGGCGAGTAGAGGGCCGAGGAGCGTAGGGGCGTGCGGAGACCTTCAGTGGGGAGCCTGATTAGTGTTTGGTCAATGAGACTTGCAGTGGGGGCATTTGAGTTGGGTGGTACGGCCAGATGCTATAGCACGAGGCTGGTATAGCGGGTAGACGGAAGATCTGGTAACCTTGAGGAGGTTTAGGGCAGCATTATCATCCGACCTTCCACGGGAGGAGATCCAGATGGTGGCCGACCATTTAGTTCATCTGGTCAGAAAGTGTTAGAGGCTATGGAGATTACCTCGACCACGACCGGGGATATGGCTATTTGCATTCTAGCTAGAGAATGAGGCCAGTCACGGTGAAATGGACAAGGACCTGCAGAGACCTTAGAGGGCCGTCGTACGTGAGTTCTCCCTAAGGTTAGGGTGAGAATAAGAATGATGGTCGAGGTTGTGTGAGTTAGGATCTCGAGACTCTGCTCGTAGTGGACACGAGGATCATGGACTTGTCGAGGTTCGATGTCATCTTTGGGATGGATTGGGCGGCAGTTCTGAGTCGTTATCGATTGTGGCGTAGGAAGATTCTGCTTTATGCGGGGCCGGTGCTCGTATGGTAGTTCGAGGGACAAACATCACATTTTGCCCCGGACAGTATACGAGTCCAAGGGTCAGGGACAGTTAGCGGGTTGGCTGCGCGAGGCCTTACCTAGAGGGCCCGAGGAGGGCCCGGACTTAGTCTACCTCGAGTAGTGTCTGCAGTATGGATGTTTTTTCGGATGAGCTACGGACTACCTCCCACACGGAGAGTAGTAGACTTGGTATCGGTTACACCTGGTATTTCACCCGTCTCTATGACTTCGCATAGGATGGCAGGTTGGTGCGAGGAACTTCGAGTCAGTTACAAAGAGCTATTGGACAAGGGGTTTTATTAGGCCAGAGCACTTATTTATTGGGGCGCCGGTTCTAGTTGCGAAGAAAGAGGGCAAGACCCGCCGGTGTGAATTGGCTATAGGCGGTTGAGCAGGGTTGCTGATCGAATCGGTACCATTCTCGGATTGATGATTTATTTGATCGGTTAAGAGAGTGCGAGTACTCGAGATGAACCTTCGCCTTAGTTACCATCATTGAGGAGTTAGGAAGACAGATATCCCTAAGACAATGTTGGGTAGCGTTATGGGCACTTTTGAGTTTCACGGTGATGCCGCTGGATTGGCAGATGCTAGCGTATTCATGGATCTCATGCGTAGGGTGTTCTGACCCTATCTAGATCGGTTGTAAATGATCTTCGTAGATGACATTTTGATCTACTCCCGGTCAGTGGGAGCATGAGTATCCTTAGGGATTTTTATAGCTGTTAAGAGACCATCGGTTATGCGCTAAGTTTTAGTAAGTCACGAGTTTGGCTGCGAGGTGAGAGATTTTGGGACACGTGGTGTCGGCATCGGGGAGTGTCGATCGACGAAGGTTGAGCGGTGATCGTTAGGAGGGCAAGATATCAATCTTCGAGATACGTAATTCTTGGGATTGGCTAGGTATTACAGGAGATGCGAGAATGGGCTGAAGTTGTCCATTCTGGGCAGGATTGTAGGATTTCGCCTACGGGATATGAACTCCATGGTTGGGACGACCCTGACCGTAGAGAGAGATTGAGGATACTTGGAACACTCGGGGTACGGGTGTTGGTAGCAAGAGGGAGGATCAGCTTTCTCCTAGTTCGGAGGAAGAGAGCGGGAAGACTTACATTTCACATTAGTTCGGGACTAGGGCCGAGTTGAGCATGGTGGCGGGTTGCCCTAGGGACGGGGATCCCGAGAGACTTTGGGACAATGTAGTCCCGATTAGCCGTGACGGGGAGAGTACCACGGTTCAATTTCCTCCACCTAGTAAGGGGTTAGAGGAACTAGTTTGAATTTCGAGGTGCTATCTGAAGAGCACTCGGCCCGGCCTGAGATAGACGGAGGCCAGAGTGTGGGTCGAAGTCAGGGACAGATCAGAGTTGCGCATCGGAAGCGTGGTGGACCTTAGGGTGGTAGACCTATTGGTTGTTAGATGTCAGGCTTGACATGGATGAGTTGACAACCATCGGGTTGTCGTGAGTGAAGTTAATAGGGTTGGTATGCAGGCACGACATGGATTTAGGCTTAGAGGTTAAGGCCTTTAGAAGCTAGTATGATATTCCTTCCTAGGATGTAGGGTGAGAGTTGACCTGATAGGTCGAGATTATGAGTGTAACACCCCAAATTATACCCTAACAGTTTTATAACATGTTTTGGGAATAATAAACGTAAAAGTATATTTATTCGGAATAAAATAAAGATAAAAACAAAAATAGGAATATGCATAAGTTAAATTACAAATAATAAAGACGATTTGAGGCTATTGTAAAAATATTATAAATTGATTTGCAAATATTATAAGAGTTGGAGGACCAAAGTAAAATAAAAATGGGATAAGATTAAATAAGGATAAGACCAAAAGAAATATCTTATTTTGGTCTTGGAGAAAAGGAGAGCAAATACGAAGAAAAGAAGAAGATTACAGGTATGGAACTATGATTTTGTATCGCAAAGTATGGAAATATGGGTATTGGTATGGAATTATGATTTGGTATAGAAAGAGTATGGAACCATGAATAAGGTGTATGTAAACTATGGGAGTATGGAAGTCTAGTTTTGGACTATAAGGTTTAGATACATGGTTAAGAACCCTCCCATCTTGTGTATGGTTTGGGTTTAGGAACTCCTAAACTCCTTTCTTGTAGGGTTGAGTTAGAGGCTTTAGGCTCTAAGTATAGGTGTGAGAAGGGTCTAGTTGCAAGTTGAACCCGAAAATTTATTATGATCATATGCGTATCCGGATCTTAGAGCTGGATTATTTGGGTCAAATACAAGGAATTCCGAAGTGAGTCCTTCTAGTAAATTAATAGCCACATCAATGAACTTGATGTTAGGCTTTTTAATTACTCGTTGGACCTCTGTAGACAGAGTTATAAAATCCTTTTAGTAAGAATTCGGCGACTAAATACGAGTAGAAATTCGATTCTGCCAATTCGGGTCAACTAGCCGGACCTTAGAACGAGTTTTTGAACCAGAAATAAAGAAATTGGCAATGCAAGTGTATACATTGAGAATTGTAGCCATCAATGAACTTGATGTTAGGCTTTGAATTTCTTAATTCGGACTCATGGAGCCAGTTATGAAGTGGCTTTTTACTGCGAAACGATCAAATGGTGAGAAGTCGTCAAACGAAATTAAATCGGTGAGCGGTGGTAGATCAACGGTGGTCGTCAGCGGTGTCGGTGAAACGATGGCGTCGACGCCGTGCGTCGATGAAACGTTAATTAGTCAGCGAAGTCGTCCAAACGAGTCGTCGATGAGCATTGGCCGTCAACGGTGGTAAATCAGCGAAGTCTCGTCGGTGAAGCATTAATTACGTCAGCGGGAATTGCCGTCAAACAAGAAAGTCGTCAATGAGCGGTAGTGCGTCAATGGTGAATTACGTCAGCGGGGGTCGTCAAACAAGGGTGCGTCGGTGAAGCGGTGATCGCCCGGCCTTGATTAACCCGGCTCATCCGGGTGGGCTGCGCCAAGACCTCAACGGAAGGTCATATCTCGCCCGTTTGAACTCGATTTAGGTGTTCTTGGACTCTATAAACCCATTGAGTCAGAAATCCATCCATATACCTGAGGAGATATTAGCTGTCAGACCAGGCGTCAAACCGAGCTCGTCACTTCAGTGTAGCTCGTCATTCGAATCGCTCGTCAGAAGGCCCATTGCGCGTGACCTCAACCCGGGGTCATATCTCCTTCGTTTGAACTCCGATTTGGGTGTTCTTGGACTCTATGGAAAGCCCATTGGTCAGAATCCATCCATATGCCTGAGGGGAGATATTGGCTGTCAGACCAGGAGCGTCAAACCCGAGCTCGTCGCGCAGTGGCTCGTCGATTCAGAATTCGGTCTCGTCAAGGCGACTGCGCGACCTCAACCGGAGTCATATCTCCTTCGTTTGAACTCCGATTTGGGTGTTCTTGGACTCTATGGAAAGCCCATTTGGTGAGAATCCATCCATATGCCTGAGAAGATATTAGATGTCAGACCGAGGTGTTAGACTGAGCTCGTCACTTCAATTGCAGCTCCGTCGATTCAGTCGACTCGTCAAATGACTGCGCTGACCTCGACTTGAGGAAGGTCATATCTCAGCCCGTTTGAACCCGGTTGGGTGTTCGCGGACTCTATAAGAGAAGCCCGTTGAGTCAAGAATTTCATCAATAGATAGCTTGATGGTGGAACTCATATTAGTTTCAGAAAACATATGGAAAACGATGGCGATACGAGGTAACCATAGTTATTTGTATTATGAACGCCTATTATGAATTCATAAATAGCTCAAGTATACGGGTAAGCTTAGTTATTTATGCATATAATGAAGTATGAAAAATGTAAAGATATAGACCAACTAATTGTATATATATCTCATATGATTGCTCGAATGACAACATTTATTGGGAATATGAGATATATATACTGAGCTTATAAATACATATTGATTTAATGCCTTAGAGCACAGTAGAGAGGATAGATGGGGCATGCCTATTAGGGAAAATAAGTCTGCAGCATATAAGTTACGATGTTTAAACGTTTGGGGTTGATGAGATAGATCCCGTTTGGATCAAAGTGGCCCACGAAAGGGTCCTGCGAGCGCCTCGGGCCCTCATGGATAGTCACTGTCTCGAACAGTGATGATACCTTCGGGTATATTATGACAGCGCCTCCAGACCTCATGGACCAGCTGTTTCACTCCCCGGTGAATATAAGCCGGGCCCTCATGGATTATAGTTTCCTGTATCCACTTCTAAGGTTTATGCGAGACATGAAACATAAAAGAAATTTACGGGTATATCTGAAAAATGTAAGAGAATCGACATGATATGGCTTCTTGCTATGTGATGACGATATCTGATTACAAGAATAAGAAATGTCTGATTGACATGAAAAGTATATGGAAGATGATAAAAATGAAACTGATTATGAAAAGTATATATATATATATGAGGAAATGGCGAGAATCTGTACATGTACTATATGTATTTATATGCATTTGTATAGAAGGTGACCATAATAGAGGTCATTCATGTGTATTAATTCCCACTAAGCGTAAAGCTTCGCACGGGTGTTCAATCCGTGTAGGTACAGAAGAGGAGAACAAAGGACCAGACCATCACATGTGGAGTCAAGGCCGCTACGGCCCAATGGTGCCTTTGCAGAGAGACCTTTGGAATTACATTTTGTACTCTTATTTTCTTGGCCAATATAAATATTGTAGATCATTGATTTCATTTCCATATTTGGGGCTTGTATTTATATTTTGTAATCCGCTGCTACAGAATGTAATACAAGTTAATTGTTTAACATTATATGAATAATAGCCGATTATAAAGGTTATAAATGTAGTAAAAAAAGTGACCCTCACTTGACATCCTATGCCGAGGTGGGGGGCGTCACGGTTTAATGGTGTCGAGAGCATCGGTTGGTTAGGACGTATTCGGGTCGGATCGGAGAAAGGGTGTCACAATGAGTGAGTGATCTCTAGATTACGCTCATGAGTGGACCGAGGATTGGGTTGCGAGTATAGTATTCTGCGTTGAGATTATTACCGCGGTAACATCGCGTCGAGTAGGGTGTGGGTACACGGTATGGTCATTCACCACTCTTGGTGAGTGTGGGGTGAGTTGTCTTTAGGACTACATTCAATGAAGACTCATAGTTGAATAAGGAAATGTAAGAGGCTCGAAGTGTAAGCTAGAAGTTGTATGTCGAGATGAAAACATGCACATTGGGTTATCACGTGGCGAGGTTGAGAGTGATAGGAGTCGGGGTGACTCGAGAGGTTTGGATACCCTTTGGAAAATCGCGTTGAGTGTTGTTGGCCGTGAGGAGCTGTACGGTATACGGATGTCATTCATGACATGGACTAGGTTGACCGGTCATTGGTTATCGGTGATTGGTGACATGGAGGTTAGCATTTACACCAAGCGAGGGTTGTGTAGGGACATCGTGTTTATGCGGATTATAGTGTTAGAGGACTGTTGCGACATACGTCTTTGAGTCATAAGGTTAAAGTTTATTGCGAAAAGTAGTGGGTCGCCTACAACAGTAGTTATCGAGGCGAGTATCACGAATGGCACCACATATGAGGGCATTGTATGGGAGGCCATGTAGATCACCGTTCGTTGGGTAGAGGTGAGAGAGAGCTCCATCAGTAGTCTGATCGATTAGAGACACCTCGAGAAGGTGAGCTTGATACGATAAGCGTCTTCAGCGAACGCTGGCGGTAGAAGAGCTATGATGATGTATGACGTCGACCCTTAGAGTTCGAGGGGTTGGGGATCCGCGTCTTTCTTAAGGCGATCTGCAGGAGGAGTGGTCGGGTTCAGTGACGGACGGAAGTTATCGTAGGGTTGTGGGCCTTCGAGAGATACTCGAGAGGATAGTATTGTCGCGTCTGGGTTAGCGTTACCGCCCGATGTCGGGTGTCATAGGGGTGTTTGTCTCGTCGCTCACGGAGAATGTATACTCCCGGATCCGGCTCATGTGGTGGATTGGGGGCCAGTTAGGTTGGCCTGAGGATGGGACATGAGGGAGGGACCGGTGTACATTGTTGATGGCCGAGTGATCGGGTCTTGTGACGCAAGGCCAGTGAGGCTAATGAGGATGCTATGGGCGACCTTGTGGAGTGGAGGAGTCAATGTGGGACGGGGACCGCGATGGATTTATTCCATGCTTGTTTAGGGATGAAGGTCGTAGTTTAGTGGTTTAAGATTTAAATGGTAGTTTGTGCATGTTGAGTGCGCGTTGCATATGCATGTGCGTGATTCATGATTATCTGAATTTGGGACGAAATTCCTTTAGAGAGGAGAATGTAAGACGAAATTCAATTTACGGAATAAGGGTAAAACCGTAATTTGATTACAAAATTGTAATTTCGGTTAAAATCTGGTAATTCTCTAGATCTCGGATGATGAAACAGTTGTACCGTTGGAATCGTCTCGCAAAATCAGATTAACACGTAAAATTTCATAATTTTATGAGACAGTCGGAATCGACACGTTTTGAGGCATAACAATTTACGGTCTTAGTAAATGCGTTTTCGATGCGACGAAAGGCATATAGCATGTACTCATGTACCATAAGTGGTATGAGTAAGGAAATGATGTAAAAAGAAAGTATGGAGCTGGCGGTAGTGCCGAATATCAAATCACAGGGAATAAAAGGGACAAAATGGTCATTTTCAGATTTGATTAAGTGGCTAAAGGCGAAATTTCAAATAGTGCTTCATCTCCTACCATGAAGGCCTAAGCAAAAAACGTGATTTTCAGTTTGGGATGCAGTGGCCGGGCTTTCATTTCTAGAGAGGAATCTGGGCTTCTGCAGAAATGATCGGGCCAGTTGGATTTCGACGGAGCGAGAAGAGGCGTTCTACAGCGGAGCGGGCTCTGGCGTGGACCCCGATTTCGCCGGTTTGACAAAGCGCTCAAAGGGTAGGATTTTCTCCTACTTGCGTTTTTGTTCCATTTTGGGGTTTTCCATGTTTCGGTTGGTTTGAGGCCGTGAGGGGCCGTTTGATCGGTCCCAAGCTTGGGACCGAATTGATTTGAATTTATTGAAACTTGATGTTGAAGCTTGTTGTTTATTGGGAGCTGTGGTGTTTTAATTCTAAAATTTATGATTTAAATCATGTATTGATATGAAAAAAGACCGAGGAGCAGACCGTATGATCGATCCCAAAACATGAGACGGCTTGTGGAATTTTGAAGAGAAAAATGGGCGGTAGTGGTATCCACGTGGCCAGGTAAGGGTGGCGCGTTGGTGTTATCTTGTGCATTAAATGTTTGCTTGGCGCGTGGGCCGGGAGATGGCCGTGGATTGCGGGTTCACTAAGTGAGCCAGGTGTTTGTGATTTTTAAAGAATAGTAAGCAGGGTTTCACTATTCCTGGAATAATCTTTAATATATTTTCGTGAAAATATGTGTTGGTCAGTGATTTAAATTAAATTCTTTAGTGTGTGATCATTAGCCCAGTAGGCTAACTGATGTGTGCATTAATTGAATTTTGACATGATTGTGTGAATTGGTTATTTTGTAAATATATGCATGTTTATATATATTTATGTGAATTAGAAGCTGTATTGGAATTGGCACATGTATTCCATATGCCTTCGAACATCCTAGGACTATAGGAGTTAGTGCATGAGATGAATCCTAGATGAAGGTTCGGAGGGTGGTAAAAATGTTAATTGTATCGGAGGTAGCCCGAACTAAATAATATATCAGCCGTCGGGCGGCCCGGTTGATATATATTCATCGGAGGGTAGTCGAACTAAATAATATATCAGTCGGGCGGCCCGGTTGATATATTCATAGGAAGGTAGTCCACGAACAATTAATATATATCAATCATTCGGATGTTGATTATTGATATATATTCATGTGGAGAAGGTTGCATTAATAAAATGATAATTCTCATACGAGGCTTAGGCGAGTGTGACAGAGTCGGTGAGGACTCGGGATCTGAGTTGAGGTCGTATAGACATTCAAGTAGGATCATGCATTTGCTTGAGATATTTGTTTTAAATTGGAACATTCGCTGCACTTAGGTGGTGAGTGGCGTTCCAGGTCTCTCTTGAGCCCAGCTCACCCAGTCGTGGGATCCCCACTTTTCATAGGTACGGGAGCGTACGGGGAAGGCTCATCCTAGGGCCGTGGATTAAGAAAAGCCCGGATTGTGGCTTTGGGTGGCGTGCTCTACGTATGGGAATTTTCGCACAATTTTTAATATATGTTGTATAAGGTAAACATTTGAACTCTTGTAACTATTGGGTGTATAGTTAATTCATACGTTAGTATGTATTATGAGTATCGTTGTGGGCCCAGTGGCGGGTATTACTCATGTGATTTGATCTCTTGGATATATTGAATATATTAATTTTGCTTGGGACGGGTTTCATGCGGTATTTTAATTGGGTAGAGCTCCCGTACAAAGGAGACTACGCAGATTTTCTAAAGTGGCGTCGGTGTAGGCCTCCACTTGTCCGCGAGGTTGACGGTGATCAAACGGACCCCGGGTTTGGGGGCGTCACACTCGACTTCAAGGTTCAGCATACAGGTGATAGAAGAGTGTGTGTTCCCAGTGAAAGGACTTATTTGTTGGTTATCGAGTTTAATTCATAGAGGAACATCTTGTTGACCCGGATTGTCTTAGTCTATTAGCATAAGAACTAATCAAAGAAAGAAACATTCAATGAATTCTGGATAGAGTACAATTGTATTGGAGAAGGCTTGTGTTACCCACTGTCTGTGAGTAGTAGTCTTCGTCTCTTAAGAATGTTTGAAATCTTTGGTTTTAGGAAAACAACCAAATCTTAAAGATGATCAATTCCTAAAAGTAGCTATTTAGACACATTGACCTGGTTTAGGAATATGGTAATCTAAACAGTGAAATGTGTAGTGTCAAGAGGTGTTCCAAGAATATACTACCCTGCTCTTAGACAAATACAGGTTTAATATCCTTCACAATTCTTGTTATTGAACCTACTACAAACCTTTAATCTTAACACTAATTTTATTCCCAATGTTGTTTCAACTTTGTGAAATCTATGATTCTTCTTATTTAGATTCTTTCTTAAATTTGAAGAAAATTTTATAAAAAACATTTCATTATAGTTTTGCTAGTTATTTTCACAGCAAGCGATAGTTCAAATATTGATTTTCTTGAATAGTAAGGAGTAGTTAATCTTTAGATTTTCTCATCAATCCCTCGTGGGAATGATATTGACCTACAATCAACTTTATTACTTGTGGCATGACCTATGCACTTGTAGTGATTTAGGACCAAATTAAAATTTTAATATATTATCAAAAGCGAAAACAAGCTTTTGTGGTCTATTAACAAGTTTTTGGAATTGTTGTTGGGGATTTTAAGCAAATCTTTGGTAGTCAGGTCGAATTAAGGACAGAATATTTTGGTCTCAACAAATAACACCCATGAGAAAGAGATGATTGTGTTCATCCATCGTCTAGAGATATGGAAGCACTACTGACATGGGGGAACGCGGTTCGTAGTGTTGGATCGACAACATAGCCAACACCTTCTTCAAAACTTAGAAGAAGCTCATTGCCAAACAAGCTCGATGGTAAGAGTTCTTGGCTGACTTTGACTTCGTGTGGGTGCACAAGCCGGGTCGACACAACCAAGTACAGACAAGGCTGAAAGTAAGAAGGAAGTTGCAAGCTGCGGGACAACAGTCATGTTGTATGACTTCACAAAGCTTAGTAAGAAAAGAAGTCTAAGACTGACTATTATCAAAAGTCGGTGGATAAGAAAGAAGGAAATCTATGAGACGACACTGGCTAGAGAATGAGTCGCTTACTCACACGAGGGAAGTTATATGTGTGCCTTCAAGCAAGTCGAGACGAGTCAAGCAAAGGAGACACATGACAAAGGTCGGGCCACTCAGAGAAGAGAGAGCATTTGGCATTTGCTCGCACCTGCCTTTTCATTGGCCTAAGATAGGAAGATGTGCAAGCTTATGTCAAGACATCCCATGTGTAGCGACCCCCGAGCCCGGTCCGACCCGAATGGCGAGTCCGAACCGAAACCCGGGGACGCTCGATTTATTTCTTTTATTTTCCATGTTATTAAATTTTCTTTTCAAAAATGTCGCGACCGAACTCTCATCAATCTCGAATGATATGATCCGAACCTGAGTCTGGCGATCTCGACGTTTATTTATCTTATCAAAAATTTTATTAATTCATTTAGTCATGGCTGTTTCGGGCCAGCGTTCATAATCATTTACAAATTCAAAGCAATCTTCTGCAGGCCCATAAACATTAACAAAATACTATATGAAAGGCATTCTATGCCCTTTTCAAAATGATATACAAAAATCAAGTTCAGTGGTCTAACCCTTTGTTTGCAACCCACTTGTTCAAAAGATGATATGCAAAATTACTGAGTATACACTTATACGTCAGATTTCTCTATGACTCCTCATACGCGCGATTCGCCTTCTCTTTGCTTACTCGACACCCACGATAGTTAAACTACACGCTAAGCATTTTCAGCGCTTAGTGGTTCTATGCGCTTCTATTCCAATATTCACGAACTCAAGATGCATTTATCACTAAACCATGCCTAATATATCAACATATACTCATGCTATTCATTTTCGCATGCTTTCAATATACAAATCATTTACCATATCATATCATGCATTTTCAATGCAACAATTCATTTCACAATCAATTCATGAGATTTAAGCATATTCATAAAAATCCCATTACACTCGTCAATGTTGGCTATTTCACCTTGACTATTCAATTCACAATTTCTCGGCGGATTTCGCTTTGATGAATCCCGCTTTATTATCATTCGTAATGTGCTTATACATTTAATAATTTATCTCCCATCATGACGGATGCCGCTTGGTGCATCCCGGACGTGGTATCACTTATTCGCCTTCCCATCATGCCGGATGCTTTGCATCCCGACACGCAGGTATCAATTAAATGCCATAAGCCATCACGACAGATTCAATGCTTAATCCCACCGCGGACATTTCTTCAATGCCACGCCATCATGACGAATCCAAATTTATAAATCCCGCCAAGTGGGACATTGGAAAATTTGGTGCCTTCGTGACGACGCCGACGTGCATCCCGCCGCGATCTATTCGATATAACATACTGCTTCATAATTCCGACTTGATTCCACGTTTCGTGAACCCAGCCCCATCATCATTCACTTTTCATTCGGCTTTCAATTATCACATTCAATTTCTCAGATTCACTTTCTCGTATTATTTTTTCAAAGATATACTCAATCTACGCATTTCTATATCACATACTAATCATGTACTCATTTCATAGTTACTGTGATCTACCCAAAATACTTGGCAAATAAGAATAGCCGAGAACAAAACCAAGCCGTCGAATCTAGCTTCCTTCTCTTCGACCCTCGGTCCTAGGTTAGACGAGATCTTCACCGTCTCCTAGTCAATAACATTCACGCTAATTTTAGCGGATAACAATTGTTAACAATTTTAGTGAATTACAATTTTATTTTTGTTAAAAGTCTGGCTATACACTAAGTCTCACCAAGACGGAATCTCACTGAGGCGCGGTGAGGTAATTCTGCACATTTTCACCTTAGCTCTAACCTAATTGAACCCCTATTAATCAAAGCTTCTTAGGGTCCCTAGACATCGATATACTATCACGGACTTAACGACGCGAAACATGTCAAAACTGGGTACGGAACTAATTGCATCTGCAGATAGCTTGACCTCGTAATTTCCACAAGCCGCACATTGCCTCATCATGTACCGCACAACCAAGCCGCTTTCGCTTAAATGTTCGGGATTTTGCATTTTTACCCATTTTTCATCTACCAATCTTCTCCAATACATCCCATATCAAAATTTCACCATGGAATCGCTTCAAAACAACTCCAAAAGTGGTTTAGAAACAATGAAAATCCATTTTCTCGAGTTAGATTTTTCCCAAAACTAAATCATAGAAGATGAGGTTAGGTTTGATCTATTACCTTGAACCTTCCAATTTCTTCTTGTATGGTGTTTGATCCTCTTTTAGGAGCAAGAAGTGGGAAGAAATCACACCAAAGCCCATTCTCCTGGTAAACCTTGGGCTTTTTCTCCTCCATTTCTCCTCCCTCTTTCCAAATGTGATGGCTCAATAAATGAGCTCCCTAAGACCAAGTTTCTTGGTTTTATCAATCCACTTAAGTGTAAGGCCTTGTTTGGCCTACACACTTTTATCATTTCTCATTTTCCTTTTGCTTCTAAGTCACTTAATTCTCTATAAGGCCTTGTTCACACAATAAATCCAATTCTCCATTTTTGTCCTCTATTATACTTTTGGCCATTCATTTATCACAATTTCATAAATATCTATTCTCTATAACAATTGACCCTTAGGTCCTCATTTGGCTAAATTCCACATTTTTCCTCTTTTTCACTGGGTTTATTTTCGGTTCAATATATTTCAATTTAGCATATATTATCTAATCATATGCTCACTCTTTCAATTTACATTTTCAATTTATCAATTTATCAAATTAATTAAAAAACCCAAGTTTTTGACTCCAATTCATACCTGCATTATATAATAAAATTATTATAAAAATTCTAGGGTATTTTTAGGGCATTACACCATGTTTTTCAAGTTGACAAGACCGAGCGAAAGAAGGAAGCAGGATTATTACAGCCCCTGCCCATTCTAGAAAGACCATGGCAATGTTTATCGATGGACTTCATCAGCAGGTTTTCGAAAGTTAAGGGCTTTATCGTTTTGATAGTGGTAGACAGGTTCTCTAAGTATGTTGTCTTCATACTGTACTCGACAGTGTCTAAATTTAAAAGAAGCAGCTATACATCTTCTTTAGTAACATTAGAAGCATTCGGGGATGCCCGAGACATAGTGAGTCAACAGATACGCGGTTCACAAAAGTGTGCTTGGGGTTGAGATGTTCAAGATATGGGGTATGGAGTACAAGTTCTCTATTGCTAATCACCCTCAGACCGATGGTCAGCATTACCAAGTGAATCAGATTCTTGAAAATTACTTGCCCCACTATGTGACAGCCGCTAAAACGGATTGGTTGGAACTTGAGCCCTCAAGCAAGAATTGTTTTACTAATATGCACGAAGTTCACCCATGGAATGAACCCTTTGAGGTAGCACTGGTTACAACTCGCATGCCCTTGAATCTGCTGGTTTCTCGAAAACCGGGTCACAGCATGAGTCCCGGCTACATGTACGCTTGTGAAGTCTCGGCAGGATTTACTTGATGATGCCCTCGGAGGCCTTGAGAAGGCAAGTAGACGCATTAAGAAATATGCGGAAAAAGGTAGGAGGCCTTTGGAATTTGAGGAAGGGGAGAAGGTTTTGTTGAAGCTAACTCCTCAAATTTGAAAGAAAATCCAAAATAAGCAGTTTCAAAGAGGCTTGATCCCGAAGTATGATGGCCCCTTTGAAACTGTGTGACCTATCGGGGAACACGGGCCTACAAGCCAAAGCCACCGTGAGAGATCAATAACTGACATTCCATGTAAGCTTCTTGAAGCCTTATCATCATGATCCTAGTCCCATTGCAGTACAAGCAAGCAAAGGTAAAAAACCCGCTATGATTAGGGTTGAGTTCTAAAAGAGATCGCAAGCATCTTGCATGATAGGAAGATGGGAAACAAGAAGAACAAGGACCGAGTACTTAATTAATGGCGGGGACAACAAGCAATAAGTTGGGAGAAGGGTGTTACTTTGAGTTTGGAGATCAGATCAATGAGTATGTGCAGTTGAAGTCAACAAGGATGTCAACTACCTCGAGTGGGGGAGGGTTTGTTAGCCCCTCGACTAGATGACCGTAGTTTAATGCGGCATGAGGTCGTTGCCTTGGCCCCATGCGTGCATTTGGGAAGGAGATCAAGGTAACCGAGGCAAGCGCCGCATGGAATGAGAAGCTCACAGAAAGATAGTGCGTGGAGCCAAGCACTCATACGTAGGAAGGCAAGCAAGAGATCTAGTCGACGCGCATTTGGGAGAAGTCACGACCCTCACGACTTAAAGGAAGCTTAGGGTGCGACACTTGAAACAAAAAGAGATTAGAGTGGGAGAGGCTTGGTTATATAGGCACGAGAGGCTTGGTTATATAGGCACGAGAGCCTTGGGTAGGAAGTTCCTAATTGGAGTGTAACAAGGAGTCTCGCAGAAGATAAGAAGTCCCATAAAGCACAAGGATCTCTATGGCATTGTAGAACCTGTTACAGAGCACTCCTAGTCCGTAAGGACTGTGTGTAGTCAGGCATAGAGCACTCATCAAAGTAAGACTCCTAGTCCCGGAAGGATTCACTTGGTTTGCATTGAAGACTTAGAGTCGAGAGGACTCAGTCATTTGTACTAGACTCACTTGAGCACTTTCTATATAAAGGGCATGCGTGCCCACTTGCCTAAATAATTGGGAATTGGATCCAAATAGAGCATTGAGCATCTTGAGATGTGGGAGCCTTTGCTAAAGAGTCATGTATTTTAAGAGTAAATAAAATACAAGTTGGGAAGAGAGACTCGTGCGTCTTGTGTTTATGAGAACGTGAGGCATAGAGAAGGCTAGCCTAGTCGGTTCCTAGGCGTCGCACACCAAGCCAGAAATTGGGCGTGTGACGGTTGGTATCAAAGCGGCGAATGGCTGCTGCGAGAGTGACGATCGATGCACTGCGGGAGCAAAAAACAAGGATAGAAGCCAAGTTAGGCACACAAGTGTCCAAACTTGATGCAAAGATAGGCACATCAGTTGAGGCAAACACAACCCTTTCGACTTAGCTCACTGAAGCCTTCTTGCTGCTCGGCTCGTAGTGAGATTTGATGGAGACAAGCGAGATGGCCTTTGAAGAAAGGATGGAGACACTCCGTGGCAAAGTGTTGGCCGAGAGCGAGGAGTTCAAGAAGCAGACAAGATCTCTAGAGGGCGAGGTCGTATTGATGAAGCGAGCAATGGTGCAAGGGACACCATCTACCTTGGATCCACCTCCTGCAAAGGTGCAAGTGCCCGAGCCCAAGCCTTTTGGTGGTGGGCGTAATGCTAAAGACTTGGAGAACTTCATTTAGGACATGGAGCAATATTTCATTGCTGCCCGAATACCTGTTGGTGAACAAGTGACGATAACCACCATGTATTTGACAGGCGATGCAAAGCTTTAGTGGCAGACCAGATCGAGCGACGATGCCGTTGTTGGTCGACCAAAGATCGAGAGGTGGGAGATCTTAAAGAAAGAGTTGAAGGACCAGTTCCTTCCCACAAACACGGTTTGGATGGCTAGAGAGTCTCTGAAGAGGCTCAAGCAGACGGGCTCAATGTTTGATGCTTGATTTTCACATATACCATAAACGACTAATTTTTAGAACTACCACCAGAGATTATTCAATCCCTAACAGCAATGCCAAAAACTTGAATTGACTGAACATGTGAAGCATGTTTTCTACTATTGTTTAAAATGATTATATTAAAATTTGTTTTGGTCTAAAATCACTATAAGGGCACTGGTCATACAAGTAATAAAATGGATTTTTAAGTCTAGATATCATTCCTACGATGATTGATTTTGAAAAATTAAAGATTAATCATTCTACCATCAAGATCACTACTATTTGAACCACTATGGTCCACGCGATAGATTTAACTTTCTGAAGTAAAATGAATCAAAGAAATAAAGAAATTCTAAAATACATGATTAGAGAGCTCACTGGAATAAAATAACACTGGGAATGAAAACAGTGTTGTGACCATAACTTTGCAAGTTTCCAAATAAAATATAAAGTATGGGACATGAACATTGGAATTGTCCAAGAGCAAAATAGTGTAGCAATAAATTTCTCCTAACACCACACATTTCACTCTTCAGCTTACCACACTTCTATCTCTAGACATTGGGTCTAAAGAGTTACTTATAGGAATAGATCCTCTTTAAGATCTGATTATTTTTCCTTCTCAGTACTTCATAAGCATCTCTTAAGACTGGAAATTGCTTGCCCTATAGACAGGATAATGCAAGCCCTCTCCAAAATAATTGGCACCTCAACCATCAATTAGACAAGAATTCCCTCTCCCCTTGATTAGAATATCAACTAACACAGGGTTGAGATTATTCTTCTCAATTGAGGTGAAACATCTTAGAATTGAACTGTTAGACTAGTAGGTGGATCATATGCCTTGAGAACACACTCCTGTTGTCACTCAAGAGGGAACCTTGAAGTCAGAGGTTAGATCATCACCAGTGATATATCAAAGTAATCCTAAAAGTGCATTAGTTCAAATAATATTAGTGTAATTTACCCCCAAGTGATTACTCTTTGCTCTCAAGTAGTCTATCTCTGTGTCACTCAAAGGGATTCCTGGAAATCAGAGCAATGATACAACTCCTTTTGGGTACCAAACATTGATATTCATAACAATTCAATGTATGAGTAATACCAGTTAAATTACTCCAATTTTCATACCCAAAACAAAATTAAAATATTACAAACAATAATCCCAACAACATATTCTTCCCATATGGAGCTTAGCCTTCTATATCTAGATCATCAATGACAATGACTAGTTGATCAAACAAATTCATTGAAATTTAGATCAAAACCGAAGAAAAATGAATTCCAGAAAAATTCCCAGATTCCATTGAAGTTCGAACATAAATGAAGCATTGATTTACATTAATTCTAGCTCGAAATTTTTGTTCTGATCACTACTCTAATCCTAAAAGAAAGAAAAACACAACAAAACTAAAATGTAAGAAAAAAATAAAAATAAAAATAAAATAAAATTATATACAATGAGACTCGCTATCCCAAAATCATAAAACTCGGCGAAAAGCGGCCGGAAGTCGCACTACTCCCGTGATTTCTATTTATAGGCTTAGGTCTTCAAATCTAAAAACGAGGTGGCAATTACTGCGCTCGAAAAGCCTGCTGAGATTCCCGCCTTTAGTACTAATAAATGTGCGCCGCCGCGACATCAAAGCCATGTCAGGTTGATTTTTGCAAGGCGACATTGACTCATTGTGACTAAACTTTGATGTCGTGTTGACGTCGCAACATTGGATCTACGCTCGACTACTGCAAATCAAAGGTCGGTGACATTGCTAACTCAGTGTCCCGACATTGACGCTTAACTTCCACCTAATGTCTTTAAACTTATGTTGCAACATTGCTGATCTGATGTCGCGACATTGTATTTTGATGTTCTGAGCGTTTAAATTGATGTCGCGACATTGCTGTGATCTCGCGACATTGAACACTTGATGTTCTGAGGCCCTCTGTCAATGTTATGGTTGATGTTGCGACATTGTTGCAATGATGTCATGACATTGAGTTGGTCTCACTACCTTGGTTGCTTTGATATGATGTCGCGGACATCACCGGGACCGGGATGTCGCGACACCGATGTTTAGATCTCCAAAGGTTCAAGCCTTTACAATGTCGTTGTCGATGTCATGGCACAAGTATTACTGCTAATTTATGCTTAATAAAGATTTCCCTTGATGTCTCGACATTGGAGTTTTGGTGTCATGACATCGACCATGTCGCGACATCAAGACTGCAAGCTGCCGTCTCAGTGATGTCTCAACCTATGTCGTGGCGATGTCACGACATTGGAGAATTCTGATCTATCTATTTCAACCGATGTTGCTACATTACAGTAACTAGCATGACACTCTCCATATGATGTCGCGACATTGTTCATCTGGTGTCTCGACATTGCTTCCTTTGCTTCCATTTTTTTTGTTTTTGCTGTTTTTCTGCTTCTTTTCTTCAAATTTCTACAAAACATAAATCTAGGTGAAAATTCAACAAATTTACATTAAATAAGATTGTTAAGCTTGAAATATACTTGAAAAATGGGCTTAAAAATATATGAGTTTTAGACTCATCAAACTTCTCCAAACTTAAAGTCTGGCTTGTCCTCAAGCAAAGAAAAAGGCTATTTGTTTGTCCTCAAAAAATAAAAATCAATTTTTAAGGACATTTTTCAATTAAATTATCTTTTCAGGCATCTAAGCAATTTGGCCTCATTAGTATTTCAATTGTGACATCAATTCTAATTAAGCTTCATTTTCAAAATCCCAAAAATTTTCAATTTAGATTATTCAATATAACATGTAATTCATAGTGAAGAAACAGTTACATTTCTTGGCTTTGTGAGTGTGTGTTGGTATTCCCTTTATGACTAAGTTGTAGATTAGGTAGCTTTATGAGAGTCACTATGTAGATTCTCGTGAGTAATTTAGGGTCCTATAGGTTTGTCGGGGTCATATTATTCTCCACTAATGTAGGTATAACACAACCCTCATAATCAAATAGGTTTTTTGAGCTTGTAATGTATGGCTAGGGTTCTTGGGTAGATAACTAGACATTTAAGGCTCAAATTTACCTAGACTGCATACATTTTCAACATTTTCCTTCACTCAAGCCATCCTATTTTTATGCTAAAATAGTTTGTCACAACCAAAACCCGTCTAACGCTTTTCTCGCATTTTCCTGTGGTTTTTTTTTTCTTCCACCGCTATTTTCAGCTATGCTTCGTAGTTTTATATTATTTTGTTTCAGGTTTGGAATGGTGCAATGTCTTACCTTTTTAAGCTTTCTACTACCCTTTAACAAGCTTTGGGTCAGTAACTCCCATACCGGTTGACATTACCCTAAGGACTTAATTGCTCTAAGTAAGCAGAATACAAGGCAAAACTCGCTCCTCCTAAAAACTGTCATTCTTTTCCATCTTAATTTTTTGTTGTGCACTTCCTTTGGTACAACTTTTCTCAATTGTTTTCCTTTCACATCCTTAATTCTCCTCCTTCATTTCAGTTCAAATTTGTACTCCCCCAAACTTATCCTCTTGATCATTTTTGCTTCACTGATCTACATTTTCGGGTAAATTCAAGGTTCTTTACTATTAGGTGAGACTTAAGGAAGGTTTAAGGCTATTCTTTGTGGCTCTAATGATGGAACTAGCATTAGGCTTAAAATAGGTACTAAGGTATATGCATATAGCATATCAAAGGGTAGGCTTTTGAAAGTCCCAAACTGTTCAAGGATGGCCTAAATCATTTTCTACTGGTTGTAATGCCTAGGATTTCACCTTGAATAATAATGCATCAAGGTCTAGGACCTTTTGATATTTACTAATAGTAAGTCCCATAAAGTATTCCTAACCCAAGCACAATCAGTTTTCAAGGTACTTAAGACGTGTTAATTTAGTCATTTTCTGAACATACTGTTCAATCAGACTAGAATTAGTAACCTTGCTCTCAATTTCAGTTTTTCAAGTTCTAAAAATTTAAGCTTAACTATCCTTGACATCACAACTTAACCCCCTATTTCAATTTTTTTTTTTTTTAATTTAGCCCATTTGCATTTCAGAGTTTTGCCTTGTTATCTTTTCATCTCAGCAGTTTTGCATTAAGTGCATTGGAATCTCAATTATTCCCAAATCACAAACATCAGATTTATTATAGATCTCAAACATGTAAAATTAAAATAAAATAAGAAGAATAAGAAAATTTCCACACAAAATTCAGAAATTGCCTTTTTATTTATAGAGAGAAGAATTACAATGAATGGATTCCAAGATAGAGCAATCCAGAGAAAGATAGAGAAAGATGGAGAGATAAAGCTTATTTCTTCTTTCTTTAGGATTTTGAGGGCTTGAGATTCACTGGTTCATACTTATAGTTGGCTTGAGAGGGAGTGAATTAAGGGATTGAAGATTCTGGTTTACCAGTTGAGCTAATTTCTCCCTTGTTGAAGAGATACCACTCTTGTGTCAGAGTGTGTTGCTCGATTAGCTCATTCTGCCTCTTCTCAATGGAGTTCAAAGCTCCTTCAAATTCAGCTTGAGCTTGATACATTTTTATCATATTCTGGTTCACCAAATCAATGCTCTCTGTCCACAGTTTCTCCTTGTAGTTCAAGGTGGACTCTAGCTCTTCATCCCTCTTCTTAATGGTGGCCTTAATCTCCTTATGGTGTTCTTTGTAGATGGTAGCCCTGCCTCAATTTTCTATCCCTCAATGCTAGCTCTTATTTTCACTCCTCATATCTTTGTTGGAAGAGTGCTGCTAAATTATCTTCTCGTCTTTTGTTTTCAGCACCCTGATTTTCATCTCTCCACCTTAGCTCTTCCTTGAGCTGCTCATCTCTTATTCTCATTTCTTCTCTCATCTCCTTCATCAAAATTAGCAGTTCAAAATTGTTACTCTCTTCTGCTTCAACTCTTTGCTTGATAAGTGGACCTGATGTCTCTTCTGCAATGGTGGGAAGAGCACTGGTTGCTCTTTGTAATCTTTGAAAGCTCCTATTTCTTCATTTTCAACTTATCTCTCAGCCTCTACTGTAAGGACTGTTTCCCTAGGTTGTTCTTCTGTTCTTCTTCTCTTTTTTATTCTCTCTACCTCTTCACCCTCTGATGGAGTTTTGAGGACTCTAGTGAGAGTGAGAGAAAAGGCTCTCAGGCACTTCTCTTCCTCTTCTGCCACTTCTATTCCCCCCTTGATACACAAGAGAGTGATCAAGACGAGGTGGGGGATGTTGCTTGAGAAGTTGTTCTCAACATAGTCTAAAATTGACTCTTCAATCATTTTCCCCAAATCAAGTTCAAAGTCTCTTGACCAAAGATACAAGATATTAATGCGCGGTCCTATCTTTAGTTGAGACGCTTTGAAGGCTTGAACACGTAGTCATAAGGTGAACCATACCTTATTGGCTTCGTTAGGTCACCTTGGCCAATAGGTCTTAAGGGATGGTCTTGGTCCTTGCCACTACCCTGCACTCATCTGGGCTTCGCCCAGCGAGCCTTCTTCAAACATGGGCTCCTTTTAGAGTTGCTCATTCCGCGCACTCCCACTCGTCTCGAGCCCTAGGATTCGGGACGGCCCTTCCTAAAAGGGATCCATCGACATAAAGCACGCCAGTCTTTCCCGCTTCACCTAGGTCGGGCGTAGAAAATCTGACTCAATTTCTCTCCTTTCTGGTTCCATATGTTGGCTCAATGTTTCCCAACCTCTTCGTTCCACTTCCTTTTTGAAGGGCAAGATGAGCTGTTTGAAGCCTCTCTCTTCAACATAGCCCTTCTTCGCGAGATGCTTCTTGAAAGCCTCTTCTCCATTGTTGGAATAGTAGGCCCTGGCTTCTCCTTCTTCCACCACTACCTCTATTTCCTCAAGCACGACTTCGACGGAAATTTCTTGGTTTCTTTCCTTTGTCCTTTCTCTCAGATCCTCTTCTACCACATTTCCTATCACTTCATGAAGTGTTAAAGAGCTTGGGTTTGACACGGCTTGGTTTAAGGGAGATTGGAGAAAGTTAGGGTTAGAAAGTTTGAGATATTTGATTTGACTTGAAAATCTCCATGAAGTGTATCCTTATACATGTAGTGATTACTACCCAAATAGTGTTGTTTCATACTCTTAACACTTCGGGTTTTGAGCACTTTTTGCATAGTAATCAGCCAAATTGACCTAATTGGCACGTTAAGGACCTAGCAAGGCTTCTGATCAATTTTATAGTAGTTTTCAGAGTTTTCTGCTGTGCCATATATATCAAGATAGGGATGCACTCCAAGATGAATAAATCAATTGGAACTCAGGTCAGAGAATTTCACGTGCGTAAAACAAGAACAATTTCTCAAGGGTTGCGAAATTTCGCAGCTTGCGAAATTCCCTGCCCTCATTTTGACTCATTTTGTCTCTCATTTTCTGTTTTCTTCCCAAATTATCCCTATGTAATAGTTTCTTGCTTTTGTTAATTTGGTAATTTGTATTGTTTGGTGGTATTTAATGCCCAAACAACACTTTGTAAAATGGGACTTTTGTAACTTTTAAAAAAAAATTTATTGAATTTTTGGGAGGCTTGTCGAACAAGCTCCCGTTTTCTTTCCTTTTCTCTCATTTTCTTTTCTTTTCTCACTAGCTAAACACCCTCTGAGGATGATTTCTCAAAGGATGAGTGGCTAAAACCCCTTCCTCCTTGAAGTAGAGGGCCATTGGGTGAAGGATCTTAAGGCAAACTAAGGGTTTCCATGTTTTTCACGCAAGTATTCACCTGTCACACACCCTTCTCTTCAACTTTAGGTTTTGATCCCTTCGAATCACCTTGAATGGTCAGTATTTGGTAATCTTTCAGGGCTCATTGGATGCTTAATGCTAGATCCAATGATGTTCTTTAGTTATCATTTATTACCCATTGGAAGGTGAGTCAAGGAGACTTGTGATTCTTACTAACTGAGAACATTAATGGCCAGTGAATGGCATTTTCAAAGATATTTAAGGAGGGTCAGTTTTTATAGCTAAATGAAGATCCAGTTTAGGAGATAACTATATATTATCCTCCCTAATGCGAGGTAAGGACCCGAGAACCCCCTCATTTGCCTAAAGAACCTAAACCTAGTGTCCTGATACTTCAAGGGACCTCTTTCCACAATCTAATATATTTTATTTTCAGTGAAAACCATTAAAACCAACCTCTTTTTATCACAACCCAAATATCCAAACCACAATCACCAGTGTAAACCTCAGTATTAGTCATTTTTACGAAGAAGATGATCCTAGACCCGCTATACTATAGTAGCAATGCTACGGTAGTATGAGGTATTAGGTTATAAATTTTGTTGATTTAGAATACCCTACGGGCTACATGTGAATCAGGTAGGCTGCCCTAACTGTGATGTCGCGACATTGGAGTTGTGATGTCGTGACATTGACTTGATGTCGCGACATTGGAGATTTAACGTCACGACATTGCATTCACTTTCTGGTTAACTTAAATTGAGGTCGCAACATTGGAATTTCGATGTCGCGACATTAAGTTTTGATGTTGCAACATTACCAGGATGTTAATCTTGATGTCGCTCTCGTATAACTGCAATGTCGCGGCATTAGATTGTCGATGTCGCTATAATGTCGCAACATTGGGGAAATTTTGGAACTAGTGTCGCAACATTGCTATCGATGTCGCGACATCGAGAAGGAGTTTTCTTCTTTCAAGCAAAATTTTATCGTTTACTCCATTTTATTACTGCAATCTCAATTCATTCTTGTGAATATAAATCTATCAATATTGAAGAATCTTAATTCAAGCATGAACAGTAACACTCAAATTTTCAATTCATTCAACTCGGCATATATTCATTGTATTGCATAAATTATCACATTACTATATAACAAAGGAACACTGAAACTACTATGTACTTTTTAATTCAGATAAAATACACTCCACCAAACTTAGTATTTGCATCATTTTCAAAGAATAAATAATGGAAGTAGACTCCCCTTTGTAGCCAACTCTACATAACTCAATTTTGTTGGAAATGCTTTAAAAATGACTTTCTTATATCCTTGCGACTTCATTATCTTGAAAACAACAAAATTAACTAATAAGAATTTCAAAAATTCAAATCAAAGTTTAAACACACAAAATTCAATAAAATCATATTTAAAATGAAAAACATATAATTCTTTGGGTTGTTTCCTAATAAGTCGTCAGGCTTTATGTCTTTAGCTAGACATTGCCAGTAGTTGTTTTCTCATTTAAGCAATTCTACGATCTCTTCAAATATGGGACTATTCTCTTATTTGGTCTCTCCTCCCAGTAATGCTTCAACTCGAATTTCATTCACTTTAAACTCATCTCCATAATTGTTTTTCAGTGTTATTACTCCAAAAGGGGGTAACTGCAACTATTGTGTATGGACCACTCCACCTTGACTTGAGTTTTCCTGGAAAAAGTTTTAGCCTGGAATTGTACAGTAGGACTTGCTTTCCTACTCTGAACTCTTTCCTCATTATCTTTTGATCATGCCACTTTTTAATCTTATCTTTGAAGATTCTAGCATTATCATAGGCTTCATTTCTCAGCTCTTCCAATTCATTCATTTGAAGTAGTCTCTTCTCTTTAGCAAAACTTGAAATCACTCAATTTCTCTTGATGGCCCAGTATAGCTCAGATTCAAGCTCAAGCAGTGAGATAGCAAGGTTTCTTCCAAATACTAATACGATGGGGGACATTCCAATAGAGATTTATGCTGTCCCAGAAGCTCTCATAGTGCATCATCTTGCTTGACTAACTGGGCCTTTTCTGCCGGTGCTTACTGTCTTTTCCAATATGTTATTTATCTCCCTATTGGATATTTATGCTTTTCCATTTGATTGAGGGTGATAAGCCAATCCCATAACATGTCTAATTCCATATATGCTCATCAGTTTTGCAAACAGTTTGTTTGCAAAATGGCTTCCCTCATCACTAATGATTGTCATTAGGGCTCCAAATCTACTAAAGATATTTATTTGAATAAACCCTACTACAGTGTTGACATCATCCCTTGGACAAGCTATAACTTCGACCCATTTGGATACATAGTCCACAATTAGGAGAATGTATTGATTTCCAAATGAGGGTGGGAAAGGTCTCATAAAATCTATCCCCCAAACATAAAAAATCTGCACCACCAGGATCCCTTGCAGAGGCATTTCATTCATTCAGTTTATATTGCCCATTCTATGACATCTATCACAATGTTTAACCCATTCAACACAGTCTCTGAATAGAATAGGCCAGTAAAAACCTGATTAGAGAATTTTATGGGTTGTTTTGTATCCTGCAAAGTGCCCTCCATATGGTGATGCATGACATTTATCAATAATTCCACCTTGCTCATCTTCTAGCACACATCTTATGATGATTTGATATGGCCCTCTTCTAAATAACAATGGGTCATCCCATATATAGACTCTGGCATAAGTTCTTAGGTTTCTTTTTTGCTAGTAGCTGAAATTTGGTGTCATGATTCTAAGCTAAATAATTAACAAGATCGTACACAAAGGTAATTGACCGACATAATTCAAAAGTCAGCTTTCATCAAAAAGCTTTTCGTTTTTGTCCCTCTTTCCTTCTTAGTAGGTCTTTCCATTCTTGAAAATTGATTAGCTATCACATCAGTTACCCCTTTCGTTCTGATTTCTAAATCAAATTTCTATTAGTAGTACCCACCTGATCAGCCTTGGTTTGACATCTTTCTTTGCCATTAGATACTCAATTGCTGCATAATCAGTGTGTATAATGACATGCGACGCCAATATATATGGTCTAAATTTTTCATAAGCAAACACCATTGCTAGAATCTCATTTTTTTTTGTGGTTGAATAGTTCTCTTGTGCCTCATTGAAGGTTTTGTTGGAATAGTATATTGCTCTAAAAATTTTCTTTGTTCTTTGTCCCAAAACTGCTCCTATTGCATAGTCACTGACATCAAATATGATTTCCAAACTTTGCTCTAATCTATATGTTTAATGGGAGCTATAACCAATCTAGATTTTATTTCTTTAAATGCAGACAAGCAAGAGTCATCAAATTCAAATCCTGGTATCTTTCTCCAATGTTTATATAATGGTTTGAAATCTTTGAGAAGTCTTTGATAAATCTTCAGAAATCCAACATGTCCTAAAAACTTATAATCCCCTTTAACTCGATTGCGGTATCAAAGTTTCAATCACAAAACCTTAGCTGTCAGCTTCTAAATTTCAATGTAAATTTTATGCCTCAAGATAATTCCTTCTATTACCATGAAAATGACATTTTTCCCAATTCAGAGCTAAATTCTTGTCTTGCCACCTTTGAAGTATTGTCTCTAAATTTTTCAAGTAATGCTCAAAACTAGATCCATATATTGAGAAGTCATCCATAAAAATTTTCATAGCCTCTTCCACCAAATCTGAGAATATGGACATCATACACCTTTGGAAGGTGGTAGGAACATTAAATAATCAAAATGACATCCTTCTAAAAGCAAAGGTGTCATAAGGACATGTAAAAGTAGTATTTTCCTAGTCCTCTGTGGCTATGAATGATTATAAACTGCTAATCATCAAGAAAACATATATAGTGTTCAACCAACTCCGTCCAACATTTGATCACAAAGGCAAAGGATAAATGATCCTTCTCGTTGTTGTGTTCAATTTTATAATCAATGTACAATTTCATCCTCATTACATTTTTTGTTGGAATCGCTTTATTTTTTCTATTTCATGACTGTGAATCGACTCAGGAACCACATGAACTCTGTCACCCCAGTATGGTCTCACATTGCATAGATAAATCCTGCATTCGACCATTTCAATACCTCATTTATGACAACTTCTTTCATCGATGTGTTCAGTCTTCTCTGATGTTCAATTGATGTTTTTGCATTCTCCTCCAAGAGGATTTTATGCATGTAAATTGAAGAACTGATCCCTTTCAAGTTTTCTACTGACCAAGCTATGGTTTCTTTATATTTTATGAGAATTCTGATCAGTTTCTACTCATTTTCTTTTATCAAGTCAGCTGCTATGATTATAGGTTGTGCTTTTTCAGCTCCTAAGAAGGCATATTTAAGATGTTTGGGTAATTCCTTAAGAATTAGCCCTTCATAACTTTTTTTCCACTTCATTCATCTTTCAAATGCCGCTTGACTTTTCTACACCGATTTCTTAGGACTCCAGAGTAGTTTCTTAATTTTAAACTGGAATTCAGATATTCAACATCATGAGCTTCAATATACTGGAAATTCATCTCATTCTCATTCATTGAATTCTGAATTTTACAATCATAGATCAGTTCAGGACTGATAGGAACTACTTGTTCTACATTCTTACAATCAACATTGTCAAAACCAGGTTGTTTCAAGCTTTGATTCATATCGAAGTGTACTTATTCTTTACCCACTAAGAGAATGAGCTCTCCTTTCCTTACATCTATCAAGGCTGATCCTGTGGCAAGGAATGGCCTTCCTTGCATCAATGGCAATTATGTATCTTCTTCCATATCAATCATCACAAAATCCACAGGGAAAATAAACTTCTTCTGCGATGAATGCATCTTCAATGATTCCCTCGGGTGAGAGCCATAGTTAAATGCGCCGTCGAAGTGTCATGGTTGGCGGGGTAGCTCCCCACGAGCTTGGCACTTCCTGATGAATGGCTGGCATCAGGTTGATGCGCCTGAGTCACACAATGCTCTTCAATTCATGAGGAATTCCACTATGGTGCAAGGAATTGTGAAGCTTGCTGATCACACATCTTTGTTATTGTAAATTCTTCTATATCACAACACTGCAAGTGGCTAATAGGGTCACTACTCATTCTTCATCAAGCTTCCTCTTCTTACTCAGAATATCTTTCATGAACTTGGCATAATAGACATTTGAAGCCAATGCCTCAACAAAGAAATATTCACCTCTGTATCTTCTTGAACATGTTCAGAACTTAGAAAATTGATCATCCATCCTCTTCTTTTGTAGTTTTTGTTCTATGCTTCAGCTGCTCTGCTATAAAACATTATTTCTTATGATCAATTTGAAATTTGTTTTTGCTGACTTTCTTTTCCAGTTTCTTCTTTCTCTTTCTTCTTAGTCATTTCATTCTCTTCATCTTCCTCTTCCTTTGTGACGCCCCATTCCCGGGGGTCCGTTGACTACCCTTCAACCCTCGGAAAACTAGTGAATGTCGGGCAGCCGACCACGACTCAGTCAGATGAGTCTCCATTGTATGGGGGCTTTACATGAACCACACATCCCGATCTCAGCATCATCGGAGATAATATGAGTAAAAACGACCACTTGGGCCCATAAAACAATACTCATAAACGTACCAACTATATACCATAGTTACAAGAGTTCAAATTTTACTCTTATACAACATATATTAAAATTGCAACAATTCTAATACATGTAATACATCATAAAACCAAAACCCCTGGCTTAGGCTTTCTTCTAAAGCGGCCTCTATGATGAGCCGTCTCCTCGTGCACTCCCTGTACCTTAAATAATATAATTCCCTCGACAGGGTGAGCTATCGCCTAGTAGTGGAATCACCCTAAATGGATTACTCTCCACCTAAGTGCATATGCAATGCTCCAATGAAAACACACACCATGTCTCGAGTCCTCACCGACTCCCTCACACCTGCCTAAGCCATGTATGATAAAAACATCATTTTCAAAGGAAACAATTCCTTGTTGTTTTCAAATACACTAGAGCGTGTCGGAAAAATATGGGACTACCCTCCGGCGAATGTGTTGGAGAACTTTGAGCAGTCATGGTCTTCATCAAAATGATGCATTGGGTCTCCCTGACCCCATTCTCAGAAAATCATCTGTGAAATTCCTTTATAATCGTGTATGATTTTAGAAAATTCATTGTCGTACACTTACACACCTAATTTCTAGGTTACCGATTGCCATATAAATGCATTATGCCATTTCACCCAATTTATATAACACATGCAAATATATCATCATGCATATATTTACATAATTTAAATCACACAAACATGTTATGTAATTTCACAATCTATTACACCAAAAATTAGCTCGCGTGGGCTAATTTACAAACATGAGCAATTCGATTTGAATTACTCAACCATACACATTTTCACAAAATTTATTTCGTAAACACTATTCCGTGTGTTGAAACCCTCAGTTCTTGCATTCTGACCAATCTAATATTGGTTTAACGCCTTGAATTTAATAGTAAGTTCAGGTATCATACCAACAAAACACATGATTGCCAGCACAAGCACAAGCCAGCGACCCAAACGATGCAGTACCTTTGTCACGGTATCAAGCAAACTCTAAAAATTCCCCACGATTAAATCCCCAGTTTTGGGACCGATGTTGAAGCGATTCTCAGGCCTCAAATAATAAAAACATCCATGAAAACACTTAAACAAAGTGTAACTTCAATGGATGAAATCCCTACCTCGAATTTGTCGAAACTCTTAAAATAGAACCACAGCGTGAGTAAATCGCGTGAAACGACTTTCCTTCTTGCTCTAGAAGAATTTAAACCAGTCGGATCGCCCGTAATCTTAGAGAGAAGCTACACTTTCTCTCACTAAAACACAAATTTCCTAACAACCTGTCAATTTTCCCCCCTCTCTCACGTTTTCTCTCTTTTCAATTTGAGAACAACATACACTATTTCGTCTTTATTATCATTTAACTATTCACTTAATGCCTTCAAATCTTGGATTTTCGACATTTGGCACTATCTCGGCCGTCCATTTCGATCATTTCTCTACTCATGCAACTTACTTTCTCTTTTGAAGTCCTCTGCCACTCCTCAGAGTAATTGCCATACAGTCCTTGGGATTCTTCTTTGTGTCACTTGGGAAGGAATCACTAGGCCAGTCTGCGATGATAGGCCAGTGCCCGCTAAGTATCTAGATTCTTTAGAGATGCATTTGTATTGGCCTGAAACACATTTGCTTTTGCTTAGAATGCTGCTAGCTCAACAAACTTTTGTTCATGAATGTTCAATAGTATTTTGTTCTCTCTCATGAAGCTCAGCACCTATTCTTCAAAATACTGAGACTTTCTTTGGCCTTGGTTCTCAACTCTTTGGCTGTTTTGCTGTTGTTGCCCTTGGAAACCTTGTGGAGCATACTGTTGATGAAAATTCTACACTAGCCTAAGACCATGTTGCACTCCGCTTCCATAGGAAAAATTTTCATGGTTTCTCAATGCAGGTTTGTAGTTGTGACACCCCAAATCCCGAGGGTCCTGTTGACAACCCGTCAACTCGCGGAATACCTGTAGGCATTGCATCTCGATACCACACTATCATGTCTCATTGACCGAGACCCATTTATCCATACTCAAGAATACACAAGGCTATATTACCATAATCCTTAAGAGTTTAATTACATTACTCTTATACAAAACTTATATCAAAACTAGTTTGTTCTAATACATGTTTTACAAAATAAAATCAAAGCCACAACCGGCCTTCTTCACATATGTGATCGAATGAAGGTCAGCGCACATGACACGTGCACGAAGGGGTCCCACGACGAGGCTGAGCGATGCCGGTAAGGATAACTCCTACAAGGGCTACTCCCCAACTAAGTGCACATGTAATGTCATTTTCACACAATAATGCACACATCAACATTCCAATGAAGAATATGCTAATTCTAAATGGAATCCTACATGTCATGAAATGAGATGTGACTCACCATGCCCCATGTCATGAGTTCTCATTGACTCCCTCACACAACGCCTAAGCCCATATGTGAAAATCGTCATTCTGGATGACATCCAATGATCATTTTCAAAACAAATTCCATTTGTTTATAAACCAAAAAACTTTACTGATACATCCACGATGATCATTTATATTCAAAATCCATCGCCTTTTTTTGTGGGTAGCGGATTTTTTGGTGTCTGTGCTTGAGCTCATGAAACTGAACACTTTTATGGCCTTTCAACTTTGTTTGGGGACTATGTCGACCATAATTATAATGAGGTTTTTCACCCAAGGAGGATCCTCATTCTTCTCGATACTGACATATTTTCTTCTTATTTTAATCAATCGTGCGACTTTATTGGACATTGTCTCAGCCCACCCAATCAAACACCAAACGTAGTATCGATTTACCAACCATGCACTCATACCCAACCCAATGAGATGCCCCTATGCATATACAATGCAAAATTCCACTGCATATTAGCTCATGTTACATGTATAATACACTACATGGAACAATTTATAAACCATACTTTATGCCAAGTACTATGGATAATTATATCGAAAGCATATAATTTACATTCATTCATGCTAATATATGTAACACTCATATATCAACATATTTACAACACACTCAGCATGCTATTAAATTTCCAACAATAACACACAAAAACAGTTCACAACCAGCCATTCTCGGTCATACTCGGCCTTGGAAATAATCTGGACTTAATCCAAAAATTTCAGCTTTTGTTTTGTTTGTTTGTTTTTTTTTTTAACAACTTTCAAGACTGTCATTAATAGCTATAAATTCAACCATGAAGCAATCCTCAAACTCGACCCGAAAACTGTCTCGAAAAACAGTTCACAACAAAATCCATCATACATTTTCCAACCGTCCCGGAACCAAAATTGGCCTAGACACCGACCTTCAAAACCCAGTCTTGAAATGTCCGAAACACAATCCCAATGTCCGAAAACTCAATCCCATGGTTGAGGCTAAACCACACAGCCATTTACTGCCCTTAGATTAAGAGGAACCAATGTAAGAGAAAACCCTCCCTCTTTTTGTTTTTAACACCTACTCGTAGCTCTCATCGAGTAGACCAACTTTAATTCTCTGACTAACGACTTTCGACCGTTGGAAAAGCGGGAATCGGAGAGTGGCCGGCTCTCCGAACTCTTCTTTCAGCACCATCTTTCCATACGGATTTTTCTCTTCTTTGTTTCTTCTCGTTTGGCACACTTTCTTCTTTCTTTTCTTTTCCTTTTCTCTTTCTTTCCTTTTCTTTCTTTTTGTCTTTCTTTCCTTTTCTCTCTACGATTGTTTCTTGGTTTGATCCAAAAGAGAGGCTTCCTCACTTTCTTATTCCTCTCTTAATTTTGACTTCTCGCACATGGCATGTCCTAATTGATCATGGATCTTTCCTTTACACTATTCATATGCCATGTGTCACATGGACACATGCGTGGGTGAAGTACCACACCACATGTCTCTCATGCCATGCTCCTCTGCTTTGCCATGTAGCACCATTCCATGTGTTATCAGGTTTTAGTGCCTGTCATTAATTTAGGCGTCTCGGAATCCAATGAAATTCGACTAGGTAGCTAGATTTCGCGAGACGATTCAAACGGTGAAGTCCGTTTCATCATTCGAGATTTAGAAAATTTCAGGTTTTCAACTTCACTATGATAAAATTAAGATTTTGTCATTTAGAAAATTGCATTTTTCTGGTTTTACAATCAGTGGGTTGGGAGGTTGTTGTTGGAAAAACGGTGGCTTCCTATTACCACCCACAAATTGAGCCTTCTCCATCGTGGGACCCTCATGAGCAAGTCCCTCGTCAATCATGCATTTCTGCTCTCCTCCTTCTTCTATTCCCATTGTATTTACTGAATGGCATCTCCTTTCTTGAGTGCTCATCTTACTCATCAACATATCCAACTTTGCCTCAATTGTTGTCATCTTGTTCAGCTATAGCATACCTCCTCCTTTCAATTTGTTGTTGCTCCCTGAAGTCCCAACTAGAGCTCTATAGTTTCTTTTGGTCAAATCTTCAATAAGCTGGTTGGCCTTTTCAACACTCTTTCTCTTGAATGCTCCACAACAGGCTGCATCTATGATTCCCTTTGAAGAGTAATTCATTGGATGAAAGAAAATGTCCATTTGGATGATTTGATCAATCCCATGCGTAGACATTTTCTTTCATGAGTTTCTTCCTTTTCCTCTCCCAAGACATAGAGGGCTTTTCTTCTTCTCCACCTTGAAGAGTATAATTTCTCTTCTTCTCTACGGTGAGAGTAGTAGGAAAAAACCTCTCCATAAAATGACGACTCTTCCAGGTTGTCAAGTGATCCATATGGCACATTGACTCAAACCAATTGGTACGCTACATCTCTCAAGGAAAAGGGGAATAACTGTAGCTTAATAACATCAGGATTAACCCCATTCAGTTTCATAGTGTTTTCCATTCTCAGAAATCTTCCCAGGTGCTCATTGGGATCCTCACTAGGATGCCCTGTAAATTGATGTTGTTGCACCATGGTGATTAAGGCAAACTTCAACTAAAAGTTATTTGCTTGAATGGGTGGTTGCCTCACAGTTGAATACTCATTTCTAATGATTAGCCTCCAAAAATCCTCCATGGTCTTCTATATTTGAGGCCTTTTTGTTGTTGGCTCTGTAGTAATTTATCTTGATAATTCATGATATCTTATAGTAGCTACTTATAACACCCCAAATTATATCTGGCAGTTTTTATAACATGTTTTGGGTATAAAAGTAAATGTATATTTTCCCGGAATAAAATAATGCTAATACTAGAAGCAATCAAAACCACGGGTATACAAAAGACAAGGAGTAAATTGATCGTTTTATCAATTAGGACTTAGGGTCATAATCGCATAAGCTTGTATGCAGAAGCTAGAGTATAGTATAAGTTGAATTGAGAATAAATGGAGATGAGGGACCAATGAGCAATAAAGGAAAGTAAAATCAATAAAAGATAAGATCAAGTTTGTTCTCTCATTTTTGAAGAGAACAAAGCATCGAAAGGAGGAGCGGGAGGAGAAGGAGAGGAGAGGAGAGGGGACTTGAGAGCAGTGTGAGTCTGGTTTTTGTGTTCAGTGTAGTTTTGGATGTGAGCTTCAAATTATACCATAGTTCATATATGATTATATCTGGTTGACAGTTGTGGACTTTATATGATATTACTGTTGTTAGTTTGGTGTTAAAGATGTGAACTCATATTGGAGTATAAAATTTTCCCTTTGAGGATGGATTTGGTATGGAAGTATGGGTTTTTATGGATTAGTTTGGATTTGTATGGACTTTGTTAGACTTTATTATACAGACTTTAAAGTTGTGTAGAACTTTGTTTGGAAGCTATCTTTGGTGTAAATTTGTATGGATTTTGAACTGGTTTTTATTCCTACTTTTGGGTGATTTTGGGATTGATTATAGGATGGTTTTATGCCATGTTTTTGGCATGTTTTGTGGCCTTAATTGGGAGGATAATGTGGCCGGTGGACCCGGGCTGTTCAGGGATGGTTTTGGGTGAAAGTGCGGTGTATGTCGGAGGCACGCGAGGCTCTCGACATGCTAGTGCGTGGAAGCCCGCGCTGTGCATGGTTGGGGCTCAGGCAGCTCTACGGCCTTCACTGAATTACGTGGGTTCCACACAATTGCGTGGCTGGGCTCAAAAAATTGCAGCCCTCAGTTATCTGATGAGTGGGTTCCACAGCGATTGCGTAGCCCCTGCACACCTTCAAACCTCCAACTTCGGACGGCCATAACTTCTTCGTCCGAACTCCGTTTCGGGTGTTCTTAGACTCTATGGAAAGCCCATTGAGTCAAGATTCCAACCATATACCTTTGGAGGACAGTGAGTGGAACATAACCTGATGAAATCTACTGGGTTTTTATAGAGTTACTAACTTGAGTTGGGATTGGCTAGTCATGTGTGACCTCCAACTTCGGACGGACATAACTTCTTCGTCAAACTCACCGTTTTGGATGTTCACAAACTCTATAAATCCTTTGAGTCTAGATAAATCCATATATAGCTTGATAATATTAAGTCATATTAAGTCAGAAATCACAGAAAAATAAATGGGTTCTATAGGTTCTTCTTAGTGCTTGTTCTGAGAGGCTTCCAAACTTCGGACGGTCATAACTTCTTCGTCCGAACTCTATTTTGGATGTTCTTGGACTCTATGGAAAGCCCTTTGAGTTTAGAATCCATCCATATATAGCTTGATATTGGAATGATATTAAATAGTTCATAAGCATACATGGTAACCATAGTTATTCATGCATATAATGAAATATGAAAAATGCAAAGATATGAATAAATGAGTGAAAATATCGCATATGATTACCGGATGACAATAGTCATTCGGGAATATATGAATATGTCTTGTTTTTATAAAATACACATGGATTATGCGCTAGAACCTAGTAGGGATAGATGGACATGCCTATTAGGAAAAAACAAGTCTGCGACATCGCGATCGGTTGTACAGTTTGGAGTGGAGTATAGCGCCCGGTACTTATAGATGGTCATTTGTCTGCTGATGATAACGTTGCCTTGGGCCCTTATAGACCAGCATTTTTTGTCACCGGTGAGTACAGTATGTCTGGCCCTTATAGTTTATTTTATCCACTTCTAGTTTTTGCGGACAGCAAACATAAAGAAAATGACAAGTATACTGTGAATGAATGTATATGATATATGACATGATGAGAAGCATAGCATTGGTATGTGATGATATATGCTTGATGACAAGTACATGTTGACAAGAATAAGAAGAAAAATGTAAATGACATGAAATAAAAATATGATATGATAAAAGAAGTATAGAATGCATAAGCATGTGTAAATTATAGGTATGAAACATATATAAGCATGTGTATACTTAATGATATGAATCTGAAATAAGTATATGGTATGTTATATGTATATGTATATGTGTAAAGTGTGATGACTCTTATTAGAGTTCGTCCATGAGTATGATTTCCCACTAAGCTATAAGCTTAGCACGGGTGTTTCATCGTGTAGTACGAAAAGAAGAGGAAACCGGAGAATGAACTGAGATTCGCATCGCGGTCAGGCCACATCGTGGGTGCCTTGGAAGACCTTTTGGTCTAATGTATATGTATTTTTGTTTCTTTTGTAAACAATGTAAATATTGTAAAAATGTTGAACACTTTTATATATGGAGTTGTATATATATTTTGTAATCATTGTTACGAATATATTACAGTTAAATGTTAACATTATGAATGAAACAAGCTTAAAGTTTATAAGTTTATGATAATAAAAAAAAAAAAAACACCCTCGCCGACCGCAGGTGTGCGGGTTAGGGCGTCTGAGATTAGTGGTATCGGAGCCCCAGCTGGGGCATCACAATTGATGGCATCGGTTGTTCGAACATGGCGGTCGGACGAGAAGGAGTGCTACATCTTGCCAGCGACTCTTTGAATTTCTCGGTGTCCTTTCCAACTTAGTGTCCGTTGTGAGTGGTTGCCCGTCTTTTATGCATATGATAAATTCCTGAAATGGAAATACATTGAGATCAAGTGAGATCAATAGATAACAGAAATATATTATGATGTGCTTTCATAAAAGATCAGTAGCTAAGCTACCTACTGCAGTTAAAACTATTTTTGAAACTTTTTGATAAAAGTTAAAAGAAAAAAGTCCAAACTAACAATTTTCTTTTTGGTAAGAATATTGATCTTTACCTTGCCCGTTTTGATCCCACTGCGAGGCATCAGCGCTTTAAACTTGTTTAATGCTTGATTTTCACATAGACAAAAAACAACTGATTTTTAGAATTGCCACCAGAGATTATTCAATCCCCAACAGCAATGCCAAAACCTTGAATTGACTAAACATGTGAAGCATGCTTTCTGCTATTGTTTAAAATTATTATATTAAAATTTGTTTTGGTATAAAATCACTGCAAGTGCATAGGTAATACAAGTAATAAAGTGGATTTTTAAGTTCAGATATCATTCCCACGATGATTGATTTTGAAAATTTAAAGATTAACTACCCTCACTACTCAAGATCATCACTATTTGAATGACTTTGTTTATGCGCCCACGTCCGAGAGAGGTGTGCAGTGCGATGCAACGCCGAGGGCGTATATGTACACGAGACTTCATAGTAATTAGTGCCATAGTAGTATTTTTTGAAGTTGTTTTTAGGATAGAAATTATAAAGTTTTCAAAGAATTGTGGCATATGCGATTAAAGGAAAGTGGAGAATTGAAAATACAAGTATGGAATTTCAAAAGGATAATAATAATAATAATAATAATAATAAATTGCCATAATGGTTCAGGGAAGCCTAGAAAATTCTCTAGATCTCCTTCCGGTATCGCAATTGTAGTTAAATTTGTCTCATAGCTAGTGACCCGAGAAGGATTTAAGTGGGTCACAGGGCAGTCATAATATTTTCACGATTTTACGTTGTGTCGTCCAATGACTCGGGGATGAGATTTTTATGAGAATCTCAGGAGTTAGGAAATAACTAGAGTTAAGTTCATATAAAATAAATTGAATTGAAAAGAAATAAAAAATTTCGAGGTAAAAACAAACTGAATGAGGCAATAACAAGCCACTTATTCGAATAATAATAATAATTAAAAAATAAAAAAATAAAGTCAAAGTTGGAGAATCTGAGGCAGGCGGAGAGAGACCAGGCATGGAGAAAGTTTTTATTTTTATTTTCAGCTCTCTTCGCTTCTCTCTAAGATTTACGGAATCGGTATAGGTTTTTCGGACGGAAGGCAGGACTGATGTGCGGCCCGAGGAGGCTACGGCAGTAGGTGCCAAAGCAGCATTTACGTCAAACTCCAGAGGTAGAGGAATTTTCCTACTTGAGTTATTTTAACTTTAAATGCTATGTAATGGCTTGAAATTTTCTTAGAAGTCGTGAGAGGTCGTAAACCCCGAGTCCCAAATTTTGGACCGAGTTTAGAATTTTAGGAATTTTTGGGTGAGTTTGGGAATTTTTAAAATTTTCGGAAGTTGTTGGATAGCCGGGCTGAATTTTGGGGCGTTCCAGTTGATTGAGTTAAATTTCGAGATTTTATTGACGATCCGAGACATAATTTTCATAAATATTTTTGGATGTTTTTAGACTCTATGGAAAGTCCCTTGAGTCTAGAATCTAACCATATGCATGTCAATAACATTTGGTACCCACATAATTTCTGAAAAAAATTTAATTGTAGCACCAAGTGTGCAAGAATTGCTTAGTTGTCTTGGCGATGTGGTCTAATACATTCGAATAACATAAATTCGTTTGAAAAAGTTACTAAAGCGAATAGTTTTTATGAGGCATTTCATGTGTGGGGGCATTTTTGGTCAATTTACCTCATATTATCGATGTCCTTATCGAGATGTGACTAGCACGCAAAGTTTTGTTGATCGAGAGTTCGTTTCGATATGGTCGGCTTTGGAAACCCTTTGTATGTTTTATGGTTAAAACTAATGGTATCTTAAATACTTTCATTTTATCCTAATAACTAGTTAGTTTTTCTAGTGTTTTTATGTTAAATAAGTTCCTAATGCTCTAAAAGTTCATATTTATGATAAGGTCATCCATTTGGTGGAATTGTGCAAAATTAGTGTTTGCTACGAAGCGACTCTTGTATTAGGCGTTTTGGATATCATGAGCTCAGGTGAAGCAAGCTTTATTTTTATGGTAAATTTCAAGGAGCTTTCACAAGGCATCCAAAAACGCAAAATTGGAGTTCAAACAAAGAAGTTATGCAAGTTCGAGCTAGCAGAAGAAAATCGGCAAACATTGCGACACCTTCAACGAGGAGGCTACTGAATTTTGACGTTTTAGGCGTATCATATGAGCTCTGTGCATCGAAGCCATATATGGATGGATTCTACGCACTTCAAGAGATTTCAAAGCGGTACCAAGAACACCCGGAAATGGGTTCGGATGAGAAAGTTATGACCTTCACGAAGTTGGAAAATGGGGCCGAAACAGCGTCGGGGCGGCGTCGCGGCGATTACAGAAGCGAGGCATCCCAGCGTCGGCGTTGCTGCTGGCGTCAGCGACATTCAAAGGTTGGTTTTGGGTGGATTTTTATTTATTTGAGCCCTGTGGAGGTTTTTAAGCTCAAGCCAGGAATCGAGGAGGCGGGATTAATGTGATTTTTTGAGCTTTTTGGAGGAGAAGCCCTCTCTTGGGTGAAACACAGGGCTTTATCTTGAAGAGGAAAAGCTTGAAGAAGAAGATTGAAGAAGAGGAGATGGGGCTTTTCCTCGAAATCGTTTATTTTCATCCTCTCTCTTTTTTTCTCTTTCTAACGATGGTTTCTTCCACATAGAATGTTCTAGGTTTTAAGTTCAAGGTTTGTCAAAGCCTAAGCCCACTTATAGTTAGTTTAATTTTTCATTTTTATTTAATATAAGTATGATTTTTATCGACTTGCTTATTTGCAATAATTACATGTTAGGGTTTGGCCAACTTTGGCATGCCATTGCAAGTGCGAGATGTCGAGAGATGATGACTCTAGGGACTTATGAATAAAGCACCAATTGGTCAATCGGGGAATAAAGATATCCCGGGTTCCAAGTGTGGCATTAGGGTTTATACGTTCAGCGTTTGATCGAGGGGTGAGCGGAGATGCAATACACTTGTGAGATAGGCGGATATATCTCGAGAAGAGAATATCTTGTAGGCATGATCAGCTTTGCTAAGCGTAAATCATATGAAATATTAAATAAACAATTTATCTAGGTTAGAATCCATTAAGTGTGGCAAATACTTGAGTGAAAACCACTAGTTTTCCATCAATCGATTAATTCCAATAGTTTAATATTAGTTTCTATTTAAATTAGCATTAATTCACTATAAAAAGCTAGATCAAATATTTTTAAAGCGTTAAGTTAGTATTCGGCATACTTCTCTTCATGGGAACAACACTTGAGCCAATACTCGTGAACTTCGACATAGTATCTTCAGTCTGAACTGCGTTTTAGCAATTTTTACACACTTGCTAAAGCCTATCAAAAACATTGAGCTGAGGCCATTTCGTAATTTTGTATGGATTATTAATGAGCAAGTGGAGCATATGGCGATAATCTAAGCGTGTTTGACAAATTGAAAGAAATTAGTCAAGAAAAAGGTAGTACTCGAAATGCGTTTGAAAACGAAAGTGTTTAATTCTGACTTGAAGTGCTTTGAAAATATAATTTAATTAGTAAGCATTGTTTTACCTCCACTTGTTATACTCAACAGAAAATTTCGATTCGATTACTTCGAAATAGTTTGGCTTGGATTTGCCAAAACCCACAGATGGCACATCTCAATTTTTGGTCAAATGTATCTCGGATTGTGCATGGCAGGGTTATGGGACATTATGACTAACTATATTGCCTAGTCGGCAATTGGGGGTTAGATATAGTACATATTTATATAGTGAGTTACCCTCTACACATTCGGGGTATATATAGATGGATTAGCGACATAATTACATGGTGATGAGGTGTTGGTTCGAGGTTCCATCACGAGGGCATTTCAGTTCGAGGTTCCATTATGCTTATAGGGTCTCGTCGTGTTCATAGAACCATGTGGGCGGGTAGTGTTAGAGTTCCTCTAGATGCGGGTCCCGAGGTTCGTGGCATCACATCTAGGGTATTTCGAAATGGGTACGGTGGTTGGTACTTGATTTACAATATAGCACTTTCGGATAACCTGCTGAAGCAGTTTTCTATGATGAAATAGTTTGAGCAGTTTTCAAAATGGTTTTTATAGCAAAAGCTTCGGTTTTATTATAAATAGTTTACAACCATTTATGTGCGGATTTTCATATAGGGAGTACATCGACGACAATATTTAGAACTTATAGTACTTTCATTCTGGCTTGGATTTGGCTCACCGGTTTACATTTTTAACTAAATTTCCAGTGCAGTGCGAAGCGAAAGACCTTTCGAATCCCTTAGTCCTAGGCGTTGTGTTGTATTTATATATAAAGATAATGTAGCAATATAAACGTAGTTAAAAGTTAAAATGTTTTATATGTAAATATCTTTTGTAAAATATACATACATGGTTTTGAGAGAAAAAGAAAACGAGTTCTGATGAATTTATATATTTGGATTGATTCTTATCTTATATTTTGATGAGGACCAGAAGTCCTTTATGGTTGTAGTTGGATTTTTTGGAAAATATTGGGAGTGTATTTTTTTTTTTTATACAGGTGATTTCTATATTTCGGGCTTGACCACCGTGCAGTCGTTATGTTGTCGGATTTTCGTTAAATCTAAAGTTGTGATTTTGATAGAAAAGTGAAAATTTTTAAAACCCACATTTTCAAAGACAGTTTCAGCAGTTTTAACGGCTTAGCTTCATGGTAACCTTGTCGATCGGCTTGAGCTTGGCTAGGAGGTTCTTATTGGAGTTCATAGATAGATTCTATCCAATAGGAAGGGTACGTCGATATTCCATGATAGATTTAACTTTTGAGTAAAATGAATCAAAGAAATAAAGAAATATTAAAATACATGATTAGAGAGTTCACTGGATTGAATTAACACCGGGAATGAAAACAATGTTGTGACCATAACTTTTCGAGTTTCCAAATAAAATATAAAGTATGGGACATGAACATTGGAATTGTCGAAAGCGAGTGGTATAGCGATGGATTTTTCACAACACCGCATTTCACTCTCGACACCACACTTCAATCTTTGAAACTGATGGGTCTAAAAAAGGCTACTTATAGAAATTGATCCTCTTTAAAATCGATTGTTTTCTTCGGTGCTTCACGGCCCGTCTCTTGGGACTAGAAATTGTTTGCCACATAAAACGAGGATAATCTGACCGCTTTTCAAAATAATTGGTACCCCTCGACCATCGATTAGGCAAAGAATTCCCTTTTCCCTTAATTAGAATCTCGGCTAACACAAGGTTAAGATTATTCTTCTCAATTGAGGTGAAACCTTTCAGAATTAAATTGCTAGATCAGTAGGTGGATCATATGCCTCGGGAGCACACTCTTGATATCACCCAGGAGGGAACCTTGAAGTCAGAGGTTAGATCATCACCAGTGATATATCAAAGTAATCCTAAAAGTGCATTACTTCAAATAATATTAGTGTAATTTACCCCAGTATTGCTCTTTTTGCTCTCGGGTAGTCGTCTTGTGTCACTCGGAGGATTCTGGAAATGAAAACGAGATATAGCTTTTGAGTGCCCAATCTTGATATTAAGAGCAGTTCAATGTGGGAGTAATGCAGTTAAGTGCTCAATTTTCATACCCAAAACAACATTAAAATATTACAAACAATAATCCTAACAACATATTCTTCCCAGAGGGAGCTTAGCTTCTATATCTAGATCATCAATGACAATGACTAGTTGATCAAACCAATTCATTGAAATTTAGATAAAAACTGAAGAAAAATGAATTCCAAAAAAATTCTCATATTCCATTGAAGTTCGGACATAAATGAAGCATTGATTTACATTAATTCTAGCTCGGAATTTTAGTTCAGATCACTACTATAATCCTAAAAGAAAGAAAAACACAACAAAACTAAAATGTAAGAAAAAAATAAAAAGAAAATTATATACAATGAGACTCCAGCTCTCCCAAAAAAGCACACAAAGCATTGAAAATGACTAGAAGTTGCTTTACTTCCGGAGCTTCTGTTATAGGCTCAGTCTTGGAACCCCTAAAAGCGAGAGGCAGTACGGCGTTGAAATGCTAAGGAAGTTCACGCCTTGGTATTGATGTCATGGCGCTGTCGCGACATCGAAACTGCTATGTAGTGGGTTGATTTTGGTGTATGACATTGACTCATGTGGTAGACTTTGATGTCGTGTTGATGTCGCGACATGTTAGATCCTACAGTTTGATCGATTTCCGGTGGTATTTGCGGCATTGCTAGCAGTGTCGTGACATTGATCAGTTAACTTCCACCTTGAATGCCTTGAGTTAATGTCCCGACATTGATGATTCGATGTCGCGACATTTCATTTTGATGTTCTGAGCGTTTAAGTTGATGTCGCGACATTGCTATGATGTCATGACGTGAACCTGATGTTTGAGGCCTTTGTCAATGTAAATTGGTTGATGTCGCAACATTGCTACGATGATGTCGCGACGTGGGATTAATCGCACTACCTTAGATGCTTTTGACGATGTGCGTGACATCAGCGTGCGATGTCGTGACATTAGATGTTTAGATCTCCAGTGTTCAAGCCTTAGCTGATGTCGCTGCCAATGTTATGGTGCTAATTTCTACCCTTATAGTCTTTCTCTTATGTCGCAACATTGGAGTTTTGGTGTTGCGACATTGACGAAAACTGTGTTCTGCGACATTGAATTTAGTGTTCTTGAGTCTTGGAGTGATGTCATAGCCTGTCATGCGATGTCCGACATTAGTATGATCTATCTATTTCAGCGATGTCACGGTGGAGAGAAGTCAGCGGCATTGGTCTGGCATGACACTCTCCCGTATGATATCGCGACATTGTTAAGTCAGTAATCGTGACATTCTTTGCCTTTACTTCCATTTTTTCTATTTTCTTTCTTTTACTTCTTTTCTTCAAATTTACGCAAAACATAATTCTAGGTGAAAGTCCCATAATTTTACATTAAATAAGATTTTAAGCACGAAATATACTTAAAAAATGAACTTAAAAATATCATGGGTTTAGACTCGTCACTCGGTTAGAGACTACATTAGATAGAGTTTAGCTCATGATCATAAGTAAGCCCCTTTCCCCGATTCTGACATAGAGTGAGGCGTCACTACAGTTGAGACTTGTTAACACGATTTTTATGGCATTATTTGAGACCATTTCAAGCATAGATTCTCACTGATATAAACTTGTTTTTAAAAAAGGCAAAATTATAAAAATTCCATAATACAAACCATAGCCTTATTGGAATTTTAACTACGGTGGTGATTAAAATATCCGATTTTATTTATGCTTGAGTCTTTAACTACTTATATTCTTATAAGTTTCACTACATCAAATATTACATTTACATTTCTATTACAAAAGAGAATATGGAGTAGAGGACCCACATAAGGAAGACTCATACTATTGAGTTGGCCTAGACAAGTGCAGGATGTCCTTGGAGACTTCTTTTGAACCTACACGGATAAAACATCTGTGCTAAGCATTTAGCTTAATGGGAAAACAGAATAAAATATATATATGACCACTTACAGTGATCCTCAATTTCAGTATATGTGCATCCATATAATTATTTCACATATCTTATTATTCGTCTCCCCCGTAGGAGTTCATAATAGAAGGTGCAGAGTAGATTACTGCCTATTACATAATAGGGTATGCCTTAGCATTTAAGTTGATTACTTTTATGTTCATATTGTTCATTATTCAGATACACATCATATAAATGTTTGCTTTCATAGACTAGTAAAAATGAATAAGAAGGGCCTTGATACAATAGGTACTCAGAAAGTGCGATTTATAATACGAAGCCGGGGAAGTGGCGAGTAAACGGGAACCCGCTTATTGGTATCAATGAGAATAGTAGTCTTTGAATAGCGAAACAGACGTGCTAAATAGCACGGAATAGACGTGCTGATTAGCATGGAACATAAGTGCTAAATATCACTAGTCCTTATTTATTCACTATCCTGTGTTAAGTAGGCATATAATTATGTAATGTTTTAAACACTTATACTTCAAGTCTTAATAACATTCATGTTATACTCTTAGTCAATTCTTATAACTATATTTCCCTCTTGCATACTGAAATGTTCATGTCACATACGTTTTATTTAGTAATCAATAACATATATCTTGTATACATATACGAATCCTTTATTCACTTACTAGGATCGTCAATTTGCCCAATTTTATGCCCTGTACCCATAACAAGATTTATTATTAGAAGATCGAGGTGTGTCGAAGTAAATTCGAACAAAGCGGGAAAGTTTCTTTCTTTGAAATAGGACTGTGTCTTGAGGCGATGTGGATGGATTCTAGACGTGTAGCTACTGCGTGATCGAGATCACCCCATTTCAGAGGTCAGAACAAAGAGATGGCCTCTAGGAAATAAGAAAATGGATTTTCTAAGACACCACATGCGGCTTCATCACTTGGTTGTGCATTTTTAGTCATCTGCGACTTCATGAATCCATCATCACGACGTCTACTGACGTCATGACTTCTAGAAATATTAACTAACACATCGAGTTCATTTCCAACTTTAATTTTGACAGTAAACAGGTTTTTTAGACGAAAGTGATCTTAAGAAAAAAAAAAAACGTTCACCTATGTCTTAAGTTTCCAAAGGCTCACAGATCGGGTCATTTGGACCTTTAAATTATGAGATATGGCCAAAACATTATGGGCACATTCACGAAAAATTTACAAGGGCGATGTGTGTTCTCAATGGATGAATTTAAAACAATAGAGACATTATGTGACCATACTTTCTTTATGAAATTTACTCTCTTGGGTTTCTAGTTTCAGTATGATTTTGATTTACCTCATTTGGATCAGTATGACCCAATATATGGTGTAAACAACATGAACTACTCCAGTAGAGGGGACAAAATTCGTATCTTATTGTAAAACTCTTTTTCAGGGTTTTTAGAGTAGGATTTAAATCTTAGTCTCTTCTAGAAATTTGTAGCTCTGGTTCTTAGGTTTCATCTCCATCTTGAATCATCTAAATTGGAGGTTCTTAAGCCATGTTCTGGCCAAAACAAAAACACAGGTTTTAGGGAAATTTGGACAGCACTTCCCCTAAAATACCTACATGTCTCTTTGAGTTTGGGTCATATCCTTAGAGACAATTCCAACCCCGAAACCAAAACAGATCCAAGACCAACCTCAAACCCAACTCAAACAATAAAAAAACACAAATAATGGGAGGATTGGGATGTTTCCTAACCTTGATGTCTTGAAACTTCCAAAAAAAAAAAAAAAAAAAAAAAAAAAAAGCCGAGCTTTCTTTCTCTTCCTTCTTCATTTCCCTTCCTTTCCTCCTATTTGCTTGAACTAAGAGAGCCAAGAAAAATGTATTGATCAAACCAATTTAGCCTCCTCCCCACACAACTGGTTGCCCTAACTCCCAAAGCCTAAAATGGAAAACAAATTCTAGAGACAAGTTCTTGCCTCATGTCTCCTTTTGACTTAAGTTTTTGGCCCTTGCACTTTAGTCCTCCTACTTCATTAAATTTGACAATCAACTTATCACAATTCTACAGTGGCATATAATCTTCTTATTTTTTGTCTTTGTGGTCCTTAATTGGAAATTTACCAATTTACCCTTAACTCTTTAATAATTCCGATTATATCATTTTTCACACTTAACTATTAAATTTCCGAAAAATACCAATTTGACTTCCATTATACCCTACACATGTCATAAAACTACTAGGGTATAATTTGGGGTGTTACAACTCTCTTCCCCTTAAAAGAATTTTGTCATCGAAATTCATACCTGAATTAAAGAGTTGCGGGTGTTGTGCCTTCATTATCAATTCTTGTTCCCAAGTTGCTTCCTCTATATCGTGGTGTTGCCAAATTACTTTTACCAGAGGGACTTGTTTGTTTCACAATTGTTTCACTTCACGAGCTAGAATGGCTTTTGGTTCTTCATTATAAGTGAGTTTGATTGCACTTATACATCTTGTACTGGCAAGATGTGCGATTCATCATAACGGTATATCCGAAGCATTGAGACATGGAATACATTATGTAATTTGGCCAACTCCGAAGGGAGGGCAAAATGATATGCAACTGATCCAATTCTTTCTAAAATCTCATAAGTTCCAATGAACCTTGGGCTCAGTTTCCCTTTCTTTCCAAATTGGAGTATCTTTTTCCATGGTGATACTTTCAAGAAGACTTTATCTCTGACTTCGTACTCTATGTCTTTTCTTTTCAGATTTGCGTACGACTTTTTTCTATCACTAGCAGCTTTTAACCTTTGTTGAATGATCCGAACTTTTTCTTCTATCTCTTTCACTATGTCAAGACCATTGCTATGCTCATTCAGATTTGTCCCGAAAGGCATGCGAGTTACGCATTTCTGCCATCTGAGGCTTCATAAGGGGGCCCGTACTAATACTTGTCTAGTATTGTTGTTATGAGGAAAATTCATAAGGGAATATACCATCGACCGAGGAAAATCTAGCACACAACCCCGAAGCATATCCTCTAACACTTAAAGCGCTCTTTCAGATTGTCCATCTATTTGTAGATGGAAGGCTATACTAAAATTTAGTCGAGTACCTAAGTGGAGGCCTCAATTCTTTCTAAAACCTTGACATAAAGCAGTGGATACGTCAAACACTATTGACGGTGGAATCCGATGGCTTGGACAATCTCCCACTCACATAGGCTCCATTAGCAATCCATGGAACATTTAAGTCGAACTGGTAAGAAGTGAGCAGACTTTGTAAGTCTATTAACAATTACCCAAACTAAATCATGTTTCTTTTGGGTGAGGGGAAAATTGGACAGAATATCCATAGTAATGTTGTCCCATTTCCATTGTGGAATTGGAATGAGATTTAACAGACCACACAGTACATGATGTTCAGCTTTTACTTGCTGACAAGTTAGACATTTAGATACATACTTTGCTATATCCCTTTTCATCCTAAGCCGCAATGAACATTTCAAATCATTTGAGTACGTGCACATTACTCTAAGATGCATGGTGAATACGGTATTGTGTCTTTCATACATTAACTTCTTTTTCAATTCCTAGACATTCAGTACACATAATCTGCTCTTGTAATAGAAACCTCCATCTTCTTCTATAGAATAGTCAGTCTTGTCTCCATTTTTGACTAATTTTACCCTTTGTTGGAACTGGACATCATTTTTCTGAGCATCTATCATCATCTGCCTCAAATTAGACATAGTTATTAATTGAGCTAACAAGGCTCCGTCAGATGCAAATTTCCATATACAATGTTTCAGGGACAAAACGGAAATCATTTTTTCTGGCGTCACGCCACCCATTAGCTTTCTAGGTGGGGTGACTGACTATGCAATCATAGTCTTTAAACAACTCTGCCAGATGTTGCCCACCAGTTCAGTTCCTTAAGTTAACAGATACTTAAGACTCTTATGATCTGTAAATATTCTACATTTTTCACCATATAAGTAATGTCGCCATATTTTCAAAGCGAACACTACCGTTGCCAACTCAGATCATGTGTGGGATAATTTTGCTCATGCGGTTTCATCTATCTTGAGGCATATGCCACCACTTTTCCATCTTGCATCAATACACATACCAAACCAATCCTTGAAGAATCACTATACATGGAATATTCTCTACTTGGAGTAGGCTGAGTCAACACTGGTGCTTCAACCAATATTTTCTTTAATTGATCAAAACTCGACTGACATTTGTCATTCCATTCCAAACTTGCCACTTTCGGGTAACTTAGTAAGTGTAGAGTATGGCGAAGAATCCTTTTCCAAGCGGGTTGTAATACCCAACTAAACCAGCTTCTCACCTGCATTACATTTCTAGAGCGGTTTCCAACTTAAAATCGCTTCAATCTTAGCAGGTTCAACTCTAATACCCTTCTGAACCTGATATGGCCTAGAAAATACAGCTTACACACCTTTATCTAGCCCAAAAACACACTTACTTAACTTTGAAAACAACTGTTTTTCTCTCAAGGTCTTCAACACTATCTTCAAATGACGTTCATGTTCCTGTGCATCATTAGAACACACCAGGATTTCATCTATGAATACCACTACAAATTGGTTCAAATAAGGGTAGAATACCCTGTTCATCAAGTCCATGAATGGGGTCGGTGCGTTAGTCAACCCAAATCGCATTACTAAAAACTCATAATGATCATATCGGGTTCTAAAGGCTATTTTCGAAACATTAACATCTTTCACCCGAAGTTGATAATATCCCGATTGCAAGTCTATATTTGGAAAGACACGTGCTCCTTTCAACTGGTCGAATAGATCTTCTATTCTTGGCAATGGATATTTATGTTTCACTATTACCTTATTTATTTGTCGATAATCGATGCACATCTGGAGAGTGCCATCTTATTCACTATTAAAAAACAAAAACAAGGACATCCACATTAGGCCAACACAATACTATGTAGATACATTTTTAACCTAATAATTTTTCAGAAACGCCTAAACCTTGGCTTTTGATACCACTAACTGTAACGCTCATTTCCCTTGGCTGCGGTAGGTTAAGGGATGCCACAAAGACCTGAAACCTGTTAACCTTATTTTCTAGCATTATTTGAGACAATTTCAAGCATAGATTCATAATTGATAAAAACTTGTTTTAAAAAAACCAAAATTATAAAAATTCCAGAATACAAACCATAACCTTGTGGAATTACCACTATAGTGGGGATTAAAATATCCGGTACATATATGCTTGAGTCTCTAACTACTTATATTCTTACAAGTTTCACTACATCAACTATTACATTTACATTTCTATTCTGAGAATATAGGTAGGGGACCCAGCATAAGAGTCTCATCTTCTTCGAGGATTGGCTTTAGGCAGTGCGAGATGTCCCTAGCGACTTAGTTCTGGATGAAACATCTATGCTAAGCATACAGCTTAGTGGGAAAACATAATAACATATATATATGACCACTTACAATGATCCTCAATTTCAGTATATGTGCATCCATATAATTATTTCCCATATCATATTATTCATCTCTCCCGTAGGAGTTCATAACAAAAATTTCATAACAGAAAGTACCCATAGGTACACTACAGTACATAATAGAGTTATGCCTTAGCATCTGAGTTGATTACTTTCATTTTCATATTGTTCACTCTTCAGATACACAACATATAAATGTTTGCCTGCATAGACCAGTAAAAATGAATAAGAGGGATGCAGTACAATAGGTACCCGAAGGTACGATACAGTACAAAATAAGAAGTGGTTGTAAACGGAACCCACTTAATGGTACCAACAGAACAGGAGTGTTGAATAACACTGAAAAGACGTGCTAAATAGCACGAAACAGACGTGGTGATTAGCACGAAACATAAGTGTTGAATAGTACTAGTCCCTATTTATTCACTATCCTGTGTTAAGTAGGCATATAATTATATGTGTTTGAGCTTGACCCACATCTTGGGTCTTAATAACATTCATGTTATACTCTTAGTCAATTCTTATGACCTCTTTTATCATGCATATTAAAAATGTTCATATCACCTTTTATTTATTTTGTATTAATAACATATATCTTGTATACATATACGTGGATCCTTTATTCACTTGCTAGGATCGATGTTTTGATTTTATGCCTATTTTATAAGATTTATTGACCCAGAAGATGGGGTGTAAATCAGTGAGCCAGTGTGAGAAAGTTTCTTTGTGAAGCGGGCCCTGTCTTCAAGGAAGCGTGTGGATGGATTCTAGACATTCTTAGCTACACATAGAATCCAGATCACCCCATTCGAAGTCGAACAAAAGAGATGGCCTCACAGAAAATAAAAGAAGGGATTTTCTAAGACACCACATGCGGCACCACTCAACGGTTGTGCATTTTGAGTCACATCTAGCGACTTTAATGAATCCATCATCAGCGTCACGGCGTCGCAACTCACGGAATATTAACTAACACATCAGTTCATTTCAACTACAATTTTGACCTAATAACAGGTTTTGAAGCAAAAGTGATCTTCACGGAAAAAAAAAACGTTCACATGTCTTGGTTCCAAGGCTCACAGATCGGGTCATTTGGACCTTTAAATTATGAGATATAGCTGAAAGCTTATTATGGTGGGCTCTGAACAATTTCTGAAGGGCGATGTTGTGTTCTCAATTGGATGAATTTCTAGGAACAATAGAGACATTATGTGACCATACTTTCTTTATGAAATTTACTCTCCTGGGTTTCTAGTTTCAGTATGATTTTGATTTACCTCATTTGGATCAGTATGACCCAATATATGGTGTAAACAACATGAACTACTCCGATGGGGATAGTCGTATCTTATTGTAAAACTCTTTTTCAGGGTTTTTAGAGTAGGATTTAAATCTTAGTCTCTTCTAGAAATTTAGCTCTGGTTCTTGGGGTTTCATCTCATCTTGAATCATCTAAATTGGAGGTTCTTAGGCCATGTTACGCGAAACAAAGCTTTCTGAGTTTTAGGGAAATTTGGACAGCACTTCCTAAAAATACCTACATGTCTCTTTACCTGGTTTGGTCCTTATCCAGAACAATTCAAACGCAAACCAAGCAGATCAAGATAACCTCAAACCCAACTCAAACAATAAAAAAACACAAGCCATGGGAGGATTAGGATATTAACATGTGTCTGACTCAAATAAGCTTTCTTCCCACTACTATTCTCCACCTCTATTTATAGACAGCCAATGATAAATGTTGATATCTACATTCAGGTATCCTTAAATCTCAAAGAAATAGATAGAAACCCTAGATGATTTCTTTGTCTCATGTCTCCCTTTGACTTAAGTTTTAATGCACTTTAGTCCTCCTACTTCTAAATTTAAATTTGACAAATCAACTTATCACAATTCTACGGTGGCATATAATCTTCCTATTTTTTGTCTTTTGGGTCCTTAATTGGAAATTTACCAATTTACCCTTAACTGCTAATAATTAGGTTATATACATTTTAACACTTAACTATTAATTTCTAAAAATACGATTTAACCATTCTGCCTACACATGTCATAAAACTACTATGGTATAATTTTGGGTGTTACATCCTTGACATCAAGGACATGTCTGAAGTCGACAAGCTATTCAACTTCATGTCCAGGTTGCAAGGATGGGCTCAAACAGAAATGAGGAGGCAAGGTGTCTAAGACTTGTCGTCAGCCATGGAAGAAGCGGTTGCCCTATTGACTCTGGTGACCTCTTCCCCTTGGGAAGGAGCCGAAGCAAGTCGAGTCGAAAGTTGAAATCAAAGACCTCTAAGATGAGTGGAGGCAAGGATTGGAAGAAGCCTGATACACAGGCTAAAGTGGGGGAGAGAGCGACTTACTCATAATCTACTAGACCATCAAGATGCTACATCTACGATGGGCCCTGTCGGCAAGAGGCGCCCGAGGAAGGAGAAGCTGATGCGATCATAATGGGCTCGATGAAATTTGAGCTATTGAATGCCATTTGGTGAGGCAACACACATGGGGACCTGATGCTGAGTTCTTGTTGGTGAGTGAAAGTAGTGGCATTGGTGAAAGTGGAATGATCCCTGATTTCATATCGACAAGGGAGGCGTGATTTCGGCGAAGCTGCATTTGAGATGACGATATGGCGGTGAAACGACGAAGCCGCAAAGAGACACATGGCCTGGCAAACGTGGCAATTAGGATAGGGGATTGGAAGGTGCGATAAACTTCCTTAATTGTTCCTTTGGATGACTTTGACTCATTTTAGGAAACGATTTCTTCCAAAGAGCTAAGGTAGCCTTGTTGCCACACTTGAATGGACTGTTGATTATGGATGAGAAGCAACCATGCTTTGTGGCCGGCATTAGCAAGCCGCCTAAGAGACCTTCGAGGGAGAAGGCCTTGTCGCCTGCGATTAGAAAGGACAGGAAGCGAGCACACCTATATCACGACGATCAAGATGAAGTGGATGACAGTTGAAGTACCGGATAATGCGTGGTCAGTATTTGAGGAAGATTTACGAGGGCGTGATGCCTGAGTTACCTAAGAAGCTACCACTAAGAAGGTAGACAGATCATCAAATCGAGCTCGTGCCAAGATCAAGACCTCCTACCCAAGCTTCTTATCGGATGACTCCACCAGAGTTGATAGAGTTGAGGAAGCAATTGACGAAGTTGTTAAATGCGAGGCTTAGTCACGCCCTCCCAGTATCGTATAGGGCATAGGTGCTATTCGAAGAAGCAAGGCGGTCGCGAATGTGTGTAGATTCTGGGAAGCATTGAACAAAGTCACGATCAAGAACAAGTATTTGATACCTTTGGCTACGGTACGGTTTGATCAATTGATCAAGGTCGAGTACTTCGCGAGCAGCTTGCGGTGGGATATTGGCAACACACATAGGCTGAAGGGGCAGGCAAAGGAACTACATATGTGACGCGGTATGGAAGCTTTGAGTTTTTAGTCAGGCCCTTCAGATTGACTAAAACCCCTGCGACATTTTGCAACCTCATGAATGATGTCGTATTCGACTTCTTAGACTCATTCGTGGTGGTATACTTAGATAACATCGTGATGCATGGCAGACCACAGAAGATCTCTTGAGTACACCTTAAGAAGGTGTTTAATAGACTAAGGTAGAACTAGTTGAACGTCAAGAAGAAGAAGTGTGAGTTTGCTCATACCGAGATCAAGTTTTTGGGTCACCTGATTTCCAAGTCTCAGATTCTTATGGATGGTAAGAAGGTGGTAGCGGTCAGATAACGACTAGACCAGTACTTGAGAACTTAGATCTTTTCTCGGCATAAACTACTACGGGAGATTCATTAGGGGTTATTCTAAGATAGCATGTCTTGAACCTTTTAAAAAAGATAGGAAGTGGGATTGGGATACAGAGTGCCAGCGCCTTCCCAGCTTCGGATCGATCACCTCAAGCCGGTTTTGAAGTGCAGACTTAGGTTGTTGTTCAAGTACATACAGATGCGCCAGAAGGGCCTTAGGTGGTGTATTGATTGCAAGAGGAACTTTCGGTAGCATTAGAAGTGAAGTTGAATCTCGATAAAGCGAGTGCAAACACCACGAGAAGAGATGGCTATTGTCATCTAACCTAGAATGGAAGCCTTGATGGGAACGCGATTCGTAGTAGTGACTGACAACGTAGCCTCCTTCTTCAAAACTCAAAAGAAGCTCACTGCCAAGCAAACTCGATGACAAGAGTCCTTAGTCGACTGTGACTTCATATGGGTGCACAAGCCCGGTAAACACAACCAATAGGAAGGAAGTTTCAAGCTACATGGGATCATTGAGTCATGTTGTGGCAGACTTCACAAAGTGAGTAAGACAAAAAGCTCCACAAGACTCGACATATCAAAAGTTGGTTGAGCAGGTGAAAGAAGGCACCACGAAGCGATACTGGCTAGAGAATGAGTTACTTTACTTCACAGAAAGGAAGTTATATGTGCCTTCAAGTAAATTGAGAGATGAGGATTGTTGAAGGGGAGAAAATGAAGTACAAAGTGGAACAGTGCACTGGGAGAAGAGAACATTGGCATTGCTTTCGTGCAATCATTTCATTGGCTAAGATGAAGGAAGACATGCGGCTTATGTCGAGTATGCATTTGTCAAGTTGACAAGACCAAGCGGAAGAGGAAGGCAATTCTTACGCTCTGCCCGTTTCAAAAAGACCGTAGCATGTTTATTGATGGACTTCATCAACGGGTTTCCGAAAGTTGAGGGCTTTAGATCAGTTTTGGTAGTGGTAGACAGGTTCTCTAAGTACGCTGTCTTCATACCTGCCCCGAGTAAGTGTCTAAATGAAGAAGCAGCGAGCATCTTCTTTAGTAACATTGTGAAGCATTTTAGGATGCCTGAGGACATGGTGAGAGATCGAGCTACGCAGTTCATAGGCAGGTTTTGGGTTGAGCTGTTCAATATATGGGGTACAGAGTGCAAGTTCTCTATTACTAATCACCCTCAGACTGACGATCAACCTAAGCGAGTAAATCAGTGCTTGAAGAGTACTTACGCCACTATGTGACAGCCACTCAAACGAACTGGTTGGAACTTCTTGAGCTTACGCAGTTGTCTTATAATCTACAACGAAGTTTAGCCACGTGAATGAAATTTTCAGGTAGCAATTATGTTCTAACCTCGCATGCCCTTGGACGTGCTGGTTTCTGAGCAACCTGGCCATAGCATGAGTCCCGCTGCATACAGTTTGCAAAGTCTCAACAAGATGTACTAGATGAAGCCCGGGACAGCCTTGAGAAGGCAAGTAGACGCATGAAGAAATATGTGAACAAAGGCAAGAGGCCTTTGGAATTTGAGGAAAGGGAGAAAGACATTGAAGCTAACTCCTCAGGTGGAAGAAAATCTGAAATAGCGAGTTTCAAAGAGCTGATCCCAAGTATGATGGTCCCTTTAATGTGTGAAGTGCATTGGGAACGTGGCCTACAAACTGAAGCTACCGGAGAGGTTGAAGCTTCACCCGACATTCCATATAGCTTCTTGTTATATCATCATGATCTGAGTCAGGACGAGTGCGAAGCAAAGCGGGAACCCTCATGTGATGAGTGCAAGAAACTTCATCTATTTTTAAGTCCATTTTTCGAGTATATTTCAGGCCTAAAAGTCGAGTTTAATGCAAAATTATGGAGCTTTCACCCAAATTTTGTTAAAAACTTAAGAAAATAAAGCGAATTCGACATAAAAATAGGCATAAGTCGACATGGTGCGAAGAAAGGGCGATTTGGCGACATAAACGTGATTTCGATGTTGCGACATTATGTGGAGAAAGTCTTGAAATTATGGCTATGTCGCGACATCAGCTGAAGAAGGGAAAGCAAAGATACAACAATGTCATGACATCATAAACAACTCGGCCGTCAAATTATAAGCTGACCATCGATGGCGACATCACGCAACCGACATGGCTCTGACATTGCTTGTAGAAGGAATGACTAAATTGTTTAAATGTCGCAACATCAAAACAATGTTGCAACATTAGCCAAAGCTTGAATACTAGAGACCTAAACATCCAATGTCGTGACATTGGATAAGCAATGTCGTAACATTCAATCAAGCATTTGGTGATAGAGGCGAGTCAAATGTCGCGACCTGAAATAAATGTCGCGACATCGACTAAAGCGCATTGGCGAAGGACTTGAGCAACAAGATTCAGTGTCGCGACATCCGGGATTGGAATGTAAATGTCGCGGTAACAGGATCCTGATGAACTTAAGCGACTAATGTTACAACGTGAATCAACAATGTGCGTGACATCGGTTCAAAGAACATAAAAGCTGGCCGGTAGTATGCTATGTCGTGACATCATAAATGGTTTAGACAAGGAGTAGCAGAAGAAAGAATTTCGTGACATTAAAAGATGACTTACAACAATGTTGCGACATCAGGGCAAGTATGTGCGACGGGGCATCCCGGTCGGCTATGTGTGACATCGCATGAAATGTGCCGACCTGAGAAATTGATGTCGCGACATCGAAATTAATCTGACGATGCATCTCTATGTCGCTGACATCATCGCATGGACTTATCCTTTGGAAGCGAGAATTGCCCAAACGGACTTTCGTCATCGTGACATTATTTACTAGCCTACGACATTGACAACCCCGATGTCGTGATATCATCACTACATCAGCCCAACACCAATAGCTAGAGCATAAAATCTAAGCTTTTCGAAGTACGTGATTTTCGCCTCGTTTTTAGGGCCCAAGACCTAAGCATATAAATAGAAGCTCCTGAGGAGTAGTGCGTGTAACACCCCGAATTAGACCCTAGTAGTTTTATTACAGTTTTGTAGTATAAGAAAAGTAAAATTTATTGATGCCGAGATTTAAGTGCTAAGAGTGAAGGATAAAGCCGGAATTAATCCAAAAGTCAAGGGTAAAATGGTAATTTTTCATATTAAGGACTCAAAGGTCATAAAACAAGAAGAGGATATGCTAATGTAGGAATTATGATAATTTGATGTGCAAATAGATTGAAAATGAAAGACCAAATAGCAAAAAAATGGAAATTTAGGCTAAAATTGGGATAAGACCAAACATAGTCCTAGAAATTAGATATTTTCTCATTTGAGGCTTGGGAATTTACGGGTGTGGAGGAGAAGAAGCAAAATTCAGGTTTGATTTCTCTCATTTCCTTGATCTAACCTTGTCCAAGTAAGAAGAAAGAGAAAAAGAAAGAAGAAAGAATATAAGGAGAAGAAGAAGTGAAAGAAGGAAGCGAGTTAGAGCTTGGGGTGATGAGCCTTAGGTACGGGACTACCTTGAAGATCAATTCATTGTGGTTTGTGTGGTTGGTAATTGTTATTTGGTTTGTGGTCCTCAATTGAGGAATTTTAGTATAAAGGAAATGTTTGGGGTTTAGGGAGATATTGTCAAATTTTCCAAAGCCTAAGTGAGTATTTGGCCATAACGGTCTAAGTACCAATTGGAAATTCTAGTTGGAGGAAACACAGACCGTGACCAAATTTTCCAAGAAGAGCCTAAAGTATTAATATGACTTAAGGACCCTTGAATTTGGGTCTAAAGACCAATTACTGGTTATGTTTTGAAAACACAGCAGTCATGGTTGTTTAGGACATATCTTGAGTTTTGGTGCTCCAAATTAGATGATTCTAATTTGAGAAGAGCTAGCTTCAAATGAGTAGAAGGAACTAGTGTAAAATTATGGAGTTAAGACCCCTGAAATTGGGTCTCACAGTCGGTTACCAGTGTAAACTAGGCAAACATACTAGATTGTCATTAAAATGTCATAACTTGAGTTTTGATAATTCAACTGGAGTAATTCCAATTTATGAGTAAAATAGATTCATAGAACAATGTGTATGAAGGAAGCATGTTGAGATTTCAAATTCATTGAAAATAAGATGAAGTCGGATATTGTTTTGAAATGGTTTTCATGTCCTTTCTATAGGATTCCAGACATCCGATCTCCTCTTATATACTCCCAAAGTATTAGTGGAGATGGTTTTGTATGAAAATAAGTCAGTATAACTTAGCTAAGTGAGATAAATAATTTGATTAAAAGTTATATGATTTAATGTTAAATAATAGGGAATAATTAGAATGGAATAATAAAAGACATGAATTCTAGCCATGTGAAGAAAAGATAATACATGTATAGTTGCTATATAAAATAAGCATGAATACATTCATATGATGACAAGAAGATATGTGAAAGTACTCTTTTATGAAGATGAGAATATGGATAGTGAATATCTCATATGTATACATGATAACAATAATTGACTATGCATATGGGATATGTCTTAGCGTATCAGCCGATTGCACGCTTATAACCAGGTAGATGGATAGATAAGCATGTCTATTAAGAATACAGTTGCTGCAGCATACAGATATAGTTGGCCCTGTTTGGGTTGATGACATGGACCCCGTTTGGATCATACAGTAAAGCATAGATAGAGATCACTATCTCGTATAGTGATAGTACTCTCGGGTACATATAGTTCTTTCCCATATCCATTTTTTTGGAATATGCAGGCATAAAACATGTAAAAAGAGATAAAGCAATATTGAGAAATGAAACACGAATCATAAACATAGGAAGTAATTTGTCAAATATAATGGAAATATAAAATACCTAAATAGTCATTAATAATATGACTAAAATGATATGGAATTCGATAGATAAAGCACATGACGTTAGCATAACACATGAGAATAACATAATTAATTAAATTATTTAATTGTGGTAAGTTCATGAATATATATATATATATATATGCATAGCAAGTTGCATGAGTATTAGAATGTGATGATCATGGTTAGTAGTCATCCATGCGTAAGGATCTTCACTAGCTATATAGGTTTTATCGTGTGGAGTGCAGAAGAGATTGGTAGAAAGGCGGGACATTCCACATCAATATCAAGGGTCATCTCGGCGATAGGTGCTTACCTGCAGTGTTTCTATTTAATGTGTTGATTCGTGCCACGGTAGGGTGATCCGGAATCAACAATATTTGTTTCCTATACTCCTCCCTCTTAGTAAGTCAAGCTCTTTGCGATATAAGCGATCCTAGGGTCGAACACGGGGATGGGTTTCATCCTGAATGATTCGCATCAATGTTTGAAAATGGTGAGACTTTGTTTGGACTTTTGGATTTGGTTAAAAACAGGAGTTGGTTGATCCTTGGATAAATGCAATAACTTAGGAAAGTGTGAAATGGTAACCTTGAAGGCTTGGGTCACTAACATGATAACATGGGGATTCTGATTGTCCTCGGGTTATTTCCTCGCGTAGAGGCCCGAGAATGACGCATATGGTCGAAGCCAAGCCGGATCTTTATTTAGCTATAAAACCTAACCTGGAACCACTCTATTTGAGTCGTCAAATACTAAGCATTCAATGTCCCATTCGATTTGAAACCACAGCATTTAACCTCATTTCAATGGCTCGTAAATGACATCTAAAAGAATGTTGCATCTACCATTAAGTGCTTGAACCTAAGCATGACAAGTATTGACCAAAGAAAAGACATTAAGTAATGTTAAACCTAGTTTGGAAAGTTTGGAACCATAAATGCGATTTTTGTATCATTTAAAGCATGAGGACAACACTGCGGTAGCCCCAAAGAAACCAAGCTAGCAACCCTCATCTTCAGGCTTTAAGGCAGCGAGCATCCCTTGAGTTGTCATCCTCGAGGTGTGTTTGGCAACCGAGGAAATGAGGAAAGAGGGAGAGAGAAGAGAGCAAAATAAACCCTAAAATGAAAAGGCTGCGGGAACGCATTAAGCCGGAAAGGATTACTTAGGGTTACAAAGTTGTAGGGACTTATATAGTCAACCACCCAATGTGTGAAATGACAAAAATACTAAAATATGAAATTACAATAGGGATAAAATGGTAATTTATCAAAAACTGGTCGTTGGAATCAAAAATACACCAAAAACAGTGAAGGCAATTTCGCTATGCGACAGAATTTAAGCCCAACTGGCGAAATTGCAAAACTCACTTGAAAATGAAATTTAAGCTATGAATGGTAATTTTCAGCTAGCGGCCACTGGCTGCGAAAATTTCACATGGCGAAATTTAAGCTAGTATTGCTTAATTTCGCTATGATTGCGAAATTTTGCAATCAATGAAATTTTCGCAATCATGAAAACCCTAGATACTACGCTTTGCTCTTGCATGCTTTTGCACTTTTATTCATCCTTTGCCTTCAATTCTTCAACCCATCTTGACATTTCATCGCCTCAGCTTGGTGAGAATTACTGAGGATTCTCGCATTCGGCTGATAAGAAGCCAAGCTTCTTTATTTGAAGTTCCCAAGGCCTGCAAAACTATCCAAAACTATCTCGAAAACAAATTAGAAGCACTAAGTGGACATTCACATGACAATTGGCTTAATTCATATGATTAGTGCGCAAAAAGCACTCAAAACCTATCTTGAATAGGGCTCAAAATAGCACTTTTTGGGCACTAATCATGTGTTACTCTGAGCAATATGTTGTATATAAACTTTTGGGTACAACGAAAAGGATTTCTAAATAATATGTAATTGATATTTTGAATGCCTCAAATAGTGGGGTATGATAATATGGTTTTGTAATATATGTTAAATTATATGATTATATTTTAAGGATTGTTTTAGAGAAGCGCTTAGTTGTCCAATGAGCTAACCTGACATTAGGTGCCCATCAATGATGGTTGGTTTATTTTAAAGTGATGTACATATATTTTTGAAAACAATGAAAGGTTTTTTATATAACGTAATTGAATATGTTGATCACTTCAATGGTGGGGTATGATATTATTTTGTAATATGTAATTTATATTTTGTAATATGATAAATGGCAACCATGTTTATATTTTTGTAGTTTATATTTTGAAGATAATTGTTTAGAATTATATAAGTTAACAATTTACTAATTACTAGATTTGTGACACCTTTACGACACGGGGTCTTAGGGTTGGGCGTCACAAATAGGTGAGTATCGAGCTTTAGTTTAGGCGACTCTGAATCAGTATAAGATATAAATGCATATGTAAGTAATGTGTTGACTTTGATGTGGATGTCTTTGTTTGCTGAATAGGATGGAAACGAGTCCCCCAATCAGATTGAAGAAAATTTGCTAGAGTACTTAACCCAAGGGAACAAGGGTTATCGGCTTCTAATCCTTCTGAATCAGTCAGAAGTGAAAGCAATGTCCCTAATGAGCCAACGGAAGCTTTGTTGAAGATTTCTCATGATATCACTCGGGTATTAGAGCGGCTGACATCCCTGAAAGCTCCAATAGATATGATGAGGAGACATGGAGCGAAGGAGTTACATGGGACAAATCTAGAGGAATCTGATAAAGCCGAGTATTGGCTTGAAAGGCTTCAAGGGTATTGGAAGAGGTAAGATGCCCTCCTGAGCAAAGAGTAGCCTATGCGGTCTTGCTTTTACAAAGTGAGGCTTATGATTGGTGGAAGCTTGTCTTGAAGTGTCCAATGTTTCCAGACCCTATGCCTTAGGATTTCTTTGTCCAAGAGTTCCGGGCAAAGTATGTCACTAATATGTACAAGGAGGCCAAATGGAAGCAATTTTTTGAATTTAGGCAGAGAAACTATCGTGGCGAGGGGAAATGCAGAAAAGAATTTAGCCATCTTAGTAGTATGCTCCAGTCGAGTTCTCAGCGAAGCATTTCGGTGTGAACAATTTAAGGATGCTTTGAATGAGTACATCAGAGATATTTAGAACACGTGACTTCTCTCCAACGAGGTGAATTTTATCGAATTAATTTTAATTGCTATGAAGGTGGAGAGGTCTAAAGTAGCAAAGAAAGGTTGGCAGAAGGGTTTTCAAGAGGAGCTTCTTCCTCTCTCGGGAAAAATAGCTAGGAATCTCAATTTGAATTAGTGTCTGACAGCTCACGAAGGAGTGAAACCAAGGGACTAATGTGGCACCTAGTTATGGTAGGGTGCTTCAGCTGGACAGGAGAAAAACCCAGTGCCCTCATTGCCATAAACGTATTTGGGTGTTGTAGATGTGACGAGGAGGATGCTTAGGTGTGGAAGCATAGAACATTCAGGTGAATTGTCCCAGAGTCAAGGGATATAGAAGTATGTGGGAAGTGTGACAGTCTGCTCTGTGACTGGGATTGAGGTAGGGGGTCGAGGTGGCCCGGTCGACATAGAGGACGTGGAGGTACGGTGTCGGAGCAATGGATGGAGTCCTATGCCCTACGACCAACACAAGCATATGCTATGAAGGCTCGTGAGGATCAAGATGCTCCTGAAGTGATTGCTAGTATATTTTCTCTATATGATATTGAGATGCATGCATTGATTGACCCTGGTTCTACCCATTCATTTGTATGCATTGAGCATGTGTTTGATAAGATAATATTAGTGGAGAGATTGTTATATGATATGCATGCTTGAGTGCTTACAGGGCGAAGTGTTAATGTAAATAAGGTATATAGAATTGCCTATAGTTGTCGTTATAGGGGAGATTTTCTCTTTGATTTGATTGCTCTACCATTCTTAGATTGATTTTATTTGGGAATGGATTGGTTATCTGAAACAGGCTCTAATTGATTGTGATGAAAACTACAGATCAGTGCTAGATGTTGATGATACAGTGATAGTACATGGTGTTTGTTACGGCCCCGATGTCGATGTGATTTCAGCTATGCAAGCCTGACGATTTCTGAGAAAAGGATGTGAAGCCTTTTTGGCTTTGGTGCTCGACTCTAAAAAAGGTCAAATAGAATTGGAAAATATTCTGGTAGTGAGAGAATTTCCAGATGTCTTTCCTGAAGAGTTACCGGGTATTCCACTTGAAAGAGAGGTGGATTTACTATTAATATTTTACTTGGAACAACTCCATTTCCAGGTCACCCTACAGGATGGCTCAAACTGAATTGAAAGAGCTAAAGATTCAACTACAAGAGCTTCTGGATAAAGGGTTGATCTGACCCAATGTTTCTCCCTAGGGTGCACCTGTTTTGTTCATGAAAAAGAAAGATGGCACTCTATGGATGTACATTGATTATCGGCATATCAATAAGGTAATAGTGAAAAACAAGTACTCGTTGCCAAGAATTGAAGATCTATTTGATCAGTTGAAAGGAGCAGGTGTCTTCTCTAAGATAGACCTGCGATCAGGATATTATCAGTTGTGAGTAAAGATCTTCGACGTGCGAAGTATATTATTTATGACAATATGGTCGTGAGTTTAGTAATGCCATTTGAGTTGACTAATGTACCGGCGACATTCATGAATTTGATGAATAGGATGTTTCGACCCTATTTGGACCAATTTGTGGTGGTATTTATTGATGATATATTGGTATATTCTAGAGATAAGCAAAAGCATGAACAACATCTACGAAAAGTTCTACAGACTTTGAGAGAGAAGAACGTGTATGCTAAGCTTAGAAAATGTGATTTTTGGCTAAAAGAAGTTTCATTCCTAAGCATGTGTGTCTGTGGGGTATAGAGTTGATCCTTATCACGCCCCTTTGCATCCCACCCGGGGGCGGAGCGAGAGGAGCGCGAGGGTGGCCCAGGATACTGCCTTTTCTTTTCAGTTTGATGGTGGAGCCCAGTCTTATAATAGAATCAAAATATCATATCGAGGATACAAAAATAAAACTACCGTAGTAATGGTGTTCTGATGTCGATCTGAAAGAATCTGAGTCTATTTACATATACATATACAAAAATTAGTGCCATTTACATTTACATATTCAAAGCGGAACCTGTGGTGAACCCTGATATGCTGGCCCGGCTGCTGCAAAAAAAGATGCGGGCGATCCTCCTCTGTACCTACGGATTAAAGCAGTGCTAAGCTTTACGCTTAGTGGGAACATATAACTTATACATATACACATGCATTTATACTCTTTTTCAGTAAACATATAACAGTAACAGATATCAGGATTCATAATGAATTCATATAACAAACTTATACACGTACTTGTACTTATAACAATCCTATATTTGTTCAGATCTCCCATAGGAGTTGCAGAGTTTCTCTTTGTCTGAAGGTAGAGTGGGTACTAAAGAACATAATTACTCTGAGGTACTGTAGAGTGCGTTCAAAGCAGAACGATGTATTTTACTTTACCCTTATTCGTTATTCAGACTCTTATCATATAACTATTGGATTGCTTAGACTAGTAATAAGAAGTAGTATGACCACGACCTGATAGAATGCGGGGTATGGTGATCTTTGGGTGGTAATTATGGCGAGTGCCAGGAAGCGATGAGAGTGTCGTCGCACTAATCAGAGAGTACCGAAGTACTAAACAGAGAGTGTCGAAGCACTATACAGAGAGTACATAAGTACTAAATGTGTCGAAGCACGATCAGAGAGTGTTGTCGCACTAATCAGAGACTATCGAAGTACTATACGTGTCTGCCCATAACGAGGTCTTAGTGTCATTCCATATACGGTCTTAGGCATTCCCTCTGATTATATATGTTGACAACACTATCTTATAATATGGGCTTTACTTTTGCCACCATGCAAGGTACGGTATAATTTTTCCTTTACATTACAAACATATATGGACCCTTTCATACATATAGGATCCTGCATTAGTCATAGGCAGTACTCGGGGCAATAGAAACGAAACGAAACAAAAACACAACATTTTCCATCTTGTGAACGGTGGCTTGCGTGAGCAGAGATGGAAAATCCTCCTTCTCGGCCTCATTATTGCTGAGGGGATCCTTAGCTATGAGGACCTTAAATTAGCTCAGAAGATTTAATCGAATTTTGCTATTTCATCCTTCTTCCAAAAATCCCGACTAACTATCCAACTAAACCAAAAACATTTCAAAAATAACTCTCAAATGGAGTTCTCAACAGCAAATCAAACCTAGAAGATGAATTAGGGTTTGTTCAAACCCAAACTTAATCACTTATAAGTTGAGTCCAAAATTCTAACACCTCAAACATGTCTCAACACCATAAACAGATAATCACACTGAAAGGGAGGATTCTACTCATCTTATAAACTAGGGGTTTACCCGCAACTTTCAAGACATCTGAGTTAGATGATTCTTATCAAAACCACAGCAATGGAACCTACAATTTCCATACAAACACTTCCATATAACCCACATACAAATCATACTTATGCACTCAAGTCACAAATACATAGTGGTCCTCTGAAAATTAGTCTCATAGATTCCATACCTTTCTTGGCTTCCTCTTCTTCTTTCTCCTTTACATATGAACCTCCAAAATGCCCAAATGAGGGCAGAATTGGTTCTTGTTGGTCTCATCTCATAAGGTCTTGTTTGCCGTAAAATGTATTAATTGACAGTTCCTTTTATTGCCTTTGGTCATTCATCTGCTCCTCTATTTGCACCACAAGTTATGCATATTTCACTTTTGGCACATAATCCTTACATATGACTTTATATCCCATTTGACAAATTACAAATTACCCTTGCTTATTTAGGGTTCCGAAATTTTCGTTTTAATTTAAATTGAAAAAGTTAAATTATACCTCAAAAATACCTAACGTCTTTGACTTATTAGGGTATATTTTGGGGTGTACGGAAATTCTTCCCCTTAAAATAATTTCGTCCTCGAGTACCTAAAGCATGTGAGGGGTATTGCCCTCACTTTATCGTCTGGTTCTCATCGTAGCCTTCCATCTAGTGATGTTGCCCAAGCACTTGCTGAGGACTTGCTTGTTAAAATGCTTGTCTTATTTGCGATGCGAATAACTGGCTCTTCATCGAAAGTGAAATCTTCTTGTACTTTTATATCTTGATAGTAATATATGCGATATTATTAAAGCGATATCTCCCGAAGCATAGACACATGGAATACATCATGTGGTGACCCCAGCTTTCAGGAGGGGAGTGCGAAGCGATACGCTAAGTCCGACTCTTCTAAAATCTCGTGGGAGCGATGAATCTTTGGACTCGGTTCCCTTTTCTTCCAAAGTGGAGTATCTTTTTCCCCTGAAGATACTTTTAAACGCTTTGTCTGGAGCTTCATACTCTATATCTGTCTCTTCAAATTAGCATGAACGCTGTATACATCAGCGACTTGCAACCTCTGCTAAATAATACGAACTTTTTCTTAGTGTCTTTTACTAAATCGGGACCAATAATCTTGTATAAGTTCAACTCTGTCCAACACATAGGGTTCATCTTCTTCCATACAAAGCTGTCATACCAATACTGGACTAATAATTGTTGTTATAGGAAAATTCCATGAGTGGAATATACCTATCAAACTACGAAAAATATATACAATAAAAGCATATCTTCCTAACACCTGAATCACTCTTTCAGACTATCCATCTGTTTGTGAATTAGGCGGTGCTAAGGTAATCTCATTTAAGCGACTTAATTCTTTCCAGGGAACCTTGGCATAAGCTTAGGTAGTTGTGGTCACACTATCGATAAGGAATCCCATGCAACTTCAACAATTTCACTCACATAAAGTTCCGCTAGGCGATCTATGGAGTAGTCAAGTGGACCAGGTGGAGAGATGACCGAACTTGGTCAATCTATCCATAATTACCCAAACTGCATCATGTTTCTTTTGGGAGTGGGGAAAACCGGATACAAAATCCATAGTAATGTTATCCCACTTCCATTTGGGGAGTGGAGAGTTGATAAACCGGGCGTCGCGGTGTTCAGCCTTAACTTGCTAAGACATCAGACACTTAGACACATACTCAGAAATTTCCTTTTTCATCCCTCGCCACCAGTAATACCATTTCATATCCTGGTACATTTTATTTCCTCCAGGGCGCATGGTGAAGACAATATTGTGGCTTTCATATAATATTTTCTTTCTCAAATTCATATCATTCGGTCGCATGTGCTCTTATTACCATGACCTCCACTTTTCATCTATGGCATAATCAGTCTTGTCTCCAGTACTGACTAACTACACTATTTCTTGTAACTTGGCATCATCTTCGCATTTTATCATTCGCTTCAAAATCAGATGCTCTCGATTGAAACCAAATAAGGCTCCATTAGAATCAAATCTCAAGTCATAATCTTTCAAAGTCAAAGCATAAATCATTTTCCTAATTAAGGCATCTGCCACTACATTTGTTTTCCCAGGGTGGTAATCAATTATACAATCATAGTCTTTAAACAATTCCAACCACCGAGGTTGCCTCAAGTTCAAATCTTTTGAGTTAGCAAATATTCGAGACTCTTATGATGGAGTGAAAATTCTACATTTTTCTCCATATAAATAGTGTCGCCAAATTTTCAAAGCAAACACTATAGCTGCTAACTCCAAATCATGAGTGGGATAGTTATGTTCATGCGGTTTCAACTATTTAGAAGCATAAGCCACCACTTTCCCATCTTGCATCAACACACATCCGAACCTATCGCTTGAAGCATCCTTTATCTGAGTATAATCACACTTTCGAAGTAGGGCTGAATCGGCAGTTTGACCGATTATTCCTTTTAATCTTTCAAAACTGGATTGGCACTTATCATCCCATTCAAACTTCACTCCTTTCCGGAGTAATATTGTAAGTAAGGATGCTAAAACTGAAAATCCTTGTACAAATCTCCGATAAAAAGCACACTAAAGCGAAACTTCTCACCTCGGTTACATTTCGGGGAGGTTTCCAATTCATGATTGCTTATTTTCGGGTCCATCCCCAATACGCTGACAGGTCTGATATGACCTAGGAATGACACTTCCTTAAGCCAAAATATTTACTTAACTGCAATAATGATTCTCTCTGGTTGCGTCTTATCCTCAAATGGTGTTCATGTTCTTATGCATCTTTAGAGCACACCCAGTGTCATCAATAAATACCACGACAAATTGATCCAAATAGGGGTGGAAAACCCTATTCATCAGTCATAATCTTGAGCATTGGTTAACTTAAATGGCATTACTAAAAAACTCATAATGGCGAACAGGTTACGAAAGTTGTTTTAGGACATAAACCTCTTTGCAAAGTTGATAATATCGGATAGCAAGTCTATCTTCGAAAAAGACACTTGCTCTTTCAGCGATCAAATAAATCCTCTATTCTTGTGGATACTTATTCGCTTAGATTACTGTTTGATTCTTAGGTAGTCAATGCACGTCGAGTGCCATCTTTCTTCTTAACAAAATAAGCAGAAGCACACCGGTGAGACGCGGTCGAATAAACCCTTATCTAACCAAGCTCATGTAGTTGAGTCTTCAACTCTTTCGAGGTTCAGTTGGAGCCATACGGTGGGGGTACTTCGAAATAGGAATCGTTCCTGTATACTTCAATAGAGATCACTTCTCTTTCGGATGGAACTTAGATAACTCTTCGGGAAACACATTGAGACTCCTAATCCGCAGTATTTTCTAAATTCACTTTCTCTCTTTGGGTAAAAGAATCAAAGCCAAAAGGCTACAACCCTTTCTCAAAAAACGTCAAGCTTCCATATTTCAAATAACTTTCGATTAGTTCGAATCGGATACTGTCTTGTTGCCATTAGGTCGAACATTGCGGAATTTATTTTCTTTTCACGATCAACTATGGCCGATGTTTGGATAACCAATCCATTCCAATATCGAAATCAAACTCTGTGAAAGGCAGAAAGCAATTGATCAGAATTCCTATAAGTGTACCTTTAATAGGGAATGAAATTCTTATACAGTTATTTCCCAACATATAGAAGGACTTGTAACAAGCAGATCATAAGCTAACAGCTCTATTGAAGGCAATTTATCACTCATTTGTTCCATGCATATATATGAATGCATAGAGCTCGGATCAATTAAAGCATACAAGCCAATATCAAAGAGAGTGAAAGTACCAGCAATCACCCCCGATATGTCCGGATCTTCACGAGCTCTCATAGCATAAGCTCGATTTGGAGGCGCAGTAGTAGGGCGTTATTGTCTACGAAGCACTACCCTTCCTTGTGAACCGCCGTCCTCTACCCACACACTCTAGAATTACGTGGAGTGCATTTGACCCTCCTCTACCACTTCCTTGAGGATTTCTAGAACTTCCCGATCCTCGCGGACAGTTGGCTATCACATGATCAATGCTCCCGCATCGGAAACAACCCCCAGTTACTCGTCTACACAAACCATAATGATTTCTATAGCAATGTGGGCATGCGGGTCTTTCCTCTTGTCCAGTTGAGGTGCCTCGACCGAAACCTTGTGTCATGGTAGGTCCTTGTCTCCTACCCCTTATAGCTGAACCTTATACTGAATCAACTTGTGACTCTCTAGGTCTTTTTCCCGAAGAGGAACCCTCTTAAGAACTTTTTCTCTTTCTTTCTTTCTTGACTCTTCATTTCAGACTTCTCAATTTTTATAGCCGCTTGGACTAGCTGATAAAAATTGACAACTTCTATGAAATAACTGACCCTATGAGATTTAATGGACTCATGTAAGCCACTCCTCAAGCTTTGTCTACATCTCTGAATTTTTAAAGTAGAGCAATTAGGTGCCTTTACCTTAGATGTTCTTTCTCTGTATTCGACCCTTGTTAGTTCCTTGTCTTAAAGTCAAGAAATTACTTCCATTTGAATCCTTGGTCATTAGTGACATACTTCATATTAACTACATGGCCAGTAGTCTGTAACTAGATCTAGAGAGCGGTGGATTTCTGGCTCCAGCTTCCTGATCATAAGTTGCACCTTGCAGCAATGAAACTGCACATGTAGCCTTTTGGTCCACAGGACATCTCACTTCATCTAGGGCCCTTTCCAATTTTTCAAGCCAAAACTCAGCCTCGTCCATGCTTGTACGATGGAATTCTTCCATTCCATGCTTTCTTACTGAATCACTCGGAGCTCGAGGGGTCGTGAGTCGATCTAAGACCCTTGCCATATCCTGAGAGATTTTTACCAATGCTTTAGTTGAAGCATATTCATTTATCATTGGTCGGACATACCGAAACTCAAATCGATCAAAGTTTGTTGATACTTTAATTTGTTTCATCATTAAGCTACGGGTGGATCCATTCTAGACAATACAAAGCGAGGACATCGCGTGGGCGCGCATTACTATGTAGGAACATCCTTAATCTAAGACTCTTCCAAAAACGCCTAAACCTAGGCTATGATACCACCTTGTTGGTATCAGATCCCATCAAGCCCTAGGTTATCATATACCTATGCTCTGATACCAACTTGTCACACCCCTTCCAGTCCCACAAGGCGGAGGGAGGCGCAGGCAGGAGCCCAGGACTCTTTACCCTTTTTTTTTAGACATTAGTGGGCCCCCGATCTTATAACATAGTCAAAATATCATATCCAGGATACAAAAAATAAAACTACCACCGTAGTGGTGTTTACAGTCCGATAAAAGATCACGAGTCCAATTTACATATATATACAAGCGACATTTACATTTACATATTCAAGCGCGAACCTACATCATGGTGAATAACACCAAATATATACTCATGAGTTTTGTTTATATTTAGGGTATTTTAGTAGCGTATTTGAATGTTCGTGAGTTAAATGCGAAGCAGTATGAAGACCGAAATTTACAAGATTTAAGGATAAAATTGTAATTTATCCAAAAAGGGGGCTTAAAAGTCATAATTGAAAGACTATGGGCCAAAGAAGAAATAACAGAATTATTAGCACTCAGAAGATTAGACACAAAATACAATAAAAGGAATTGAATACAATAATAAGAGTTATAATCAAAAAGAAAAATAAATAAACTGAACTGCAAATAGGGTTTTATAGCCAAACAAGGTTTAGGATATTTGATTTGACTAAAAATTTACTCATTTTTAGAGTATATCAAACCGTGAGGAGAAGAGTATATGTATAAACAGCAAGAAGAAGAAGATACAGAAGAGAAAGAATAGCTGCCAAAAGGCATGGAAACTAACCTGATTATGATTCCATGAGATTTGGTATGACCTTGCCTTGTATGGTTATTCATCAACCTAGGTTTGTTAGATTATCCAACCAGATGTATTGAAATTAGTTATAAACTTAAAAGGCACAAGATGATTATAGAATCCTCCGGTTGGATTCATGGTTAAATGGAAAGAAATTGAGTTAGGGTTTAGAACAAACCCTAACAAATCTTGGTGCTTGGTTTGTGTGTGGGTTAAAACCCATATTAGAATGGTTTTGGGAGAAATTCATGGAAAAGTTTGGAAGAAAGATAAGTAATGAAAGATAATTTGAGAAGAAAAGAGATTATAAGACGAATTTGAAAATGGTTTTGATGTGATGAAGTATAGATCGATTCGGGCATCAACACATGAAAATATAAAACACACTGGGCATCAGACATGCACCGCATCTGAACACAAAATTCCAAGACACCTTCCAGACCGACACCAGACAAAGACACACAGACACCATCATCGACTAACTTTCGGGATTTTAGCCATAACTTGCTTATTTCTTATCCGATCGAAAGATCCAAGCGGATAATAAATCTAGATCATGAACCAACATCCTCAAATAGACATCGCCACCGATCTATAATCAGAATCCACTCAGCGAGGCTATAAGTCGACTCGCATCGCGAATCATAGAGTACCCTACTGTTTCTGATGCATTTTGAGCCCGCGTTCGATCAAGATTCTAGTTGGAGAGAACCCTGGGGCACCTTAGCTAAAGGAGCACAAAGAACCAAAGCACAATATGAGTCAAGGCACCAGAAAACAATATTATAACTATCCTCGGTAATCAGAACTGACTAGCTGGCATGAAAATGCCATAACTCGGAAGCTCGATGATCCGATTGAATGATTCCAATCACAAAAGGATGAATCGAGGAACGAGAATACATGAATGATGTGTGAATACGCAGTCTTCCAGATAAGATATGAATGCCATATGGGCAGGCATGAAATAAGGAAAGACAGAAATGCAATATAGATAAAATATTGTTTATTAAACATAATTTGATATGAAATATGAAACGAATCGAAATATTACCTAACACGAATACGAAACAAGAATATCATAAACACATAAATGCCACAAGAAGGCCCCATTATAAGACAGTGTCATCAACCAAAATAATTGTAAATCGTCAAGATCGCTATTGAATGATTATGGCACCTATGTTACGTGGGCGCACGATAGTACTTCTAAGATTTCACCAAGCAGCACGACCCGATCGCGCCGCACACAGTACTTCTAAGATCATTAGTGCAACGGCACTCGATCGCGGCTTCCGCACATTAGCAATTTCGGCACTTCGACAGTGCGACGGCACTGGGCCGCGGCTTCCGCACTCGCAGGCTACAAGACCTTCGCATCGACCGCACCTCTCGCACTTATCAGGTTGTGTCCTACTCATTCCATATTACTCCGGTCTAGGTCAAACAGCTTATATGATAAGACTCAATAAAGAATAAAGTAAAGATCCAATGTACTTCAGATTCAAGGAGTATCTACGTACTCCCCAGATCCGATTAAGTTCAGAAGATCTACCTAGTACCCCGCATCGCACAACAAGCATAAGCCAGATAAGAATAACAGAGTCTACTAGACGTCCCAATAAACATAAGTCCGCAGGCATAAGTTCAACAAGGAGCAAGCCTCGCAATCCCACGGAGTCCCAACGAACATACCGTCTATGGGCATGTTCGCGAGTAAGAAGAAACTTCAGAATCTACGAGATCCACAAGTATAAGTCCAAGAAGTTATCATGGCACCAGACCAGAAAACAAGATAACCAAGAGTACCATGGCATCGTATCGCGAAATAAGATGGTTCAGAAGATCACAAAATACTTCAGATCGGCAATACGATAAGTTCAGGTTATAAGATGAGTCCAGAGTAATCATTGGTTGGTTCCGAACGTTTAACTTATTACGATTGGCGATATAAACCGATGACCGCGAGTATCGATATGTTCGACCAGATGGAACCGATATGCACCGCCAGGATCATATGGCGCCGGCGGACCAGCGTCCAGCGATCCGATACGACCGCATACGCCCGATCCGACCTGTATGCGATGCCAACATTATGATTGTTCCAATCATCGCATCACTGGCACTTCGCACAAGAACAAGATCCATAAGACAGCACATAATTGTGAAGACATAGTATAAGATCTTAAATACATGTATATGCCCTATAATATGCATAAATCCGAATACATGCATAACGTGAATACCGTGATGAGATCCCAAATACTGTATCAAACCTCGCAGTACAAGCAGAAGATCCGCAGCTGACGTGATACAGGCCTGCAGCACAAGATAAGATACCATACCAAAATGTCTGCAGTACCGGCGGTACTCTCGCACTGACAAACCCGCAATACCCCACGGCACTTTCGATAAGGATAAGTTCAGAACACCAAAGATACGCCCATCTCCGTGATACCCACGGCAGGTCCACAAAATTAACACGACACGACAATCGACACGACAACCGCTAATTAAACTATTCAGACCAATGGTTCGTGATAAACGGTCAACCCGCGAACACGCGAATAAACGGGTCGTTCGGGCGAGACATGCAACCCGCACCGCATCGATCGCGCTTCCATCACGCGATCAATACCACCAGGTCACAAAATTCAACGCCGACACGACAACTCCGGCCACGACAACCGGCCGACAAACTAAGCGAAGACCTAAACGGGTCTTGGTGATAAACGGGCTTAGTCCTGCTAACACGCGCATTAAACTGGCTGGTCTGCTTACATGTTTTTTCACCAATACTTAACTCCAGAACCGCTTAACCCCAACCCACACGCTTGACACCCCTACCTACGGTACCTCTCGAACATATGTAAATTCCATAGATAAGTATGAGTCTGTAACTCTACTGGAGATCTCAATAGATATAAATACCTAATACGTGCTTAAGTACCTCCAGAGGTTAATAAGTTCCAGAACTCCTAATAGAGATCCTGATAAGTATCGCATGACAGGTTCAGTAGATGTCCTGAGGAGATCCGAATAATTATAAGTCCGAGACTTAAAAACAGAGGTCCAACATATGTCCTTTGGGGAGATTTGAATATACACGTCCTATAAGCATAAGTATGTGTCCTACTGAGATCTGCAGATAATAAGCCCGCTATAAGTATGAGAGATCCGAATATGATAAGCCCATTGTATATAAGGTCCGAATAAGAATAAGCTCACTATAGTATGAGATCCAATAAGAATAAAGGCCTCCATATAAGTGTAAGACCCAAGTATATAATGAAATATAAGTATAAGTAAAAGTTCACCAGATATTTGAGAGATGTGAACAAGTATAAGTTTGTTATAGAATAAGTATGTATGAAATTGTTATACGAATTCAAGATTCCGACATCCTATCGCTTTTATGATATTTCAGATTCAAGATAAATGCATGTGATTCTCGTATAAGATATGTTTCACTAAGCAAAGTTTAGCACGGTTTTTAATCCAGAGGTACAGCAGGAAGACCTCTCAAACTTCCGTACAACCTGCCAAAGACACTTGTACAAGGGTTCACTACATGTAGGTTCGGTGCTCGATTTGCAATTGTAAAGTACGCTTTGTATTTGTAAATAACGAATGGTGTAGATTTGATTTGACACCACTCCGGTGGTAGTTCTTTTGTTTATGTATATGAGATTTTGATTCGATATAAGATGTGGGCCATACCCACAGGTACCAAATCGGCTTTAAAAAAAAAAAAAAAATCTGCAAGGATCCTGAAGATATGGCCTCGCACCCTCGAACTCCTGCTCGATTCGCCAATCGGTCGAACCCGAATCTGGCATGCAAAGTGAACCTCACATGTGCTGGCCCACAGACAAGATCGAGACGCCCTCTCATACCCTACACGGATTAAAAACTCGTGTTAAGCTTTACGCTTAGTAGGAACATATAACTTATACATATACACATGCATTTATACTTTTTCGCAAACATAAATAGCACGTATATCGTGGGATTCATAATGAATTCATATAACAAAATTATACATTTACCTCTGTACTTATAAATAATCCTATTTGTTCGTATCACAGATTGCAAGAGTTTCTTACCAGACAGAAATACCAGGTACCACGTAACTTCATACTTATACAAGGTACCAGAGGTACATCTGGGCAGTATAACGATGTATTTTACTTTACTTTTTATCTGCTATTCTAACTCTATCACATAACCCGCTGGATTTCCAGACCAGTAATAAGAAATGAGTGCTAACACAGCATGGGCTCATGTTCTGGCAAACATATTGTTACTTCAAGGTGTCAGCAATAAAGGAGAGAGCTCACACCGCTGCAGAGTGTCGCCACACTCCAATCAGAGCACCAAGTACTAAACAGAGAGTGTCGGCACTATATGAGAGTACTGGCACAAAACAGGTCAAGCACGGCCGCAGAGTGCTGCCACTAATCGTAGAGCTCCATCAAGTACTATATGTACCGCCACGCAACAGGAGCCACATCCATGTCCGGGTCTTAGCATTCCTACAATTATATGTGTTCAAAGAACTTACTATCTTATAATAGGGGCTTTACTTTTGCCACCATGCAAGGTACGGTATAATTTTTCCTTTACATTACAAACATATATGGGCCCTTTCATACACTTATAGGATCCTCATTAGTCCAATAGACGAGTACTTAGAGCAACGGAAACAGAACAAACAAAACACAACATTTCCATGCTGTGAACAATGGCTCTACCATGAAGCATCAAGCCGCTGCTGCCACGCAACCCGAGGATGGAAAATCCTCCTTCTACCGCGAGGATCCTTCATCACTGCGGGTGTCTCGCCGCGGAAGGCCCCTAAAAATCCCAAATTTTTGCCATTTCAAATTTTTTCCAAAAATCCAACCAACTATCCCAACCAAACCAAAAACATTTCCAAAAATAACTCTCAAATGGGTTCTAACCCAACCAAAATCAAACCTAGAGATGAATTAGGGTTGTTCCAAACCCAAACTTAATCACTTATAAGTTAGGTCAAATTCCTAACACCTCAAACATGTCTCCAAACACCATAAACCAATAATCCCTATTTAAAGGAGGGGTCTCCTACTCATCTTATAAACTAGGTTTTATCCACTCAACTTTCAAGATATCTAGGTTAGATGAATTCTTATCAAAACCTCAGTAATGGAACCACTAATTTCATACAAACACTTATATAAACTCCATACAAATCATACTTCTTTCCATACTCAAAGTCACAAATATGACAGTGATCCATACAAAATTAGTCTCCATACATAGATTCCATACCTTTCGTTTTCTTTCTTTCCTTTTCTTCTTCCCTTCACATATGAACCTCCAAAATACCCAAACATAGATCAAACATATCTATTAATCCTCATCTCATAAGACCTTTGTCATGCATCAAAATGTTAATTGACTATTTCCTTATCGCTCTTTCGTCCTTCATCTCCTCTATTTTGAAATTACAAGTTATGCATATTTCACTTTGGCACATAATTCATACCTTATGACTTTTATATCCCATTTGACAAATTACAAATTTACCCTTTCTTATTTCCGGTTTTCTCAGTTTTCGTGTTTTGAATTTAAATTGTGAAAAATTCAAATTATGCCTACAAAATAACTTAAACATACGAAACGACTAGGTATATTTGGGGTGTTACAACTGCTAAGATCGTTGTATGAATTAAAACCGTCCAAAGTGAGAAGTTTCTTGGGCCTAGCAGGATATTATAGAAGATTTTTGAAGGGATTCTTTGTCATAGCTTCTCCACTCACCAAATTACTCAGGAAAGGAGTAGAGTTTAAGTGGATAGATAAATGTTAAGATAGTTTCGAGCAATTGAAGGAAATGCTAGTTGAAGCACTTATTAACTGAACTCATCCTATAAAGAGCGATGCTTCAAGAATTGGTCTAGGTCGTGTGTTAATGTAAGATGGTAAAAGTAGGCATTGGCGCATCCTTATTTACTGAAGCCACATAATTATAATTATCCTATACATATTTAGTGGGCAATGTAGTATTCATGAAGATATGGCAACACTACTTATATGGTGAAATTAGTAGAATTATATAGATCAAAAGTCTCTGGGTATTTGTTATTAACGCTGGTATGAGCTAATTTGAGACAACGGATGTCATTGAAGTTGTTCAAAGATTATGACTGCATAATAGACTACCACCCCAAAAAAGAGTAGGAAGGTAATGACACTTGTTATTACAACAGAGAATGGTATTAAGACTGAGGATATATTAGGTCGACTAAAAGTCAATTATAATGAAAACGATCATAGATGTTCACATGAAGAGCCACAAAAACACAACTGGTCAAAGATAAAGGACAAAGACCAATTATTCAAGAAAAGAACATGAAGTTTGTACTTAGATTATAAAGCAAATTCACAATGAGTCAAATAAGAGCTACACAAAGCCTATAACTCGGCTGCTACCATGCATCCCAAAGGCAACAAGATGCACCAGATTCGCAACAGAACCATTGGTGAAAGGAAAAAGAGACAGAACTGATTATGTGTCATGAAATGATGATGTCACTGTCAACAACACCAAAATATCAACAGCGAATCCCATCCGACCCACAACGGAAACGGATACTGATGGAAGCCATGGATTTCTATGATCCGGCCTTCCCCTATGCAAGAGGAAGCCATGATGCCATTTAGGATAAATTGATAGACCCACTGTTCGCCCATTTTGGTACCACCGCAGGACCATTCTATGGATAGACCAGCTGGCTTAAGGCGTGGATGAGATTGCAAGATTGCATTGTGTGCCTCACGATAGTCTAGATAGAGATTCACATTTATGCCAAGATTATGGAAAGAGTTACAACAAGATTGGTACTATCTCAACTCAAGACAATTTTTCACCAAAGAAACAAATGATCAACCCAGAGAAATTAATTCGATATTAGAATATATACAATACTTATAATTTTCCGAAGTTAGGATAGATAAATTCCATTGATGGAATTTGCCTATACAATAGCTATCAGCCGCACGTATGACACCATATGAAGAGTCAGACACAAATGCGCATCCCCGTATGCTGACGTGAGCTGGAAAGTGTATAACCATTGGACCGATTATAAATACATAAAGAAAAAGTCCAAACATTCACAGTTGTTAAAGTTACTAAAGACTACATAAATCTTATTTATTTGAAAAGAAAGGACATTGAATATGAAGTGGGTGATAAAGTGTTTTGGTATATATTCATGGAGGAAGTTAGATTTGAGAAAAAGGAAAGCTAAGTCCAAGATTCATCCGGGTCCATATGAAATTTAGAAAGAGCACCTGATGAAACATCGCCGGCTCTTCCTCCCAAAGCGTCCGGAGATAATGTTTGATTTGTTACTGTTGAGAGATAAGGAGGAAGATGAATTTTATGTCTTATTTGGTGTGGTAGCGTATGCTAGATGATATAATGAGTGAGGGAACCCAAGCTATCCTAGCCCAAGAGGAATCAACATAAACAAGCAAGTGTCATTAGTGAAAGTAATTTCTAGCAATATCAATGATGGGGGAGGAAGCAACATGGGAGCCGCAGGCACAATAAAGCTCACATTCGCAACTATTTGATACAAGTAAGAATTTCGAGACAATTTTTCGAAGAGAATTCAGAACGCCCGACTAGACCCATAGGTTTGATACGCTGCAATATACAAAAATTAAAATTTGTATTTTTTCTTGAATTTACGTTAAGAGTGAAAAAAAAGTGATAAAGCCGAATTAATCCAAGAGTCAAGGGTAAAATGGTAATTTTTCATATTAAAGACTCAAAGGTCATAAAACAATAAGAGGATATGCTAGTGTAGGAATTGTGATAATTTGAAGTGCAAATAGATTGAGAAGTAAGGACCAAGTAGCAAAAATGGAAATTAGTCAAAATCAGACAAGAATCAAACATGGTCCTAGAGATTAGATATTTTCTCATTTGAGGTTAGGCATTGACAAAGTGGAGGAGAAGAGCAAAATTCGGCTTGATTTCTCTACTGATCTAGCTGGCTCCAAGTAAGAAGAAAGCCAAACACTCAGCCATATCACACGCACATTTCAACAATGTTCCATATTGCATTCTGATGCCAACTTCACGTTCAGGCACGACCTTGAAGACCAATCTATCAGACGGCATGGCTGGTAATTACATTTGCCTGTGGTCCTCAACGGGAGGAGTTTTTGAAGATAAAGGAAACAACAATAGGAAGATATCACAATTTCAAACTGTGGCGGAATTATTTGGTCAAAAACTTAGTCTAGAGTACTGGATGAAATTCCGCGGAGAGGAACCAAGTGACTTGTGACCATCTTTCCAAGAGACTAAAGTTTTAATATGACTTAAGGACCCTTGAATTTAGCCCAAAGACCGCTAATGTCTCATGCAATATAGTGTTTCTAGTTAATGATATATCTTGGAGTTTTGGTGCCCAAACACGATTCCAAGAAACCCATCGTGAGTTTCAAATGAGCAGAAACCACGCCAATTATGGAGTTAAGACCTCAATCAGTCTACAATACATTAGTGTAATTGGGCAATGATATCAGACAAGTATTAAAATGCCATAATCGAGTTTGGATGACTAATCGAGTGATTCTAATTTACAAAATAGATTCATAGAGAAACAATGTAATAAGGAAGCATTAGATTTCAACTATCAGATCAGAAACATAAGTCAATCTCATTCGGGAAATGGTTTATGTCCTTTCCAGGATTTGAGACTTCCAAATGTCTCTTAATATACCCCAAAGTACAGAGCGAGATGGTTTGGTATAACAAGTTAGTATAACTTAGCCAAGGAGACAAAGAATTCGACTAAAGCTATATGATTTAATGCTAAATAAAGGAATAAAGAGAATGAATAATAGCGACATGAATTTAAATATGAAGAAAGATAATATATGTATAGTTGCTATATAAATAATCATAGAATACATTTATATAATGACAAGAGATATGTGAAAGTACTCTTTATGAAGATGAGAATAATGGATAGTGAATATCTCATATGCATACATGATAAGAATAGATATTCATGTATATGGATATGTAACAAAACATAATAAATGATTGTCTCGCATGACCAAGTGATGGATAGATGAGCATGCCTATTAGGATACAAATACATTACACGATATTTAATCGCTAAAGCACATTACGCACCAAGCCAAATTACAAATGCCACGTTGTATGATCATTGTCTCGAGGTGATAGATTTTGAAGATATTTTTAGATTCATTTGGAAAATGCGTACGAAACATATAAAAAGAGATAAAGTTATATTGAGAAAGAAACATGAATCATAAACATAGGGAAGTAATGTAAAATATAATGGAAATATAAAATACCTGAATGGTCATTAATATAATGACCAAATGATATGGAATCATTAGTTAAACACGTGAAGTTAGCATAGCACATGAGATTAACATAATGAATTAAATTATCGACCGTGGTAAGTTCATGAATTCATTGTAACTTACAAGTTTATATGATGATCATGACAGGTCATCCATGTATGATCCTCACTAAGCTTTATGTTTACCACGTGTATTACCAAGTGTAAAAATCGAGAGGCGCACATCACATCAACACTGGCGTCATCCAACAAAGTCACCTCATATTTCTATATTTAACGTGTTAATCTGAGCAATATGTTGTATATAAACTTTTGACAATGAAAAGGATTTGCAAATAATATATGATATTTTGAATCACAATAAGAGGTGGCAGTATTATTTTATAATAAACGTTAAATTATATACGAGATAAGGAATGCTCTATAACTATTAATTAGCTTAAAGTCTACACTCTTGTGGCACCCTTTCAACGACAGGTGCCAAAATAAAATACATACGCTAACTCGAGAGTTTATCAAGTCTTGTGCTGGGAAGCCAAAGTCCTATTGTATATACATTTTTATTTTTCTCCTTTAATTGCTACGCCAGATTCAATTTCTAAGTGTAGACCGCGATCTCAACTAGAATTCCCCGAGCTAGTATTCATGTAAATCGGATTTCATTTATGTCTAAAGTTGAATGAAATCTGAAAATTATTCTGGAATTCATTTTTCTTCAATTCTGATTGCAATCTAAATGAATTTGTTTGATCAACTAGTCATCGTGATTTATATCCAATTTGAAAGGCAGCTCGGGAAGAATGTTGTCGATTATTGACAGACAATAATGTCTTAGGTAAGAAATTGGAGGATTAATCGGGTATAACTCCTACATTGAGTTGTTTTGAATATCGCTGTTGGTACCAAAAGAGATGGTCATTGTTCGATTTATAGAATCACTCGAGTGACATGAATGGTAATACCGGAGAATGGCGAACCCTGCGGCAAATTACATCAATACACGGAACTAATGCACTTTTGAGATCACTAAGACACCACCAGAGATGATCTAACCTTGTTGTTCGGGGTGACGTGAGTGTGTACCAAGGCATAAGATCCACATCGATTCAACTTAATTCGAGAGGTTTCACCTCAATGAGAGAACTTCAACTCGTATATCGAGATTCAATCATGAAGAGAAATTTTTTCTAATTGATGGTTGAGATACCTTATTTTGGAGAGGCTTGACATATTGGTCCATAGGGGCGTTAACATCGTCCAAGAAAATGGCGGCACTGGAGAAGAAAACAAATGGACGCAATAACAATCCACAAGTAGTTTTTCAAACCCATTGTCTAAAGACAGAAGGTGGTGTCGGATATGAAAACAAATAGGAGAACTACTTTTACACTAGTTTGCTCTGGACAATTCTAAATTTCATATTCACATTTATCTTATTTCGGGACTTGCAAAGTGATGGTCACAAAGATTGTTTTTCTTCCCATGTATTTCATTTATAATCCTCTAATCATGTATTTTCAAATTTCATTATTTTTATTTTTACGAGGGAAGATAATCATCTTAAAATTTGGAAATTCAAACAGTAAGGATCTTACAGCGAGGGTAGTTAATATTTAAAATTTCTAATCAACTGCGGGGAATGATATCGATCTAAAATCCACTCTTTGCTACGAGACCACCATGTTAGCGCAGAACTAGCCCAAATACCAAATCGCATTACACTACACAGGAAATCATTCATCATTTTGTTAAACAAGTTTTACATTCAATCAGGTTTGAATAGCCCTCGTACAGGTTAGAATCGTTATAATCGTCTATGTTAAGAATCAATCAAGTCAGGGCACCACCGCAGGACCAAGATCCAAGATTAATGGTAAAATTTCAGAGAGAAGAGGAATGATTTATCAACGTGCCAACACTATGATTAGGTTTGAGTTCGATAAAGAGATCGCGCACCGCGCAGATATGAAAACGGCAATCGAAGAACAAGGACCACACTTAATTCATCGAAGAGGGACGCATCAGCAAGTTAGGAAAAGGGTGCTACTTTGTGCGCTTGGAGATCATATCAATGAGTATGCGGTTGAAGTCAACGGAGACATCGACACCTCAGCGGCAGGTTTGGTTAGCCCCCAATAGATGACCCTAGTTCAATGCACATTATATACACTAACAGATCGTGAAGGAGATTAAGGTAAATCGAGGAAGCAAGGTTATACGTGATGAGAAGCTCGATGAACATAGCGCGTGATCCAAACACGCACATGCGAGGAAAGGCAAGCAAGCAACTAGCTGGGATGCACACAGAGCAAATACAGACTCACGTTTAGAGGAGCCAGTACGACACTGGAAGAAACTGAGATTGAAGTATGATAGCTGTCATATAGGAATAAGGTTCTGGGGAGCTATTTATAATTGAGGCAACAAGGAGTTCTATTGACAAGAGTCCTACTATACAAGGATTCCTATAGTATTAGGAATCCTAAGCATGAAATACTCCTAGTCCAAGAAGGATTCGTAGAATAGGGCAGAGTCTTAATCGAAGACCTCTAGTCCAAGAAGGACTGGTTTATGCATTGAAGAATTAAAGTTAGAATAGACCTTTACCAGACGCGATACTAGATCCGCTCATGCGATATAAAGGGCTGTTTACCATTTAGCTAAATAATTGAAATTGATCTAAAAATATATCAGTATCCTCGACATATGAGATTTTATCAAAAAAGTCTTGTATTTTAAAAGCAACAAAATAATAGCCCGTGAAAGATCACACACATCTTGGTGCTCAGGAGAACCGGTCCATCGATAAATATCAACCCAACAAAGATCGGACGGTAACGATCCGGCATCGTTTATTGTTATTAGGCAACGTCAACAGGAGCCGAACCGAATGAGTCGATTTAATCAGGTCGACAATCGTCGGTTCGTCGTTTAAAAGTTGCTCGGGTCGCCGGACCCATCCGTCAGCCGAACGAGGTCACCATCGGGCCTCCCACAATACAGGATCCGGCCCAACGGCATGATCCCGATCAGTCGCCGGAGTGAAATGCCCGTGTCATGTGTCCCGGATATCGATACCGGATCCGCTTCAGATCCACGACATGGATGGCAACGCGCGATTCACGGCCGGCGATGAGGCGCGACGACGGCGATCACGAGTCGAGCGGATCTCGACGCCGGCCGCCGGGGACCGTGACTAGATTCGTGATTCGTCGGCAGAGGAATGGCACCACGATAGCGCGGCGGTGTCAGACAGATGTTCAGCGCGAGAAGCGTGGAAGAAGGCGCCGGCAGCGACGCCGTGGAAGGACATGGACGCCGGTATGACCTGACCACGATCGTCGCATCCCGTGCACAAGAACCATCACAAATATGAGGCATTGGGGTTCCAGAAACTACAGAGGCTGTCATGAGCTAGACAATGCCGATTCGAGCAGAAAGATTGAGGGCAATGCGATCGACCATCGACACGATCGACCAACTGATGAATCAGATCCGACCAACTGGGGTATCGGGCCCCGGACATCAGATCGACTTAACCCAAACAGACGCAGGGGCGTGGGCATGGGTAAAGGCATCAAGGGTGATCGTGGGGTGGGGCTTCATAGAGGAAATGAAGTCGGCATCTGGACTCGAACGCACGCGGTAACGAGTGCGACCACACCATTCGGTGATTAACAAATAACGGCTGACATGGCGGCGATTCGATCCACCAAAGAAAGGGTGAAGGTTATGTTCGAATGATCATACAATTATGGTCGGAGGGCGGTATTAACCGAACTGATTAAAGATATTGCCAACGTTTCGCGAAAGATTAATGAGGCTATCGGCGATCGTTGATATATTATTTTTATTTAGATACCGATTAAACCAATCGTTTTTATTCAATGATCAGCATCTTATTTCTTCACCGCACTTCGTTTGTTTAATTCTATTTGCTAATTTTTCATTATAATGTTCAAGATAACATGAACTGTAAAGAAACAAATGTCACGAGGTGGCTTTTAACAAATTTAGCATCACCGCTAAATCAACCAAGGTAAAACAACCATAGAAAATTATTTCACTGATGCATTTGTTATCGACGATTACAAAAAGTTAAAAGCATACTGACCTGGCGATCACACACACAACCAGATAGGCCCAGATCGGTTTAGCGTACCGAGGTTGCTCGGAGTTCGTCATGGAATCGAAACACAGAGTCGGTTGGCGCGCGAATCGTATTACGAGTCCGACGGTCGTTCGCGCCGACGCCGGTTCACCACAATCATCGTCGAACTCAAGATATTCGAAGTTCGGCCACTCGTCGCAATCACTAAACGGGCTACGCAAAACCGTACCAGACGCGTCGCTGGTATCAACCCGGTGCCGAATGCGCGAATATATCGATAATCATATGTCCCGACAAGAATTTGCGGATACAATCGCGATCGCGACCTTTCACACAACAACCACAAAGATCACGACGCATTATGCTCACCAAATAAATTTAGGCGTCTAATTCAATTAGAACTTCACGATAATCTTTACGTCGAACTCGACCGTTTCCACCATTACGAACAAATCGATAACACCAATGTGATATGTCATATCACAAAAAATAAAAAATAAAATAAAATCATAAATCAAAGAATTAGAGATATGAAGAGACAAAGAGAGAATTCAGAGAAATTTCGATGATTTCTATTTCATGCCGATTAGGCCTATTTATAGGTTGAGAGAGAATAAAAGTTTCATAAATGATACATTAATAAAGGAGAATAAAGTTTTATGACAATGAATGACATCAGACCAAGAATATATTTATTCAATCCAATATTTATACAATATTTATAACATTCTCGAATGACCATCGATTATTAGTATCGTCATTAAAATCTTAAGAAAAACCCAATGGATAAAACCCGGACGAAGGAAAAGAGTACAAAGATACTAATATCTTTAACAATGCTCCCTCCTCGATAGCCATACGACACTATCTCAAGATCTTCATCGGGCACACCAATCTAACGACAAGCCTCGAACGCTATAAAGAAAGTGCGCTTTTGCAACAACCGCCAGATTGGTCATCGACCCATTCAAGGTACATTGATCTCACCTACTTGGAAGTTCACAGAGTAAGAAGGTCTCAGAAATATGCTTAGCCCGATCACCTTTAATATATCCTCCTTTGACTACAAGAATACATGCATTACTTTCATATAATACCAAGGGTTCATTCTAATAAGATAATCCATGATTCTCATGTCAGACGATCTCACCAAACGACATTCTCGCTAGCTTCATGTATGGCAAGCATTCAATGATCGAGGAGGTATACCATAGCTCGTCGCATCGATTCCAAGATATAAGCAAAGATCGGCGCAAATATATATCCCGTTCGCGGATCGAAGCCAGGAGGGTCCGAAGACAGCCCGTGATCCGCATAACCAACAATCAGGTTCCAATGTCTTAACAATAACTGCGCACGTCACGGAGATATCTTACGTTTAATTCCATTCCAAAGGCCTTTAGTCGTGAGCCTCCAACCCAAAGATCCCGCCGGGGGCCAATCAAAAAAGCAATGTCTCGCCGAGAGAATTTGCAAGATACATTAGTGCCCCAATTGCACTAAGATATGGTACTTCAGACCAAGTACCCTTCATTTTCTTCAAAGCCGTGACCCGATCTTTAGTCACTTCCAAGTGACCTAACAAATCCACTGTGGGAACTAAGGATGTGATTTATCCATATAAAAGCGCTTCAGACTTTTTTTTCGTATATGTTGATTGATGGATTGCTACACCATTTGGAACAATACTGATCTGGCAAACAGAGACAATATTTTTGTTTTCCTAAGATCTTTCATTTCAAATTCCTTCTTTAAGTAGTCAACTATTTTGATAAACTCTTCAGAGTGTCCCAATTAAATTCAAATCATCCACATATAACAAGTAATAATCAGAAATTCGCTTGCTACTTTCTTGATAAAAAACGCATGGACAAATCTCGAATTTATTCATCCTTCTTTGAGTAATAATGGCTAAACGACATGGCCCACATTCACTGCATCGTTTAACTATATAAAGATCACAGAATTTGATTGAATATATGCTTTGTGGTTTTGAATTCATTACTTCAGTACTCAATCCTTCAGTAGATTTTCATATACATTAGTATCTAGAGATCCATATAAATAGGTCAGTGACTACATCCATCGCCCGCATATCAAGTCCTTCTTTAGGACTCAAACATATTAAATAGCGAAATGTAGTTGCATCCATTACTAGAGAATATGTCTCCCTCATAATCAATTCCAGTCTTCAGGAGAAACCTCACACAAGGCGTGCTTTATATCGCACTATTTTATTTGCTCATTTCGCTTCTAACAAAGACCCATCTATATCCAATAGGTTTTATAGGTCTTTGTAAGTGTTTGAACTACCGTCCAAATACCTCTCGCCACCTAATGGACTTTAACTCGTTTGGAACTTCTTTCCATCTTAACCAATCATTTCGACGCCGATATTCATCTATATTTTGTGGCTCTGATTTTCATCACATTGATGTCCAGAGCTACTTGGAAAGAAAAGCATCATCTATATGCAGTATTTCGATTCCTGCATTTTACCTTTATGTATAATTGATAGATTTCTTCATTGTTATAAAAATTCCAGACAAACTCATGAGATAACCGATCAATTGATACCTCCAAGTGTGGCCATTAGTTCATTATTTATATTTGTCAATCCTTTCATTTGTATGCTCTTCAGGAGCGTCCCTCTTCAGAGCATAAATTCTAACATTTTCTTTTCAGAATTGTGTCTTTGAGCCAAGAGGCTCTAATGCTTTAATTGTGGCTTTGTGCTCATTAGCCATGCTATATTTGTTCTTTCCATTGAATTTCAATTCGTGCTGGGACATCAGCCTTGGTATATGTGATTTTGTAACTTTTGTTGAATCAATAAATGCATCGTAACTACTTGCAAGATCTTAAATGAATTATCTTTGGAACCTCTAGTTCATTGTTTTGTGGAGGGTCAAATGAGATAAAGATGATTCATTCCATGTAATTTTCGCCATTCTTCTGAATTGGCTTTCCTCCCCTAATGGCGGAAAACATTTTCATTAAAATACACCCAAATAGAGTGAAAAACCTCACCCGTGAGAGGCTCAACATGTGATAAGATGGAGGATTGAAACCAACATAAATACCATATGCGTTGAGGACCTAGTTTGTGTCGCATGTGTGGGAGCACAGGAACATAAACAAAGACAACCAAAACACGTAGATGTGAAATATTAGGTCGGGTAACCCAAAACAAGTTGGAATGGTGATAACCCATTTGCCGAGGTCGTAGGTGGCAACTTCACGCATGAATAATAGTACGCCCCATGCCGATGTATAATGGTTTTCTAAAAGTAAAGGTCTAGCACAACCCAGACGCTTAATAAAGGATTCACCAACCCATTCTCGAGTATGAACATGAGCAATCGGTATTGAACATCTATTCCAATTGACATGCAATAATTAAGGAAGTGCTTGAGACGAATTCACCAAAGATTATCAAGACTAATTGCCTTGGATGTGGTGATCGTGAAATTGGGCCCTTAGTCTAATTATTTGAGCTAGTAATCTAGCAAACTACATTCCCGTAGAAAGAAGGCACACAGACCATCGAGTGGACGGATCAATTTAAGACCATGAAATAGCTAAAGGGTCCATCAAGGTGAATAGGCCCACAACATCCTCTGAATACGTCTTTAGAAAAGCAGGAGTCGACACGAACTTAAGAAAAGATGGTCTAACAATCAATTTGTTCGAGAACAAGCAAAGACAATTAAATCATGAGATGTTAAATTTATTCCGGTTGTTAATGGATGCCCATTAGAATTTATAAATCATATCACTGTGATCATGGAGAATCCCAATGTCCAAGCCGTTCATGCCATAATATAAATGCTTTAGAGTCATTGAACTTCCGGTTTATTATAGCATGGATTCAATAGGTCTTATGTTTGTTTATATAGTCCACATGACAAAGAAGCCATTTGTTCCAAGATTTGTTTTTGCCCAAAATAATAGAAGTAATGAGTAAATACTCATTTCATCACGATGCATAGTTTCTAATTGATATCCATTTCACAATATCCTTGAAACTAAGTAAATTTCTATTAGATTTATTAGAACAAGCTGGCATTATTAATTTGGAACTCAAGTACCATTAGTAAGACGATCTGTAGCTCTTCCGTAGCCTTTAATTAGGTCATCAGACTCCGAGATATTTGGACATTAGATTAAATTAATGCAGCCAAAATATTTCTTATTCCTAGGATTGTGTGGGTTGTGGCACAAATACAAGACATTCATCTCTTACAGATGTATACATATAATCGATCAAGTTGGAAGAGAAATCCATATATCTTTAAAGAAAAACAAAATGTAGATATAAAATCAAAGTTTGCATTAGATAAATAACATAAGAAAAGTAACAGAATAATCATGTCTCAATCATAGCACATATTGCCATCCCCAATCAAATGGCTCCATTTTCACTTTGGATCCTCAAAGAAATCGTAAAGGTCAAAATTAGCTTAAAGGCACTGCGACTTCATCATCAAAGAATTTTGCATTACTCCTGCTTGCCATCTTCTTCGGGAGACTTGATGAGGGTCATTAAAATTCATTATGTCATTGCTATCAATGTAATTATTCACTTGCTTGTTCTTTCCTTTAATGGACCCGATAAAGATCAACCAAATGTTTGGTCGTGACGACAAGTAATGACCAACGACCTTTCATCTACATCTGCAAGATTCGCTCATATGCTTGCTTGTTATGTGGCCCCGTGTCTTTCATTTAATGTCTCTGGGCCGACGCTTCTGGTTGTTAAGAGTTGTTTTTAACATTTGAGATTGATTAAAATTCGCCGATTAAGAGTTATGTCGGCCGCGACGCGTACGGCGCGGCCAGCTGCGCCGGCCTCGCCATAATGATATCCACGCCCTCGTCCACGTGTTTATGAATAAATTGATGTAGCGTGGCTTGGGCGTAATCACAGGCCGATAGGGCGAGATTGATTTTAATAAATTCGTTATTTTGCTCGCATTTCACGGAGGCATGCAATTAACTCACGAATGCTCACGGTAAGCGGCGCTCTCATATTCTTCGCTGCGCGGGCATATTTAGAGGCATGAAAGGTAGTATATTTCTCGAAACATATCTCGTGATCTTTCTCAGCGTAATTCTGTTGAGAGAAATTTAATTTTGAAAATAAGCCAGGAGTTGTAGTCCTTTATTATTTTAAAATCTTGTAATCTTAAATCAAATACGATCATACTTGGGCTTTTAGGTAATGCAGTCTTTTGATGAAGTCATGTCGTTCTTTCAAATTATTCAGGAGGATCGATGGATCTTTAAGTAGATATTCAGCTTTTCAAACTTGCATCGATATGATGGCGGGCGAAAATTAGAGCCTTGTGTGATCCTGCGGGATCGACATTTCATGCTGATATTATTTCCCCAATTCATTAGCATCAGTGGATTTCGATCCAGTCGAGATAAATAATTTTATGAAATATCGAGGCGGCAAATTCAAGCTTGGCAATGTTGGACATTTACGAAATAATTAATATATTAATAAAGTAAAAGAATATAAGAAATTACAGGTAAAAATTTATTAATAAAGTAATTGAGCTCAAGTGGTATCATTTTGAGATCAAAATTTTAGATCGAGGTTCGAATCTCACAAGATTTGATTATTATTTTATTGAAGATAAGCGAGATTGTATATAACTATCCTTCCTAAAAGTTATAAAAATAATAATAATATTATTATTATGTATATATATATATATTCAAATGAATATCGAAATATTATTATTATTATTATTATTATTATTAATTTAAAGGCACGACGAATTTGAAAATGAGAACACTACATGTAGCGGGCTTGAGGCTTGAATATATATAAAAAAAAAAAAAAAAAATTTTTTTATTTTATCTTGAAGCTTGAACTAATTTCGGCTGATAGCATATGCCTCAGTTTCGAGCAGTGAAACTTAGTTTTTTTTTTTTTTTTTTTTTTGTCTTCAGAGCAGGGCTTGAGATAGTTCAATTTCTGAAGGAATAATATTGGACGAACCGTGGAAGTTGAGTGCATTAACCCGGGTATAAGGCTGTATTGTCATAAAGATGGTTTCAAGCTATCGCGAGTGGTTTAAATCGTAATTCCATTTATGGAAGATTGATCAAAATAAATAAATAAATAAAATAAAATAAATTAAGAAATATCATTTTACAGTTTTCTGCTTTTTATCGAGAACACTCGTGTTGATAACGTGTTTAGTAAAATCAAAAAGAATTAGAGAGATAAAGGAGAATAGAGAGAATTCGAGAGAAATTCGATGATTTACATTTAATCTTGATTAAGTACTATTTATGAAAACATAATGGAAAGTAAGCGCTTTCATAAATGCGTAATAGTGAGAAAAATGCAGCTTTCACCTTAAATGAATGGCGTTATGTCCGGTGTGTCGTTATGAGGTAGATTCCAATCGATGTTATCTGATATTTATAACAATCTCAGCTTGTGTTATGTTCCCAAAGAGTATTTGAATTCAAAACATTCAAAATAACAAAAGAAAAAGAATTAGGGGCATTTACCAATGCCTTACCCTTTTAAATTCATGCTTGAAAAGATGGATGACAATTTTTAATTTTTATTGGTAAGGACAGGCTAGGTAAGGTTTAGTGGAAGCATATGGTCAAATGACTCGAACAGGAGGAGCATGCGAAACATATCAAGCAGTGTACCATTGGGTTAAATTCCATAATTATTAGGATTTATAAAATTTGCTTCGTTAAAGATGCCCACTGGCAATAGTTCACAGCTCTGTCACTTGTTAGTGATATATATCATCTTTTAATTTTTTTGTTTTTTATTAACCATGTGCTTCATGGCTGTAACTAAAAATAGAATAGAAAAGTGAGAGAGCACATGTTAAGTAGATTTTTTTTTTTAAAGAGATAAAAGATGATCAGGGAGAATCTCTCAACACATGGCAAAAAGGAAAAGATGACACGGACGCTTGGTATTGACCGATTACTCACTCAAACTATAATAATACTAACTAGAAAAGGTCACACCTCTCATGGCCAAAAAAAACAAAGCCACTGGATATATATCTCGTAGTGTAGTGGGTATGTATTATTCGTAGTCTTTTAGTGGGTATCCCGTATCGAAAGTAGGCACTACGGAATATTCAAATCTAATCAGCTGAGGCTCAGCATTCCTATCGTCTTATCCAGACTTCAAAGTTCTAACTTAACCCAGCCGCGGCGCCTCGCCGCCACGCCCCCCATATAATGAGCGTCCACTCCTTGCATTTCTTTACCAATTCCAACTCCCAGCTCTCTCTTCTTCTTCCCCATGGCTCTGCCTCTCAAGCCCCTTTTCTTCTTCTCCTTCATTTCTCTCGTCTCCATCTCTTATTCTCTTCTCCTTCCCATACCAAGATTCCACCACGCTCCAGTACATGACCCAGATTTACCACGGCACTCCGCCCATTCCCCGTCAAGCTCGTCCTGGATCTTGGAGGTCCCTTTTTATAGCTTGATGATTGCAGCTCTGGCCGTGTCTCCTCTCTAATACCCCGATCGAAGTGCGGTTCGATTCAGTACTTAACTGCGAAGACCAGTGATTGTGGCCATGGAGGTGAAGCCTCCGCTATCGTCTCTCGCCAGGCTTACCATCACCAAGTGGCCGCGCCTGGTGAGCTAGCGGAGGACATGGTGGCGGTGGAGGTGATCGGAGATAGTTTCTCCTTCCCTGTTCTCTTGTGCCTAAACCGCTCTTAAAAGGAGGCCTGGCGAGGCACCGTCCGGAATGTTGGGTTTGGGGAGGACTAGAATTTCGCTGCCGGCATCGGTTGGCCTCCACCGGAAATTCACGGTCTGTCTTTCACCATCCGACGGCGGTGCTGTATTATTGGAAAGCGAAATCGCTGGAACCATCTCGAGTCGCTCGTCTACACGCCTCTCCTGACCGATCAGATTCTCAATTCTGAACAGTATTTCATCAATGTGAAATCGATTAGGATCAACGGCCGGGGAGTCTCCCTCGGGACGATTACCGGCGGTACCGGAATAAGCACAGTGGTTCCCTACACGACGATGAAGAGATCAGTCTACGAAATATTCTGGAAACATCAGGAACGCTGCTTCCATGGACATGTCCATGGTGGAATCCGTCGCACCTTTCGAGGTCTGCTTCCGGTCCGAATCCCCTGAGCCGGCGGTTCCCGCCATTGATCTTGTTCTCCAGAGTGAGATGGTGAAGTGGAGGATACTGGGTAGGAATTCCATGGTGCGGGTAAGCGATAAAGTTATTTGCTTAGGTTTTGGATGGAAGGTGGTAATCAGGACATCAATCGTATTAGAGGGTTATCTCAGTTGGGACAATCTTCTAGAGTTCGATCTCAGCACGTCTATGCTGGGTTTTAGCTCCTCGCTATTGGGAAGTAGCTGCTCGAACTGAAATTGAATTCCATGTCAGAGGGTCTCCTGTAAATTTGTAAGTCCATGGAGTGTGAGATATGGAAAGGAAGAAGAGGACAGTTTTGAATGTAGTTACTTGAGTTAGTAGAGCTACTGAGAGTTGGATTTAGAGCGATTTTTCAGGTTTATCTCCTTGTATTTCCTCCTTTACTAAAAATCCCCACTTGAATAAGCTAATGTAAATAATCCATTAAAATTCATAAATCTATCGATATATTGTATAGCTCATTCTTTCTTGTTCTTTCTAAATTATACTATTTTATGTGTATCTTCACTACTTTATAAGATCTTGAAATTAATAATTGAATAAATCTTTTAAGTAGATTCGAATGTAAAACTCTTTATCACCTTAAAAAATAAGTGAGACGATTAATTCACATCATTTTCAATTTGATGGTGGGTAGCATGACTTGGGAATATGCTCAACGTTTTTGCCAAGAAAAAGAAAAAAAGGGAATATGCTTCATCCTTTCATGTCTTTTGTGTCTACAACATCTCTTGAACCACCGACCATTGGAGCTCTTTCTATATGCCCGGGAAAAAGACAGAATCCACTTGCGATCTTATCCTTTCGTACGCTTTATATGATTTGAGTTGACCTCTTTGTCTATCTTTAACAAAAAATCCAATGTATAAAAAGTAAGAATAAGGTCTACATATTTTTTTTAATGATTAAATAATTAATTTTTACAGTTTTTAATGATAAATTATAAATATGAAATGAATTTGGATATAGATAATGATTTGGAGGAAGGGCTTATCGTATCAAAGGGGGTTGTGAAAGAAGGGCAGACACATATTATAATTTCATTTAGGGTTCCAAGAAAGCCCCATTTTACGTACTATTGGATAAGGCAAGTGAGGTGAGCTTTATCGTACTTATAAGAGGTTTCCTTTACCCACATCTTTATGGGCCCGTGACCTTGTTTTTTTATGAACTATTCTCTGCAACACATTTGACTTATTTTTAAGCTGTTTTAAGTTAAGTAGTTGCCACTAAAAGACATGCCCAAGAATTCTTACACAAAAGACATCCAATAAGAGATTCAGACCATTGAATATGTGTAGTAACTAGTAAGGATCAAAACTATTGAATAAAAGGTACAAACACAATGGGTTAAAATATGATAACAAATTTTAGGATTGTTAGGAAATTGTTAGGGTTAAAGAATAAAAAAAACTTTCCTAATTCACCCCAAATTTATAAAGCTAAGTATCAACTAAAAAAGAACACACAATTTTAAATTATTCACCCCAAGAAAAGGGTGAATTATTTTAATCTTCACTTTCTTTGAAAAAATTGAGCACGATTGTTTAAAAACAAACAATCTTCTTAACCCAAATCCCAATTACATCCTAGAAAATAATCATTCTCTAATAAGAAATCATCACTTTCTCTCACAGTGTTATACTATTACCATTCTCTTTTTCTTGAGATTTGGTTTGAGATACAAAGAATGAGACGATGGGACCTCAAAATATAGGCTCCTCTAATTGCCAAATTTCAATACTAATCTTTCTTTAATCCTAATCTTATCTCCACCGTTCTTTTTCAATAGGCATATATGGTTTTGGATATTCTCTCCTACGGCAGCTGCCATTTATGAACATAAATATCTGTAGTTTCTTTTTAATATCTGTTAACATATTTACGTCGTAGTCTTATATTTTATTGTTATAAATTTATCAAACCGTTTGGGCTGAATCTTTAGACTCTTCGGCCTATAATGACTATGTGTAACCCTCTTAGCTAAATGATATTAGCTAATATCGTAGTTCATACATCTATTTTTTTTTTTGACAAAAAGTTCATATCCTAATTGATATCATCTTTTTTAATAGGTAGAATGGCAATCCTATGATTAAAAATTTAGATCATGATTTTCATTGAATCAATCCCATCATGATTTTGTGAATCGGATGTAACATGCTTATTTAAAAATGATCAACAAAGAGTAATGGTCAAAGTGCTAATTTCTACATTAATTGGAAATGTGACACAAAATACAAGGAAAATACGAAAAAATGGAACAACTAATGTTATGATGATCCCCAAGATGGTGAAAATAAGAGGTACCCTAGGTAGAAAGCTTGCCAAAATGCTCAATTACTAGTAAAAAAATAAAAAAAAATTACAGGTATGGTAATAAACTCTTAAGTGGAACACCTAAGAAGCATGAGTCACTTTTTCCTCCTCTGGGTGTAACACAAGCATTGTGTGTTGAATAACTTCAATTGTAACCGCTACTCAATTACCTCTCCAGCTTGACTTCCTCAGACCCAAACAAACTGTGGCGATAACAAACTAATCCTCCCACGTCCATACCTGCATTTCTTGATTTCTTGGTCAGTTAATTCCTGCATGCAAGAAACAATCCCATCTTTTCTCTCTTTATAAAGACACCTCCCAGTCCCAGACGGCAAAAGTACAGAGAGTTTTATCATGAAAGACATGTTCGAAAAGCAACTATCTCCCGGTAATTCCAACCATTCATCATCAAATGGGCAATCGAGAGTGATCAGGAGGAGATTCTGCATTGCCCAGAATGGAAGTGATGCTCTGAAAATAGCTCCTGGTTTGGCTGTTGTCCACGTGGCCACATGGGTCTTAACACTGCTCGAATGGTAATACGGGAGATTAATCCGAAGTTATAGAAACTAAGGAGCTTATTTGGATTTACAATTTTGAAAACATTTTCTGTTCTAAGAACAAGGAAAAGAGGAACACTTTTTAGTTTCAGTTTTTTTTGTTCTTGAATACAGACTAAATTCAGAAAACAATAAGTACGGTTTTCAGCGGACACTATTTTGATTGGGTCTTAGCTATTTGAGTTTGATAAATATGCAGATATTAGCAGAGATGGTGGGGACTTTCATTCTGGTTTTCTGTGTATACGGCATTGTAGCAGTAACCCAGATAATGAGAGAGGCAGAAGTGGAGTCTCTTGGGTATGCAGTGACCGGCAGGTTGACACAGTAAGCAGTATTTGGTTTCTCTATTGGGTCATATCAGGAGCTCATGTCCAGCCTTCTGTCACCATAGCGTTTGCAACTCTTTGCCAATTCCCATGGTCAAGGTAGCAGTAATCAACAATTACTAATTTAATTCACCTTCTAATAAATTTGAATGTTTATTGGGAACCAATGTTGAAGTTGTTTCTAATTGCTTGTCTTAAAAAGGTTCCGTACTACATAACAGCACAACTGGTAGGTTCGGTGCTGGCAGCAGTAATAATGGGAGGTCTATATAGCATAAACCAGAACTCATCACCACTGCAGCCGCTCCAGGCTGCACCTCCGCCTTCTGGGTCAGGCTCATCGCCTGGCTGTATCTTTGACAAACCAACCTCAATCTGTAAGAAAAATAAAAGAAAAGAAAAGAAAAGAAACATAGATATATTCGGGTAATCTAATTTATGCTTCATTTGTCATTGAGAAAATGCAGGTATGCCATGTGTCTGGATTTGCTATTGGAACAGCCATTGCACTTGCAGTGCTAATCACAGGGTACGTACACATATACAAAAGTAAATTTATTGTGTTTTTGCTTTCGTCTTTTATTTTCTTCTTGCCTATTTTATTTTTCGTCCTCTTTTTTTTTTTTTTTGGTATTTCCATTGCAGGCCTGTTTCAGGAGGATCAATGAATCCAGCAAGATCTGGGACCTGCGATTGTGTCATGGAATTTGACAGCTATTGGATTTACAATCGCCCCAACTGTTGGAGCAGTGGCAGGAGGTCATCTGGTTCATCTTTTACGCCTCCGGCCCCAGCCTTGCATCTCCAGTTCCTCTCCAGACACCATTCTACTAACCCACGCCTTCCACTAGCTTTTGGTGGAACTTAGTACTGTAGAGGAAACAGGAAGAAGATGCTGCTGCTGCTGGTTTTTTTTTTTAATTAATCTATCTGGGGTTGGAGCATACTTGCTGTAAATTTTACATGCCTTTTTGCCTCAACTTATCTGTACTGCCGATCAGCATGCAGTTAGCTCCACAAGAAATTCAGATCAAAATTCTTGGTAAATAAAGCAGGGAATTTCATTTCCTTCTTAAACATATATAGTGATAGATTTATAGATACGATCCTGAAAAATGACATTGAAGAAACAATTTTAAAATGGATAAATGGTGATATGGTCCATAGAATTTCAAAGTTTAAATCCGTATTCGTAACAATTAATTAGCTGTCATATAGGATGCTGAGCTTTTGAGTTGAGCCCAGTTAGGTAAGTGCAACCAATTATTCCAAGTAATGAATTCAAGATACTTCATTTTCAAAAAAAAAAACAATTTCATATGTTGAAAATTCATACAAGTGGCTAGTGCATTAGATTGTTTAATTGAAATCCACAACTTTTATTTTATTTACTATTAGGAAAGAGTTTTGTTGGTAGAGAGCAGTTTTTTTTTTTAAACAACTATTTACGTTACATTGTAATACTCTAAGGCCGTGTTTGGTAAGCGGGTCAGAATGGGATTAGACTAATTTTTGGACAAAATTAGTGAAATGCAGCGTTTGGTAGATCTTGAGGCCCATTAGCTGAGTGAGATAGTGAAGGTGAGTTATTTTTATCTTGGTTTTTAGCACTGAGTGTAGGTCTGTGAAGTGCCAGGGGACAAATATTTTATAGTTTTACAAAAAAAATAATTAATGTAACTAAAAAAATTTATTAACTAATATATTATCAAATAACTAATAATAAATACATGAAATAAAAAAATAGCTTAATATATTATATGATATAATATATTATAAAATAAATTTAACAATATATAAATTAGAATATATATTATCCCAAAATATATTATGAATTTTATAAATTATTTATTAAAAAACATTATAATAATTATTTATATTAAAGTATAAAAATAAAATAATAAAAATTATTTTTAAAATGTAATCGAGCGAGAACTTATTGTTATTATTTTGGATCGTGATTAAATGATAGCCGTTCGAACTTTGTTTCTATCGAAACCATTTCCTAGCTTTGAGATTTTCGTAAATACGTCTGAATCATTTGTATTTATCGCGAAAAATCGGAAGAATTTAGACATGCCATGGTCGGTAAACTTTTACGGTCATTTATATTTGTGAGGACAAGTTGCTTGGCGCGGGTTCGTTTCATCGTCAGAAGTTTAGAATTTTCAGGGACACATGTGTATGGTAATTTATTATTTTATTAACGTTTGCCCAGATTTTGAAAATTTAATTTTTCGGGTTTCTGATAGCAATCTGAGCTAAAAATATCAGTTTGATAAAATAAACTCAAACACATTAAAAAGCAGATTAAAATTCAGATTAAACTCGTGCCATTAAGAATGAAATTTGGACCAGGGAATCAAAAATAATACATGCCGTTCACTAGTCCACTCATTTCTATAATATTAAAAATAAACAACAATCTTCCGATCTTTATTAAGTCTTGTCGATAAGTAAAAAAATTATATTAGGCATTAAGTAAAAAAACAAACCTTATGGTCGGTATGTAAAGCATTAGGATAAAATTTTATGCAGAAGTGAATAAGCAACGGAATGAGTATTAAATTTGTCAGAGTCTTAGTCAGATAGGATTAGTCGGTCGAGTAAAATTAATCATATGCGATACCAAACATAGCCTAAGGACACTGGCTTTAATCTCTAATACCTCATCTCTTTCATGGCCCATTAAGGCGCCGATGGCACACGACACATTGATAAGCAGTTTACTACGATTATAATGATAATGAGATGATTTTACATTTTATTTTATAGATAAAGTGTAAATGTTTACCCCAATTTTTTTTTTTTTTTTTTTTTTTGATGTAGTGAATTAAAAATGTTAAAAAAATGTGGAAATTATTAAAAAAGATTATCTAGAGTATTTACTTTTATATAAAATAATAAATTAATAAAATGAATAAAATAAAAATAATTCACTGTCTTTAAATTTATTTATTTTTACTATTTTCCTTTGGGTTTAAAGTTAAAATTATTTATTTATTTTTTAAAAAATACACACATAAACTTCATTTCAAAATGTTCATAAAACTAATATTTTTACTTTTTAAAATCGTATTTACTAATTATAGTTTTAAAAATTTACCTTAAAATTGTAATTACCAATTGCGGTTTTAAGGTTAATTTTCAAAACAGTATTTGGTGAATGTGATTTTAAAAAACAAAAATACTAATTTGATTAATATTTTGAAAATAAATCTATATATAATTTTTTCTTAAGAATTAATTGCTTTGATATCAAACTCTTTTCCATTCTTCGTATGTCCTCCTCTCTTCTCCCTTCAGATTTTCTTCAAACTCTCCATCCATAAATGAAAATGATGGAAATTAGAAACTATAAAGTAGAAACACAACATAAGGCGAAACTGGGAAAGACAATTTATTTTTATTTTTTCCAATTTTAAAAAGGGGTTATTTGATTAAAAGACTTTTTGAAAGCCTAATTTCATAAATTTGACCATTTATCAAATTTTGACATGATTTTGATAAAAATATCCTCCTTATTTTTTTGCAAAAATAATTATTTCTTTTAAAATATAACGTAAATACATGAAATAGTTATTTTTCAATAAAAAACAATAGAATAGGTTAGATGACAAATCTTGCATTATTTGATTATTTGATATCTTTTACTCAAATATTTCTTTTAAAAACCATCCTTCTTTCCTCCACCAAACAGAGCTTAGGAATGAGAAAACGCTGGGCGAGAATTTTCCCTGTGCAATTCGCCGTATCAGAATAAGGTGAGATCTAATTTCGAGAAGAAATGCATTCCTACAGGTATAGACTATAGAGCAAATCGGTGTGCTCTCATTGTCATTGACTATTCTGCCATCCTACCGCCACCTCTCTCCCTGCCCAGCGACCTCCAATCTCTCTCCTTCCGCATGTTGGGATCTCTGTCATTTCTCTCTATTTATGTATTTAGTATTTACGGATATGTTCCAGATCTGCTATGCTTGATATTGATTGGTGCTCAATCGATCAACAAGTTCAAACTCTGAAGTGGAAACGACGAGTAAATTCATTCTTAATTTCGAAAAAGAAAATATTAGGATGCTTAAAGATGCAGTTATCCCAATTTTCCCTAGTAATTATATATTCTATATGACTTGAAAATTAATTTTGAATTTCTCTTAAAAGATTTGAAGCGTCGGAAACTCGATTGTGACGTGTTGAAAAGTGGTAGTAGTATGCTTTCTTGATTCATCGATTTCTTTTGGCTGTTGAAAAGAATGTGAGCAAAACAGAATGAAATTGTGTTTAACAAATTGATAAATTCTTTGAAGGATTTTTTTTTACCATTTCTGTATGCTTGCAAAGGATAAATGGACGGTGGATCTTTAACTTCACAGAATTTGTGTTGTGCCTTCATTTGGAAGAAAATACGAAGGTGTTTCAGATGTGGTTTGTGTGAAATCATACGATTTTCTGGTGTTTCTTGCTGCTAATAAAATGATGATTATTAACCATTTAGAAACTACCACAGATTTGAAGAGATTGATACTCTAACTAATAATAATAATGAAATGACGGTTTTACTAAGGTAAGTTGAGCCAACTGTTCACAGTGATGCTTAGCTATGTTGGCATGCAGGCTTTTAATTAATCCCTCATCTAGAGAACCAGTTTTAAGTCTTGCTATCTGGTAGTTGGACTTTCAGTCATTGTTCTTTAAGTGATACAGAGAGAAATTACTGAGATATTTATGAGGGATCTTGTGTCTACTATTGCTGGTCAATACTTATGTTCAGGAATCACTTCTCCAACATCTAATTAGTTGAATTTTATATTAATAATTAGAACCCAAATTTTTTTTTGTTCTTAACATGGTGTTCTGTTCTAAACTGAGAAGGAATGATGAGAGTGAAGTAGGCCTCATGAAAAAGTCATCCAATTCACTTCTTCAAATGTATTTTTGAATTGTATAAATATTTGCATGCCATGTCATGATCCTTTTAGAAGCATCTAGGAGAAGTTGTTGGCAATGCAATGCATTTCAATTTCCAATGATAAATTGAATCGCCAGAGAACAGACTTTGCAATTACAATTAAAGGCTGGCAAGTTAAGTCAAAGTTTCATCTGTTGTTTATTTTCCTCTTATTTATAATCCATTTCCTGTAGTTTGATGCTTAACACACTAAATAGAGCTTGCTGACTGATAAGGATACAGCTTACCAATTCAGTACTGGGATTTTTTAGGCTTTGCTTTTGTTGTTGTTGTTTATCATTTATTCATGTTTACTTGAAACATCTTGATCTATTTATTTAGGGTCCTTGATATCATCCTACTTCTACTTTATGTAGGTCATCTTGACATTGAATATTTCTGCAAATCTTGAGTCATTGTTTACTTGGAACAGAAAACAGGTTTATGAATCAACTCTTTTATTTTCGTAGAGATAATTTCTTTAAGATTGTTAATGGTTGGACTGAAACCTGTTGTCTCTACCCCTGTGATTCAATCAATACTTTTTTGGAAAATAAGAAATGCTTTTGAATTTTATTAGATGTCAGAAGACATGCATATCTTAAAAGTTCAATTTAATAGCATATGGGTGTAATGCATAGGTTTATCATAAATCTACAAGAATAAACTTTGTGAATTTTCAGATATGATTTTTAGTTTCAAATTCTAACAAAGTATAGGTACTTTCATGCTTCTGAGTATGCATACCGTTGTGTGTCATCTTCAAAATTCAAACTCTTTATGTTTGTCATGAAACTTTCCCCAGAAGCAAACAATGATACAAGAATAAAAATAAATAAATAAAACCAGCAACAACAAAAACCAAAAAACTAATATATTAAGTAAAAGCTTTTATTCATCAATCATCCTTATTCTTGTTTATTAAAAAAATTCAGTCATCATTATTTTCAACGTCAACATTCAATTCATTAAAGTACATTTATTCACTGAAAAATAAATTTACTTAGCTTCTAATATTATATTTGACAATAAGAATATAGTTTTTCATATAAGATTATTTTATTTCTCTAGCTTCTATGATCAATTGCTACGCGGCGCGGCCATATGCCCCCTGAAATTCTGGAAAAAAATGCTTTCATTAGGCTTCTTACGTGTGACCCGCCGCTTGAGAGAAAGCTAGACTGCTACTATGCCATCATGCCCCCCTGGCTATATTTTCTAGTTCCGCCGATGAGTGTATGCAATGTTGTGTCTCATATTATTATTCATATATATATATATATATATATATATATATAAACACACACGAAGAAAGATCACGGATTGCGATACACATTAATGTTCATTAATAATTATATTGTAGCATGTATTGGTTTTTATTATGCTAATATATCTTTTTACATTGATTTGCACAACACCGTGCCCCCCATCCCCACTTTCTCCCTCTAATTTTATGTACGTGATGGAAATTTGCAGCATATGTGATAGCATTTAACAGAGAATTTAATATTGCAGGTATTTGTCTTGTTAGCAGCTGAATATGAAACCCCGAAGGATTCTTTGAATCAGGTATGCTCTGATAGATTGTAATGCAAATGCCTTCACAGGTTGTGCTCATTTTTTAATTTATTTTGGGCACAAGTTGTTGGACTTATTAGTTGCATTATAATATGGGGATTATAAACATCAGGTTGATTTGTGGCTGCTGAACTAGTTTTCATTCACCTGTTCTCTTTTTGTCTTAATAGGCATTCAACATTGTTGTTTCTTTCTTGGCAATCTATCATAGCATGCCTGGCCTTCAATCCACCCAAATGAGATTGGCAACTCATGACTATGTTTATAGTGCAGTACTTAAAAGCTCCTCTTGAGCTAGTTTGAAACTCCAAACCTCTGATGGTATCTTGAGATGGCTGTACACATGATCTCTAAGAAATTATATTAAGGTGACAAATTTACCCAATGATTAACTTTGGATTCCATAGCCATGTTATTTTTTTTTATATAAGGTTGAGAGGCAAAATTATCATTCCTTAGACTTCACCAGGGTAGACTGAGCGATAAGATTAACAGGACTTTAATTAATGTGACCTGATCTATAAATTCGTCACTTACTATCATATAATATTGATTCAACATGCTGAGAGAATGTGGCTACAAAGAATGAATAGGTTGAGGATTAATTTTCATATTATTAGCATCTAGCATTTGTGTTTTGGCTGCTTGCAATGTCTTAAACAAGGCTTGCATATTAAGTTAGATCTAGGACTCCCAATTTTTAATCCACCATGGCAGAAAAGTCTGTTGTTCATATGATATTTCTTCAGTATTAACTTTGATTTTTGCTCAGGGAAATCCGTGCAAATGATGAGATATATGATGAAATTATTTTCTTTCAACTTAAAAGATATGCAGTGAAGGACAAGGTATCCTTTACCACCAACAAAATCTTTCAATAAATTGGAGAAACTGGACTATCAGAAAACAGATCAAAACCTAGAAATATAAAGCTCAGGGGTATAGAACTCCCTTAGGAAATATTCTGACTGAAAAGCCCATACTTGGCTAAATAATGAGCTAACTGGTTGGCTGAGCATGTAAACCAAGGTAGGAGCACCCCAGAGCTCAACCTAAATCTATTATTTGATGTTTTTCCTTCCTCACTCAAGAAACATCTGTGGTAGAATCATTCTCCAGTTAAAAGGTTGGATGTATCCAAAGAGATAGCCAAATGCGAGCCCTCCAGAAGTGCCTGAACTTCTCTCAAGATAACTGAACAACCCCCAGCTGATTTAGAGAAAGTTCCTAATTCCTTATCATCATGATCCCTGATCACCCCTGCAATTGGTAGCTGACCTCTATTATGTTATTAAAGAAGTGCTATCAAAGTTCAATTTATGGGCGACAGAAAGGAGTCTACACTCAGTTTGCATCTCCACAAACTCCCCTTGAAAGAGCAAACAAAGCCTTTGCATTTAATTCAAGATATGTTAGAATCTGTGTGTACAATGACTTGATTTATATGTCACCATATTTAAAAATATTCATGTGTAGTCTTTCCATAATTTGTTTTATGTCTGACTCATGTTTACAATAAGAGAAACTTAACCTTTTCATTGGATACTTGTAGTGTATTTGACTCATACCTCCCATAATTCAGAATCTTGACTATAAGAAATGCATGGGGCACAACCATAGCTACTCAAGACACATGTCCATCCTACTTGGAGTTGAGCAGGGACAGCAGTCCTTTACAGATTTGTCCAGCAAACATGGTGTTCAATATCATTTGAAACAATTCAATGGCACCATCATGACAATGATAGACATCGGTTTCCTCGGAATGACATCCATATTTCCAAGTGTGGATACTACCTTCCCATTCAACAAATTTTTTCATTTAAGACTACTTGCTGTGCGTGCTAAATGGTTGGCTTTGCTTGATTTACAGTCTCCATATCAGAAACCATATTCTGTACATTTACTGGATTTCTCTTTTATGAAACAGGTTTCCATTTGGGACAGTATTATACCATCTATAAAACAGGCATAGTTCAGGATTAACACCATAAACAAGTACCGTCTTTCTGATCAGGTAAGGCTTCTCTTTCAATATAATTTCTGCCACTAATCTAATGGCCCCAGGACAGGCATCAAGCCTCTATTAAAGGCATGTGTCTCTCACCAAGCCAGGGCCCAATATTTAGCATATATACTTTATGTTGGTCCTACAGAAAATAGATATTTCTCTTTCCAACCCCATCAAATAAAGGAAAATTTTACATCTGCCTCTATTTTCTTCCTTTTTGACCGACCACATGCAAGGATGCCCCATTATTCACTTTTGCCTTGTGTCCATGAAAATGTTCTGGAGGGTTTCCTGTAGATGTCTTTCTGCCTCCTGCTTGGGAAGGTGATAGTCTGTTTGTGGAATCAGTTCCTCCTGTATTTTGGTTTCTTCTCATCAGCAGTATCATTTGAAATAACCTTCGGGCAAGAACTTTAACTTAACATTACTGTCATGTCATATCATTACTTCGGACAGGTAAAATGTTTGCTGATAAATTAGTTTTTTTACATATTACATTATGAGTGCCCATCACCCTTTTACCGCACGAGGCTGGCCTCAAGGGCTTCTATATCCTTGTTCTTGTGTTGATAGAGGACTAGACAATCACACTAAAGGAAATATAAAAAATTTTCAAATCAGGTGGAGATCTCAGGTTATAGTAGAGGCCGACTGTTTTATCTTGATCAATGATAATCATTGTTACCTTCATGCAGCAACTTCTACATTGAGGCAAGCTGTTTTATACCTGATTTACATCCTATTTTATCGCTGAAATCTCATTTTCTTTTCATCTTTGGAGTTATGTTTGGAGATAAAGAAATGCAAAGAAAATAGAGAAAAAATAGAAAGGGAAATTTTTTTGAAAAATAAAAATAGGTTTAAATTTAATAAATTAATTATATTTATTTAAAATTATTTATTTGTTATCTTTATTGTTAAAAGATTAATAAATTTAAAAATATGTATATTTTTGAAAAAAAATTACATATTTTATTTTTTTTTTTTCTTTTTATATTTTTATGATGAAACCAACCATGGGATCATTTTTAGTTTTTTCTTTTCAGGTTCAAGGGAGCCTTAATCTTATTCATTTGTACTTTGATCACATAATCTCATTTGTTTAATCTTATTTATTTTCATTTTGATGAAATATATTTGTCTCCTTTGATGGTCTAGATTTTAATTATCATATATTTTTTTAATAATACCATAATTAGAAAAAAAAAAATATAACAAAAAATATTTCAAATATATAATACTTGTACAATTAAGTCACATAGATGTCGTGTAATCAAAACACGATTTTAGTGTGAAAATGTGAAATTGTGTTTTGAAAACATTATTTTAGTGTTATAATATGAAATCGTGTTTTGAAGGTATGATTTTAGTGTAAATTGTAAAATTGGGAAATCATATTTTCAATATATGATTTCAGTATAAAAATATGACATTGTATTTTGAAGAAATGATTTTAGTGTAAATTTTTAAAATTATGAAGTCGTGTTTTAAAAATACAATTTTAGTGTTAAATTGTGAAGTTATGTTTTGAAAATATGATTTCAATGTAAAATTATGAAGTTGTGTTTTGAAGATATCATTCTATTATAAGAAAATTTCGCTTTGAATTTAAATGCACTTAAAAACTGTTATAAATTGAAATTATTTTTCAAACTAAAATATTTTGATAATTATTTATTTAATTATCGATAAATTCATCAGAATCAACACCAACAAGAGTCCATTCATAATTCCTTCTCATTGGTTTGTTTGCATTTTATTTTCTTTCATTTTATCTTATTTTATTTAAAAAATTAAATAATAATGAGAAAGAAAGCGCTAGTTTTCCCGGTAAAGAAACGTGTAGAATGAATATGTATATATCTCATCGCTTTCATCCATCTGTTCATTTATTTATTCGGATATTATTGACTTCCCAATATGTACTGGGAACCAATGAAATTTTATTCGTATTTAATAGCAAAAAATACAGAGTGTGGCTCACACACCTTATTTTGAACAAATAAATGGATAAAAACGAATCCTTGCCATGTCGAAATAACTATCAACTCTTTTTTCCTCCAAATTTTGCATTATTCATATTATTATTCATATTCACGTCACATATAAAATATACTGTGAGAGATAGGAGTCATTCACGGAACCATCAAAGATCTTTAATATCTCAATGGAAAATCAGAAACCTCAATTCTTGTCCCAATCAATGACTAATAAAGTAGGAACGATTGACTTGCCAATGTGGCCCAATTTCAATTATCATTGCCCTGTCAAAGTTCCTCCCAACTTTGTGCCGCCTTTATTCTTTATTTTCAAAATTTTGGTTCTTGTATTATTCAACAAGTGATACTGATACCCCTGAGGTCATATCTCAACCATCTTCCAATCAAAATTTGACACTTTTCTCAAACCAAACACAAAAATGTAGGTATTCTTTAACCGTTTAAAGCTGTCTCACATTCTGGCTTATAAAATATTCTTTAAAATATATTTAAATATTAAATTCATTCTTTGTATGGCTTTTTAAGCATGCAGCTAGCAGCTCACTGTTCTGCTAACCAAATGAATTTAAAAAATTAAACAATATATATGAAAGAGATAAAAGAAAAAAAATATTTGAATTTAGAGAGGCTGAATATTTCTTGCGTTTGGTAGTCATTTAGGTAAATAGAAATAAGAAAATGGAATAGAAAATGGGTTTGAGAGAATTTTTTGTGTTTGACTAGGTAAAATAGCTAAAAGAGAAGAAATAAAGAGTGGATTGGAATGTCAGCACAACCCCACAGGCGCTCCTCCCGTCAAACAGAACATCTCCAAAGCTGAAAACTTGACAGAATAAAAGGAATTATCATTGATGATGATGCTGCTGCTACGAATTGGATGACGAATCTCAAACTAGCCCAATTTTCAAGGCAGATGCATGAAAGTTCGAATAGGATATGAAACAGAAGGAATATGTTTACATATGGGGGGTGGGGCTTTCCTGAAATTGTAGTTTGAGTCTAACCCCAAGGTCAAGGGAAAAATGAAGAAGATGCGACTGTCACTTGCCTTAACAAAATGGGAATTGCACAAGTCTTAATCACTGTTACTGGTGGTTGTGCATGAAAGGCTTTTCATTTGGTAGAATTATCTTACTCTTTTATCAATCCAACATATTCTTTTTTCTTATAGGTTGTTGGAATTTTGCATTTCTACGTTTTCTTCTCTTGGCCCCACTACTGCTCAGCTCAACACCATTCTTTCATTTATATCGGGAAAGTTTTGAGGCTGGAAAACACATAGAATTCCTAGAATTGGAGGAGAGGACCCTCTTACCCTTCATCGTGTGCATAATAGTGTTATTAATTATGGATGGTTTTGACTTTTTCTTTTTCTTAATTGCTAGCCAGCGGTGCTTATCCCTGCAACAGTGTTGTCTTTCTCCAGACTTGTATGACTATATGATTTGGTACCTGTATGATAGAAAAATGTACAAATATTAGGGTAGGTTTTATCGTTGTTTTTGAAAACTATTTTTTATTTAAAAAAAAAAATTAGAAAAATATGAAAAATACATTTGATTTTTTTAGTTTTTTTCAACAAAAACATAAAAATAGTAAATTAAAAGAATAAATATAGTTTCAAAAAACATAAAATAATATTCTCTATATTTTTTTAAAAATTATTTTAAAATAGTTTTAAAAATATGAATCAAACATATTCTTAGTTTCATAACTCAATATTACATCTGAGTTAAGAATTGTAATAATGCAAATACAGTCACCAACTAGCTTTAATTTTACTATTCTCCACATGACATTATTTGATTCAAACATGTAGTGTGACGCACATACATCCATTAATAGGCTCCGATTTTGTTTCTTTATTAACCTCAAGATAATGTATTGGTAGCGTATTGTGAAAATGCTTCGTATATGTTACTTCACGATTTACTCTTTATGAAATAAAATTAAGATACAAATATATGAAAATCGTGGACATCTCTATTCACTTGATATTATAATGTTATAGTATTATATTTTTGTGAAAATTTGAACCTAATTTTTCCTTATATTCAAACAAATTTTTAACCATTGAACCAAGTCTTATCGACGAATAACATATAAATATTGACGATGGAAAATGATTCTCATTCTTACCAAATTAACTTCGTTAAACAAAATTATTCGTTACAAAAAGGCCTGCCAAAATAAACTGTTTATGAACTTTTAGAAAGAAAATTTAGAGATAAAATATGCTGTTTTATGGTAAAACAAAAGTAAAAAGCAAATGACTAAAAACTAGCGCCAGATAGGGCAATACCGTTTCAACAATATATTGTTTCGATATTGCTTGCTAAAGTTGCAACTAAAAACGTGCCCAATAATATTACAAATGATTTAAATCAAGTATTCTTTGCTTCTGTCATTGAGATTTGATTCAATGGTTAAGGGTTGTATCATACATAAGAAAAATTAGATTGTAGTTTTCATTAAAATAAAATACTACTTTACTCTATTATAAATCTAAATAGATATAAAAATAATGGGACCACCACTACCCTTTGTTTCTTTTCATTTTTCACGTGATACTCTCAATGCCATTCTGACTCCTTGCTCCTTTCAATTTTGTCTCTAACCCATGTACCTCTTACTCTTTAATCTCAAGCATACATGCTAGTGTAATGCCACTATAAATTAAAATTCAATATTCACATCTTGCTTGGAATTATCTATTTAAGCAAGATGTTAACGATAAAAGAATAATTGTATGATCGAATCTTTAGAAAATGCTTTTAGTTATTATATTTTAAAATTTGTTAATTATAGAAGAAAATAATTATGATGTTTATATTTTAAATTAAATGAGGTAAGTCTAATTTATGTAAAGAAAATATTCTTATATTACATTTATTAATATTAAGATAAATTATGTTGAGAGATCCTCAAAAGTTATGTTCCAACCTTTACTTTAACCACAGCTTTTTGATTACTTGACAGTTTGTGAAGATTGTGGGAGAAAGAAAGGAGAAAAAAGAATTACAAATAAAATATAGTTTTAAAACATCAATAAATTATTTTATAGGTTATTTCGAAAACTCGTTTGTTGCATGCCTAAAGCAAACTTAACTTCCAGACTCTAGCAAAATCATATAACTTTTAAGACCATCCATGATTCAATGCAAATATCTTACCTTCCCACATTAAATATGAATCCGTAAATAACTTCAATTTTATCTTTCAACATCAAATAAACATGTATTGTGTTAACAGCTTTGCCTCGATGATTAAGGTGGTGGACCCAACATTTAAATTTGGTAACCCCCATAAAAATCTTTGTAGCTTAGTGGCATAGGAGCCTGGAATTTTGATGCAAACATTGTAACGCTCCCGCCTCTGCCTAGGCGATTGAGGGGACGCCACACAAGATTATGACTCTTTAACCTGTTTTTCTAACATTGTTGGGTAGTTCGTATATAATTCATGTGGAAATAAAACTTTGTATCTGACGGCGTAGTGGTGTTTAGCTGATCGTGTGCGGCTATGTCTTGGTTCGTTTAAGCATCTTTGTGAATTGGATTTATCTCTCAAAAATGATACGTTTACATTTACAAACCAGTCAAAACTATGGAATTGGTGTCTTTCACAATCTTGTGTTAGTACTGAAAGTGAATCCCGGAAGTGTACCGGATGTCATATTGATCTCTGCGGATGAAACAACGACTAAGCCAATAGCTTAGTGGGAAACTGGAATGATTATGATGCATATAGTAGTCAGCGATTACGATTATCTAATACATGAGTTAAGTATATCATAATTATCATATCTCCCAAGCAGGTCTGAGCAAAAAATCTTGTACGGAGAATTTTTGTGTAAATTCTGAATGGCCAGATAATAATAAGTATACGGAGGCGATTACTTTACTTTCTTATGATTCATTATTCAAATTTTTATTAACATGAATGTTGTCTGTATAGAGTAGGTAATAATGGATGAGAGGAGCGCAATAAGGTAGATGCCGTCTTGTGCGATCTTGAACATATGTGACTATAACAAAAACGAGTGTCGTGGCTCAGCATCTTGGAGTCTTAAGGCGATTTAAACGGATAACAATCTTGAAATAGAAGTGTCGTAACACACGAAGTCTTGAAACACTAAACGGACATGTTTAACCCCGTTCATTTATCAGGTCTCAGTGGGCTACAATTATATGTGTTTTGGAACATATTGTTTTATGTATTCAAGTCTGCTTATCATTACATTAACAGTAGCATTTTTAGTAAAAGAGGTCAAATTAATTCTTCTTATATCAAAACGTATTCAAATCATAGCTATCATGCCATTAAAATGCATTTGCTAAAGTCAATTAATTCTTCATGCATATCAACATATTCTAAAGTCATAACTATCATGCATTAACAATGCATTTTGTAAAGTCAAATTAGAAATACTCTTCCACCAAAAAATAGATTTTCACCTTCACTTGTACAATTTTCTTGAACAAGGGGATGAATATGATTACATTTCCTTATTGAATTGATGAGAAGTCTGGATTACAGTGGAATCATTTGAATTTGGATAGTGAAACTGACTTATGACTCAAGTACACTAAGATGATAACTAAATGAAGCAGTTTCAAACTCAGCTTCGAATTTTACAGACACTATGAGAGAGCTGGTTGATTACATTTCCTTGTGATAGTGTTCTAAAATAAGTCACACTGGATTTTCCCACTACAGATTGGAACCGAATTTGGATGAGTAAAACTCTGACCTTATTAACCACCAAGACTATACCAAAGTGTAGAATGTAGACGAAGCTTACCTTCTGTCGGGTTCCAAAATTTTTGGGCATAACAGAGGCTAAATTTGCTTACTCCTTCTTTAGAGTATTCTACCAAAGTCTAGTTTGCAGAAGTGGAATCACTCAATTGGATCAACCTATCCCAGATATGACTCTGAAACACTCAAGGCTTATGCAGTTTGCAGAATCAAACCAAAGCTGGATTAGATTCCAAATTCGAGGGCTCATAGTACCATAATTTGACCTGGTGGTCTTCTAAATACTACGGGTCTTAGGATTCTCCTCCAATTAGAATCATTCCATTTAGAGGTTTCTAGGCTAAGATATGACAAAAACAAAACAGGGGTTTTAGAAAAATTTTGACGACAAATCCTTTAATATACCTACATTTTTCTTTACACATTTTGGTACATATCAGACAGGAATTCCAAATAAACCAAACCAAGATCAAAAATAAAATCAGCAAAAACAACACAAATAGAGATGAGTTTGGATGCCAAACAAATTTCATACTCTCAGCCACGAAAGGGTATTCCATATCTTAACTTTCTTACACTTTTAAGCCAAGTTTTCCTTTCTTCTTCACTTGAGCATGGAAAAGCCCCAAGGAATGACTTATTCTTCTCCCCACAAACCGTGCCCTAGCTCTCTCTTCTTAGCCAAAAATGGAGAATGTTTTTCTTATAAGCCATTTTATGGTCTTAAGGCCAATTTGACCCTAATTTTCCCCCTTTCCTTTTAAGTCCTTCATTTTCATTCTATTTGCACTTCAAACTTATCAATATTCTATCTTAGCATATAATCTTTTTAACTTATGTCATTTGAGTCTTGATTTTATAAATTACCATTTTACATCTTCTTAGAACTTTAAGTTCGATTTTATCATTTTACACTTCCCTTAATTCAAAAAAAATATAATTTATTTTAATATTATTATGATATAATTGGAATTATTCTGAAATGTGATCAATTCTCAGGTTGATTCCATAAGCAAGCAAGTGAAAAAATTTTGAAAAAAATTGAGAGATGTGCCACACTTTCGGCCGTTGGACCTTTAAAAAGATAAAAACATATATACTCTTTATAGTCGCAATTTTTTGTATTCTGTTTTATAATAAATATGGTTTTTGTCCTATGCTTTCTTCGTGTTGATTCTTTTTCTTTTTTTTTTTTGCCTATTTATATCTTTCGTAACACGTCAAACGAAAGAAAAGTTTGAAAAACCTAAAAATTGGAGTCCCCGATGGGATGTGCTAATGGACAATAATTTTGTGCTATGACATTACATGAATTATATGTCGATAAATGATAGTAGTTTCAATGGCCCATATTTGTTTTATCTATCATGTAATAAATGCGTTGATATGATTACTCAATTCAATTAATAAATGACCCATTCAGGAAATTATCCCATCGTATTTACAAGAATAGAAGACATAATTTAGCTAATACATTTACATATTCTCTGAAGTACATAATCGTCTAGATTGAAAAGTGTTGCACAAGTTTTTTGTCTTACGTGGGAACAAAGCAAAAGTATGTGGACGTGTGAAGAAATTAAAGTATTTTTAAATTAAATAACTCATAAAATTAAATTTCTAATCGGGTTATGTACATGTTACTGGTTCTTGACAGTTCTTAAAATCTAGAAAGGAAGCATTTACGAATAAAATATGATGAATTAATTCTTTTGAAGAAAAGTGTTGAATTTAACATAAATGAATGAAATAAAACGGTGTTGAAAGTTGATAGACTTGAATAATACTTGAAATCAGAATGCTGAAATTACTGAAGTAAACATTAGATTTTACTGTAAAAATAGTATTGCATTTGAAAACTTGATAAACTTGAATAAAACTTGCAACCAGATTACTAAAATTGCTAGATTAAATATTAGATTTCATTACAAATGAATGAAATAACACTATTGGAAATTTTCCTGAAACTTAGCTACAACTACAAATTTAAATGTACTAAAATTACTGTTTGATTTATTGATTTGAAGATTTACAGTGGAGTGGATGATTGAGTTGTTGATTGATTGATTGGTTACAGGTCTGTGATTATTTCATTGTTTGCTCACTATAGACATAGGAGCTTGTTATTCAAATCTGTTTCTCGTCTCACCTACTTCTGATAGCGTTCGTCGATTCGAATTAAAAACATTCTCCAATAACTATTACGTCACCGAATTGTGGGTTTGATCTTGTCGTTTAGTTAATGTAGTCTTGATCGCCAGGGTATTAAGCATCTCGTCGGAGGCTTGTGCAGAATATTCGCGTTCATGCATGCTTTATACGCGCTTATGATAATGCTTCATTGACTTAAAATTTTAAAAATTCAAAATATCCTAAATAATACCAATGGGCCTTTTATTCATGGGATAAACATGACCCTAACGCATTACAATCAGGCAATTTCAATTATGTGCAAACAATTATGCCATCACATTGTGGCCCGTGGACTATATTGTATGCATTAAAACCCCAAAAAAATTAACTTTAAAACATTTAAACCATAGGCAATCATTTCAATGTGATGTGGAGTTCTAATGACTTTAACGAGTCAAGTCAGATAGAATAAAGAAGCTATTATTAATTCCCCAAGAAAAAGTTCCCGCCATCATCAAGTTTAAACCCAACTTTTGTTCTTTCTCCACCAAAGGATATTGTTATTCCAAAGAAAAATCATTCAACTTCTTCTCCAAGCAACTTAAAATTTCCTTATTTCCTTCCCAAAATGAATTAATTTTCTCTTTTTAAAACAACTCCACTTGTATGGGGGAAAGAAACTCTTTTACTTTACGCTTTTCACCTTCTTCTTCCTCCCTCCAAGCCATCGCCGTCTCTTCCGCCATATTTGCTCTCTTCACCTTCGAAGTCATCACCGAAGTCACTGTCGGAGTTGAAGCCATCGCTGAAAATGTTGTTGTTGTTGTAGTTCGCCATTTTGTCATCACCCACTGTCGAACATGCCGACGCCGTCGCCGCCACCGCCGTAGAAATCCTCTGCTTGGTTGTTCCGTCGTCAATCTCGGCGTTGTTCGACTCGACACCAGTGATGCCATTGTTATTCTTCAGATTCAATTTTCCATTTCAATTTTCTGCCTCTATCAAACTCGTCGGTAGTTCAATTGTCGTTCGTGGAGAAGAAGACGTCGACGCTAGCTGCTGTTCGTCATTTGCCGACGGAAATTGCTAAAAGAGTGAAACTTTTCTGATTTCCTTTATTGATGAATTTCTTGATTTGGGTTTTTCATGAACAAACTACTTTGGATGCAATTTTCAAGCTTTCTTTGATGTCAAAAATATAAAGCTTTCCTTGATGTTGTTCAAACTTGTTCCCGAAGTGTAGATTTTCGAAGAAATCATCTTGTATGCATTTTGATAAGTTCTTCAGATGCTGGCTTGTTTCAAACATTTATGAGTGTAGAATTTGAAAAGATCCTCGACTACACTTTCGAAAAAAATTTCTAAAGTCGTTTGGCTATTTCGAATGTTTCCCGAGGTGTAGAATTTGAAAATAATAATGACTACACCCTTAGAAAATTTTCTTTGAAGTTGTTCGACTTATTTTGAAAACTTCTTGGAAGTCCTGAGGAGCTACGAAAAATGTCGAATCTGCGTTGAAAAATTAACGAAGTTGTTTAGTAGTTTCGAACATTTTTCGAATTTTATTTGAAAAATAATCATGAATTCATCTTCGAAAAAATTCATTGGAAGCTTTTTCGAGCTTGTTTTAGAAAGATTTTTCTTGAAGTCACGGACTACAAGAGTCGTGAATACACTGTCGAAAAATTCTTTGATCGTTTGATTGTTTTGAGACCTTTTTTCCAAACGTGTATATTTTGAAATAGTCATGATTACACCCTTTGAAAAAATTCATTGAACTGTTCATTATTGAAAATTTTCTTAGTCACGGAATACAATAGAGTCAAATACACCTTACAAAATTATCTGAAGTCATTTGGCTATTCCAAACCTTTTCGGGGTGTATATTTGAAAATAATCATGAGTACACCATTCGAAAAATTCACTTAAAACTTAATTATTACGAAAGTTTTAACATGTGGCTAAAAAATCTAGAATACATCTTTGAAAATTCATTGAAACCATTTATTTATTTGAACCTTTCTGGGTATGTTTTGAAAAATAATCATGAATACACGTACGAAAAAATTCTTTGAAGTCGTTTTGGCTATTCTAAACACTTTGGATTATATTTGAAAATAATCATAATTACACCCTTAAAAATTCGATAAAATTTGTTAGAACTGTCTGAAAAATTTCTTAGGTCCGGACTAAAATAGTCTAGAATGCACTTCGAAAAATTATTTGAAACCATTTGCCTATTTGAACCTTTTTAAGTGTCTATTAAATGATTTTCAACAACCCTCGGGTTGAATGACCCAAAAGTGAGTTTTCTTTGGCGGATTAATATCAGCTTTGTCAAAAGAATTTTGATTTAATCTATCGACGAGGGAAGCGACTTAAGGTAACTACGTAGATAGATTCGCCTGTTGAATCTTTCTCGACCTTATACTTTGAGATTTCACATGTCATGGCCCATGCTCTTATCTTTGTTTCTTTGAACTTCTTGTCTTGGTTCTATGGCTTCGGCTTTCAGTTTCATCTTCATCAATTATTGCTCTTTCTTTCTTAATCAGATGCTAGGCGACATCATTTTTGCTTTGCTTGATCTTATTCTTCACACCGCTTTGGTTTAAGAGTTCGCATTCTCTTAAGGAGCATCTTCTTCTCCACCTATTTTCTCCACCACATTGAAATTTGACCAATGCTGGCAGGAAAAGTAACTACCTATAGTAAAATCTAGCTAAATCATGGTCAAAGGCTTCAGAATGATGGAGTGCATGTGGATTGTTAGGTTATCCCCACTTTTGAAAGGACTTTGGATTGTATTATAAGATTGAAGCTGGTTCATTTATCTTACTATTGTAAACACTTCACTTGATTAAGAAGTTGATGAATGTGCGTTGATGAGCTTAATACCATTATTGTGATTTTTAATATCACACAAAATACAAAATATAAGTGTCTTAGTGTCTTGAGGGAAATTAAAGTGTTTCCAAATTAAATTACTCATAAAATCAAACTTCTAATCGGGCTATGTAGGTTCCCTAGTTCCCTTGACAATTCTCCATAATCAAAGTTGAAAACGTTCGAATGAAAATCGGACATGATTTAATTACTGAAGAAAAATGTTAGATTTCCTTAGGAAGTAATGAAATAACATGGTCTTAAAGTTGATAGAGCTTGAATATCTTTGTAACCGAATCTTTGAAATTTATAAATTAGACCTTTTTATTTATTGTAAAAACAATATTTTGTTTCAAAACTTGATAAACTTAAATAGAATTTACCATAGATACGAAATTCTTTAGAAAATATTGTATTTCACTACGAATGAATGAAACAACACTATTGGAAATTTGCCAGAAACTTGGTTACAACTAAGAATTTAAATACTACACTTGTTGAAAGCTTGTTAAAAAGCTATGATTTGCATATTGATATTGAGTCGATTGACTGGGTTGTTGATTAATTGATTTTGATTGATTGGCTTATTATTTCTCTCTCCTTTTATAGAAATAGACGACTTACTGCCAAAGTTTCAATTTCTCCACTATTTCTACTTTCTAAAGGAACTGTCAATGTCTTTGGATTAAGAAACTTATTATCGAGAACTCGTATCTCCGCAGTTGTGGAGGTTGATCATAAAGAATTATTCATTCTCCGTTGTGTGATCTTGGTCCCTCCGAGAATTATTTCATATGTCCATCATGGAGACTTGTTACCTGCAGCATCGATATCTTTGTTTGACATTTAAAATTTTAAAAATTCAGAAATATCCTAAGCTTAACATGAAACTTATCTGATGGATATGAGTATTTTTTTTTATTTTAAATTTTATTTATGAGTTTGGACTTAGACCTAGGGGTCTCAGATCGGCGGTAGTGGCCGATCAAATTAGGCAGTGGCCCGGTTAAGGCGGGCCTATAGGCAGTTGACCGATCAAGCGGGTCAGTCAATGAAAATTAATTTTTAAGGCATGACCGACCCACGAGCTTTATCTTTGGCGGGCACGGCCAGACCGGACCTTGAGGGTGGCGGGCGATTGGACCACGAGTGGGCGGCAGACGGGCCCGGAGTAAGCGGGCTGTGGACCTTCTACTCCCCCAATGGTCATTATGACTAGTTAATCACTCCGCACAGCGGTCATTATGGCAGATTTACTGCCCTCTTTTTCACTTATTTTTCTATAATCTTCTGCCAAATTATGTAATTTTAAATCAGCCCTCTTAATTTTTACTGGCATACTCTCTCAGAGTCACAGCCATTTCTGAAATTCTTTCATGTCTTTATCTTCATTTGCACAATTGTTCTTCATATTACATGATATTATTGGTGGTGCAAATCAAGCATTGGTGACTCGATGGATTCGATTTTAAGGAATTTTGAGCGATCTTGATTAATTAATATTTATAAAGCGCCTAACTGCTTATTTGTTACATTTTATTTTTGATTCATTATTTTATTTTTTAGTATAATATTTTATTAATAATTTTAATATGGATAATTCATGTGCATCTTCTTAGTTCATAATGCATCTTCTTCTAGTTCATGTGCATCATTAAGCGCGAAAACTTAGTTGAATATATGGAATTTTTTGTTATAGCCAAAATAATTTTAGAAAATAATAAAAAAGAAATAAAAGCAAAATGTGGAAATTTAGCAAAACTTCTTAGTGGTGGATCAGAATTCGAACTCAGTCATTTAAAAGACACAATGAACAGTATGCTTGAAGCATAATGTAGATATTAGAAATTATATCTGATTAGGTAAAGATGAATGTGGAAATTTAAACGCGTTTCTTATGATGAGTCTAACATCGTGAAGGAATAATGATTCACATAATAAGAGGTGAAACTGACGCACCCAATGAGTGGAAGCGTGATTATTGAAGCGATTAGGCGGTGATTAATCGCCGAAGGTTGGTCCTGAAACTATCTGAATTAAAGAGATATTATGAAAAAATTTCAAACGAAACGAAAATTTAAAACTATTATTTTGCAAATTTTGAAGAAAATTTTATTAACTTGTCGATATTTAGGCGTATCTGTAAGGCTTTTATGTATTACTACAATTATATAGATAGTGAATGGATGTTAAATAAAAGAATAATTTTATTTGAAACAATAAATACTCCACATAATGGTAAAAATATATAGCAACTTTAATAAATGATGAAATTATAGATTTAGGTATTCGTGATGAAATATTCTGATAACGTTAGATAATCTTGATAATGATGTATTAAAAATTAAAGATTTTGTAAATAAAGATGATCTGCAAAATTATTTCACGTATGTTGTTGTCTTGCAATATTTTTAAATTTGATTGTAAAAGATGGATTAAAAGCGAGTTGATATGCGTTAGAAAAAATTAGAGACATTGCGTATAATATTAATATTTATTTACGACAAGCGCCCAGATTATTTTTTATTGTTGCAAAATTGCGAATATGAAAGAAAAAATATAAGTTTGGCAATCTTGGTAGATGAAATTATAGCATGAACTTCTGAATGTTACAAAATATAAAAAGTAGTACGATTATCTGAAATACGATTATCTAATAATAATATTGATGTAGATGTTGATGTATTAAATGATTATGATTGTGGCATTCACGAACTTTACGAGATCTTTGAAATTTTGATATTTCAACAAATATTTTTGTAGTGTATTATCGGCTGCGTTAGGTCGTTATGCGAAATAAGCGAGTATTCATATGGTATTTCAAAATTATTTAAGTTATAAATTTTAATGATACAGATTTTTGCAATGATATAAAAAATTAAAAAATATTGGGAGAAATACAGCTTTACAATTTATTATATTGGTTTAATTGTGAATATAATTAAATGATATTAGATAAAATGGATGATTATTCTAATAGAATCAAATAATTAAATTAAAAATGAATAATGTTATATATTATATCATGTTATAGAAATATAAATAATAAATATTAGTTTGATAAATCATCGTAGATCATATAAATCTTTATAAGTATAGAATAATCTTAGTGAATAATAATCGATCTAAATAATCAATGATAGATAGATGTCTCGGTGTAAAAATTCGTTGAAGATAATGAAGATTTTGATATTTTAGAATGGTGGAAAAAACAACAAATTAAATACCGGGTGTTATCTATTGCCGCGTGATGTAGTACTTAGTGCGATACCGATCGCGTCGAAGGCTGCTTTAGATGCGGTAGAAGAGTGGTTAGCGAAGATGTAATTTGTCAGCCAGCCCGATCGAAGCGATGGTATGTTTAAAGATTGGAGTTGCGAATGAAAGATTGCGTGTCGTATTCGAGAAAATTTGAAGCGAGTGGGCGTCTGAGGAAAACTTAAAATGATAAGGCGTAGCAAAAAAAGATGGATCGAAGATAGTTCGTTCTGAGAAAATAATGATTAAAATATTTTATTGGAAATGTATATTGTATTTTATTTTCTTATGGTTGAAAAATCTGAATGATTGACAAATAAGTAGGTGTCAGCCTGGTTAGGATATCTTTATTTTGTAGTGATGTAAAAACTATAAATTTAAAATAATTATATTTGATTAATAAATTTTAAATGATGTATTTTTATTTTGAATTGTTTTTAGGCTTTGCATTTAACTTGAATCTGATTTAAATAAAAGCGCGTGGAGGTTTGGAGCAGGCGAGAACCCAAGTGGGCCTCCCAGACGGGCCTGCAGGCGGCTATGGGACGGAGGATATGGGTGGGCCTTTGGGGCGGGCTTAAAATGGGGGCCTGGGCGGGCGCTGGCGAGAGCCTGACGAGGGACTACAGGCGGGACCTAAGAGCCCCTTCGGGCTTTGAGTAGGCAGAGTGGCCCTGTTGCCGTTGCGAGCGGGCCTCCGGGCCAGTAGAGTGCTTGTCGAGTGGCCAGGCCCAGCCAGGCTCGGGCCCTTGAGAACTTTTTGGAGATCTATTCTGATTAGGCTGCTTGAATTATTTGATTGGCTAAATTTTCAATTTTGCTGTAAACAAAAAGATCCTAACTTCATGGAATCCTTCCATAGTCTCCTCGAGATGTATGACGAATACCAGAATAAAATAGAATAAATAAAATAAATCTGATAATACATAACTCCGAATAGATTCTAAAATGACATGATAAATAAATGTACAAAATACAAAAATTAAACATATGCACACGATTAATGAACGATGATGACCATTCTTCACTGAATCACATAAACCAAACCCATGGAGAACAAAATTAAGGTATCAATTTGACTATTGGATGTCAAAAAAATCTCCACCTTTAAAAGTATATAAATAATAAGAAGAAAGTATAAATAAAAACATTAAATCTTAAGATTATGATTAAAGAATAAAATATGTAATTGATTATAATACTTTTCCATCAATAACTCTTTGTATTGTATCTTAGCCAATAGCCATCAATAAAATTCCAAATCGGAGAAGATTTCTCTATACCAATTACCATGGGCCACTTCCCCAATACCATGTGCCGGTGGTCCACGCGCCTTTCCCTCACGTGCCTTATCCCATTCCTTGGATTAATTGTTTTTTAATTCTCCGCCTTTACAAGAAGACGTCAGAGCTTATTATCCACTGCCTCCGCTCCGGATTTCGTCTCTGCAATCGGGACACGTGGCCCTATATGATTAGGATCCACGTCAGCGTGGGCAGACCCTGAGTCTGATACACTGACACTGCTATCCAACAGTTGAATAATAGCACATAGTTTTCATCTTTAATCAAAGGACAAGTCTATTATTATAATCTTGAACATATCTCTCTCTCATCATGGGTAGTTTTTGTAATTATTCTTTTTCGTAATGATATTTCTTTATTTCTCTTAATAGTGAATCTGAGTTCTGGAAATTGGAATTGAAGAATCTTCTGATTTTAAATAATGGGAAACAGAAAAGAAAAATAGTTTCTTTCTGCCTTGGATGACTAGGAAAGCCACTTGGAAAAAGTAAAATTATAATATTACCCAACATACAGAATCAATCAACAGGCTGCCCCCATTGTCCTCCGGCTTCTATTCGAAACGGTGACGTTTTGATGCTTCCACCCACAAGTGGCTATAATTTCTCTTGAAGCTTAGGTTTACGTTGCTTTCAGTACACTGGACTTTTGGGCCCCTTCCTGGTTTTGGACCCCCCATATGCTTCTTAATACTCTTTTATTTTCCCATTTTAAAAACCCAAAATTATAAATATTTGCGGACATCCCTTGCCTTGAATCCTTTTAACAACAAAATTAGTAAAGTGATGGGAAGGGTTAGAGATTCATCTGTATAGAATCCTATAATATAATATGTAAAGTGAAAATAGGAATCTTATTTTAAAATATATATATATATATTATTATTAATTCAAATTTGTAATATATTATTATATCTAAAAATAAATATTATTATAAATCGTATAATATGAAATAATATCAGGGTTAATAATAATAAATTAGTATAAAGCTACAGAAATTCGATATATAGTACTAATATTTATAACCAGTTCTTGACATGTGTGATTATAATCATAATTTGATATCTTTAATTGATTAAATCCGTTTAACTGTTGAATCGCCGCTACATCGCCAAAGCGTCGTAGCATTATGAAACGTCGCTGGCGTTGTAATTAAATGTAACAATTTAGGATTCGACCGAGTGGGATAGCTCGATGCACCAGTGGGGCTTGATTAATTGTTAATTTATTTGGCCAGGCAGGTTGAGCTCGGCTTGCTATGTTTTATTAACATAAGGCGTTTAGGTACCGGCCTCGCATAGATTTAGAATTAGAGTTAAAACATTCATTTTTGGTGCAAAAATCGGGTCAAAACTAACGATTTTAGCTCTGCCGGTCAGTCGAAGCGGATTTGCTGTAGTATATGGTGATAATAAATGAAGCGTCGAGATAAAGCGACAAGCAAACCCGATCGTCGATAAGATGATAACAATAAAAAAAATAAAACAAAACTTAAATCTTCATATAAGAATAATTTTTTTAAGCAATAAAAAAAAAAAAGGATACAAATGGGTGATTTCCGATTAAAAATTAGCAAGAAATCATATCTTCTTGTAAAATGGACTAAAGTGAAAGAAGATAAAAGGGAAAATGAGATGAGGTGGCTAGGTTTTAAAATAGAATATTTGAAATTATCTTAATCAGGAAGTTCCTTCCTCGTAATGGGTATGATGTGAGTCATGTGGCACTCCAAAAATTCTGCTCCTGCAAGTAATTATCGTTGAAGAGGGACACAGATGGCATGTTAGGTAAGATTAATGGCATATATATATATATATATATATATATATATATATATATATATATATATATATATATATATATATAAGATTCACTAGAGTTGTAATGATAAATAAATCAACATAGATGTACCATATATTTTGGTTAATAATATTTCACTATTCTGAAAAGAATATTTCACTATTCTAGAGTGTAATATTGAAGTATTAAAGTATTGTAATTATTAAGAAAAATCATAAAACTCTAGGATGTTCATAATATCAAAAAAATATTTTAGAAATCTTCGAATATCTAAAGCCGCCCACATTTTATAGCATAAGCTTTTTTAAACTTATAGCATATAATATTTATAAAATATTTATAATAATTAATAATAACATAATTATCCTATGTAATATTACTAATTAAAATTTAGAACATGTTATAACAATCCATACGCTTTGAAGTCAAATTAAATTGAGTCGTTTATCTAGCACTTAACGATGAAAGTATCGAGCAGGCGAACTAAATATTATTTTATTTTCATCTAGTGTACTTTGTAATATTTCGTTCTTTCGGATATTTTTAAATAAGAAGCTCAATATCGCTTGTATAAACAGGCTTTTGATGCGCCAAGAGCTACTCAGATTGAAACGTAAAGAATAAAAATCAGCATTAGTTTGATCAGTCATCTACATCATGAGATAAAAGATAAATTTTCATTATTATGAAAATAAAATCTGAATTAAAATATCAAGATATTGTAACTGATTAAAAAAATAACAAAACCTAAAATACATAATATCAAAAAATACTAATTAAAAATTTGAGATATTCTTCTATATATATATATATATATATATATATAACATATATATTCAATATCTTATCAAACTATCTTCTCAATAACACAGCACTTTTTGAAGGCTACAGCACTTCCTTTAAGAAAATATTCTTACATCATATGAAAATCCGAATATATTTATTTTAAAGTAAAAAAATCCAAGTCTACATCAGCATTCAAAATTTAAAAATATAAGATATTTAGGGTGGGAAAAAATCATGAGTCCCAATTAAGATATTTTGTAATTAGTTACAAAAAAACAGTTTAACTCAAGTGATAAAAAAGAAATAAAAAATCCATTTATCAAATTAAGATTAACTCTTACATCGTACCTAACTCATGTGTAATGGTGTAAAAAAGAAAGAAGATTAATTTGTTTTCGTATTAGTTTTTTAAAAAGGCACAACACCTTTTTTTTTCCTTATTAGTTAATAAATGGTGATATTGAGTAATGATTATGTCTAAATCAAATATGATATATTTGACATTTAAAAAAATTGATAATTGTTTTTTTAGAGAGAAAAATCTTTTCGTTGATATAATATGATATATCGGTAGAAACGTATAATCCAGTAGTTAAAATCAAAGGGTGAAATAACGTTGAGTTAATAAGCGTAATAAAGCGAGCAAAGCATACGTTTGATTCTTCAATGTGAGTATAACATCTATTGTTTGGGTTGTGTGAAAAAGTATTAGCAGGTGTGGTTGATTTTCTTTTATTTTGATTGTTAATATCTTAACAGTTGTTTAAATTAAATGTGTGATAAGACAAACAGATTGTGTTGAGACATGTAGTTGTAAAAGCAGTAGATGTATTTTTGAGAAGAGTGATGTTAGATGATAGCATGTAAACTTTGATGCAGGCTTTTTGTTGAGAAAAATATGGTAAAGATATGTATAGAGTGATTTTGAAATTAAGAATAAACAAAAAAAATCGCACTTATTTAAAAAGAGGCTAGCAAAGAAAAAATTGAGAAAATGGAGATAAGGTTTAAAAAAAAAAAACAAAACATACTAATTGAGTTAAAAAATTGATAATTGTTTAGTTTTTTAAAAAATAATTATTGATTTAAAAACAATATAGTTCATATAAATACAAAATAAAAAATCTACTAAAAAATGTATTGAGTTAATATAAGTGATTATTTATAATAATCTAAAAATGTATGAATACACAAGAATTTTCAGTTTATAATATCTTAATGGCATGTGGTTGATTTAATAAATGCAATAGAAATAAAATTTGTCATTTGAAAGAACACACCATAACAAGTCAATTATAAAACACGTCGCAATATATTTATAAAAAATATTTTAATTAGATTTCTTATAATAATATTTCTCAAAACTTTATAAAACTAAAATAATTATTTTTATCTTTTAAATGTAAAATGTTAACATTATGGATATAAATTTTAGTACGCAACGTAAACCTTTCCTTTAAAAATTAAAATAATGGTTTAAAAATTTTAAAAATATTTTAATGTTTATATTTTGGTAAATATTAATTTTACATTTATTAATAATAAAAAACGATAGTAATGGTCATTACCGTTCTCAAATACTTTTGTTCTTCATGATTTTATGTATTATTTATTTTGTTTTTATTTTGCATTATTTTCTTCGTCATTAAGAATGAAGGGGTGGTTTTTAAATCAGATTTAATTCTAAGTACTTTGAATTATTTAAATTTAATATTTTAATCAATTGGTGTTTAATTTAATGAGAACCGATTAATAGTTTCAAAATAAAATAAATATCGATTGCTTAAAAAAAAAAAAAAAAGATTGATTAAAAATATAATTTGAAAAAGAAAATTACGTAGGTGGCTGAAATGAAGCGGAAGAGGCCTAAAAGCCAATACGTCTCAAACACTACAAGAATCATCGCCCCACAAGTGGATCCCTCCCACCCACATGACTCTCCTCCCGTCCTCTAATCAATTAAATAATTAAAATTACCATTAGAAAATTATACAATTCTGATACTGCCCCATATTATTTTCTATATATACACACCCCTCCTCGTTCCTATCTCATTTCCCATAGTTATATTTTCCGACACAGAGCAGAGTGAAAATGTTGGGTGTTTCAACAGCTCCATCGTTGCGCCTCCAGATGAGCTGGTGGCCGCCGGATGCCGGACTCCGTCGCCGAAGATCACGGCTGGAGGCGAACGGTTCACCCAGAATGCCCTCGCCGTGTCCGTACGTCAGGTGGAGTTCAGCTTGCCTACATATGCTACAGCGAATCCTTTGCAGCCCAGGTAAAAACACACGCACAAAGCCTAACTCGTTGACCTCCTTTACCGATTTTCTTACCACAGATCAGCTGTGACCACAAGTACGTTTCGGAAATGATTGCCGATTTTCTTCAACGCCGTTGAATGCCATCCATCGCCCGATAAGACGACGGATCTGCTTATCGGACGGTGGGGAGCATTTAATATTTCCCGGTTTCGCCTCCCTCCTCCGTAGCTCACTTCTCCGTTTGGTTTCCGAGAAAAAAACAAAAATTCAAAACAAGCTTGGTTACTCTGTGTATTAAACTTCTATTTTCTCATAAACCAAACAGGATCACTTCAGAAAGCGAGAAGGCTCAATCTTCCTTCCCTCACTCCGTTGCTCCTTCTCCGTTTGGTTTCGGAGAAAAAAAACAATTCAAAACCGGCCTTGTTGTACACAAATTGTATAAGTTTTTATTTTCCCGGAAGCCAAACAGGATTCACTACTGATCAGACTTTGAAGGCTTCAATCTTCGAATCGCACGCCCTGGATGACGTCATGGAATCGAATTTGACAGTCATGATCTCACCGTCATCATGAGCTCCGGCCAAGTTTTGGGCGTGATAGGTCTACCAAACTCCATGCCCGTGGGCTCTCTCCAACCACACGCGTGGCATAGGAAGCCCCAACCTTGAGGCAAACTACTGGTCTTCGGGTCAACTTTTTTGGGTTGAGTTATAAAAATTAGTTATGACCTTAGAATGAGTTTACATTGTTGAATATGGTGATTTTATCTGGATCTAGATTAAATTTTATCTTAAAAATACAAATTTTAAAAATTCATTATCGTTTAACTATATAAATTTGTTCCCCTATAAGATCGAACTTTTTATAGCTGCACAACTTTTTTTATCTTTGCGTTTCAATTATTCACTCTATCATCCACTTAATTTCTCTCATGCTTCATTCACCAATTTTCCCCAATTCCTTCTTTGGCACATGTTTAGCACCCAAACAGTTAATATTTAAAGAAAAGAAAAGAAAGACATCTTTATATGCTAAAAACACTAAGCTATGGATTTTTTTTTTTCCAAAGCTAAATTGGTTTCATCATTCGAGTTATTTGTTTTTTTTTTTTTAAACTTTTTTTATAATTTATTATCTAAAATTTTAAAATATTTTGTTCGAAAAAAATTTTAATCTTTAGGTTTTTTTTACTTTCTTAATATTTTTAATAAGAAAAAAAATTATATATTATAATATAAGAAAATTATTTTTACATTTATTTAAAACTTTTATGATCCCGTTTCATTTTATGTTAATTAAATAAAATTAGAATTTTGTATTTGAAAATTTGGATAAAAATTAAAGATTGATTTAAAAGAACAAAAAACTAATTATTTAATTTTATTAAACACTATTCAAAATAAAAGTTATATTTAATATTACACCTAAGTATTTGCATCATCATGACAAAAGTGCAAATTTCAAAATACTTTTAAGAGAGATTTATTTAAAAAAAATATCCTTATTTTAGATTAGTTTAATTTTCTAGATGGTCATTTCTTGGGGACTCGTAACTTCTTGTTTTGTAAGAATTATAAGCCGGGTAGTGATAGGGGGACAACCTACTTTCTGGATTTATACTGAAGTTTCCGATTTTATTTTTGGCTGGGATATTTATAATTTTAGTTTGTCAATGTTCGAGCTACTAGACAATTAATAATATGATAAGATAGAATCTTGATGAGAAAGCTGAAAGGCATGGTGTAGGTGACGACAGATTTGGAATTAGAAAGAGTATAGGAATAGAAAAAGAAAAAAAAAAAGAATATGATTAATAATCATGAAGCAGAGATGGTGTGGGCTCCAGTGGGTTTAAGAAAAGCATACAAAGAAGAAAAGAAACGGAGGAGGTCATGTAGTGACCCTTGCAGCTCAGACTTTGGATTGTTGGCTTTATGACGATGACTTAATCTTGGGCGTGGTTGGTTGCATTGTTGAGTAGGTGGCGCTTTATCACAGACAGGATGGGCACCGGCTAAGGATAACGTCCATGTCTCATCCTGTGGGACGGCTAGGATTATTTAGCTCATCATGTTTGTTGTAATGATTTTTTGACTTTTTATTTTTGGTAATGAAAAAAGGAATATATATATATATATAGATGTGTTAGAGGAAGTGGTGGAGTCATTGCGGTGAAGGATGAGATATTCTGCCTGTTTGAAGAAATTGTTGGACAATCTGGGGAGTTTGGGAGACCTTAATATGGGCTAGGAAGTCAGCAAACGAGGTGGTGTTGGTGACAGAGGCATACAAGGCCCTGCATGACGGGCATATACCCTCAGCCATGTCGTGGGACACCTGAGTGGCAACTTCGCTTTCATCGTCTTCGACAAGTCCACTTCCAACTTGTTTGTTGCTTCAGTAAGTTCCCACCCACTCCCCCCACCCCAATAAAGTATAATATATATATAGATTGAGTTTGTTTTCAGTTTTCAGTTACGTTTTCTCTGGTGTGGTTGGAATTGGTGATGATCCAGGATCAGATTTGGGAAGGTGCCTTTGTCATGGGGAATCCACAGCTGATGGGTTTGTGGCCTTTGCCATTGAGCTGAATTGCTCAAGGTGCTTGTGGCAAGTCACTCGCCTCTTTCCCCAAGGTAAATGGGTCTTTGTCTCTGTCTCGTCACGCTCATTATTGATGTTCCTTATTCACGAATTTACTATTAGTGGGGATTGGTTTTTCTTGCAGGATGTTTCTTCTCCACAGCAGTGGGAGAACTGATAAGCTTCGAAAATCCCAAGAACAAAATCACCGCTGTTCCCGCTCCCGAAGAAGAGATTTGGGGTGCAACCTTCAAGTCTCTTTTACTCACCATTTCTCTAATTTCCGAATTGGCTCACCATTGCAAATTGGAGTTAAGAGATCATCTAAAGGAGAAAAGATAAATTAGTAACATGAATTTGATCACAAGACTCTTTAAAATATGAATTTCAGAATCTAACATTTCATCAACTTTTTTAGGGCATTTGATAAAAATATCTTTATTATTTTCTTGTAAAAATAACCAATTCTTTCATAAAATACGTGTAAATACCTAAGGTAAATGGTATTTTTGTCTACATAAATTACTTTTTAGAAAAAAATATGATAAAGTTTAGAATTTACAAATTTTAGATTATTTGATGTTTTTAATCAAATACTTCTAAGGTTAATAGGACTCAATCAATGTGGGATGTAGCTTATGGTTATATTATAATATTGGAAAGACGTCGTTGTGACGTTTGCTCTTTTAAAACAAGAAACTAAGTTCTCAATTACCAATTTGATGGAAACCCCACATAACATGAAGTTATCAGGCTGGGAATTTTCTGCTTTGCAAAAATATGGCCCATATCAAGATTTGACACGTTGCTCAATTAGGATTCATGCATGATCTGTGGCCCCTAAAAAAAAGCCGGTTATTTGGGTCTTTTTCCCAACTGGCATGATAAATCATCTTCTGATAACATATATACATGTGTGGCAATAAACCAACCATCTAAAGTCATAATCACACCGACTTGGAAGAACTCATATGACCCACCTATTCTCTCCATACTGATGTGTGGATTTGTTGGCATTTTCAGGTGGAAAGGCCAGCAGTGCCCATTCACAAAATAAAAGAAAGTGCGCTCTCCATCCCACTCACTCACACTTCCTAAACTTTTGTTTATTTCAGGGGAAGAAGAGAAAAAAAAAAAAGGAGTCATTATGTGGCTGTGGTGAAAAGGGGCAGCCATGTAAATGGCAGGAAATTAGAAGATACGTGTTTGTTGTGCTAAGTAAGGGAGTGGGGGTTGATTAGGGCAAAATTTAGTATGGGTCTGTATGGTAGATTGGTCCAGCTGGGTCTGTATTCTTTGGCAGGATATAGTTGCTCTCTTTGGGTTATATGGCTTTCAGTGGTTTCAATCAATGTACAGAGCTATGTTCCCTAGTGTAAATAAAGATACTTGTGTTATAGTTTTAACTTTTAAATAAATTAAACTCCATTATGACCAAAAAAAAAAATACCGGTTCATCTCCAGCATTTAAACTTCGATATGAGCTTTCATTCTTATAAATGACCATATATCCCTTGTGTAATAATGGTGATAAAATTAGAGAAAATAAAATAAAAGAGGATATGTACATATTAGATTGCTTGGATAATGTCTATATCCATGGAACAAACTAATTCAAATTACCATATTATCAAATATGGTAACATAGAAAATGTTATAATAATTGATAAAATTATAAATACCCTTATATCTTATATCATAGAATATGGGTGAAGTTTATGTATTTTAATTTATTATTTTTTTCCTAACAAAAGAAGATAAGTCTTTAGTTTCAGTATTGTATTCTTTTACTCTTAATATGAGTTGTATATAATAAAGGATATTTGAAAGTTGTTTTAGGGTCTAAATATCAATGAATGTCTTCATGTTTATAAAAAAACAAATAGAACTACCATTGTTTAGCAAAAAAGAAAAGTATTTTAGGTTCATATCGTTTTAATTATATACGCAATTCCGAAAGGGTCTTTACCTGGGTATTTGTCAAGTAATAGTCAAATTCAACATGCCTAGAATTATAATTTGATTTCACTTTTGAAAGGAGCTATATTATATATCCATCATTTCTCAAATGATGTGAAGTTCTAAGTCAACAGTCAACTCCTTCAATTTGTCGCTCCAAATGCTGGGATGATTGATATAACAAACCATTTACAAACAGATGGGAACTCAATTATTAGCCTTAAGATGGGAACTCAATTATTAGCCTTCAATCCTTTGGAAGTTAGTGGCCTCCCTCCTCTTGGATCTAAGCCTGAAATCAATTATAGAACCCTAATGTTCCTGTAATAGATCAAAAATATGAATAGCAATACTAAAATAAAATAAAATAAAGTGGAATGATTTAATTAAAAGACCTTTTAAAAATTTGATCATTTACCAAATTTTGTCTAATTTTGATAGAAAAAACCATTCTTTTTTTATTGTAAAAATAACTCTTTGAATGGTTAAATGACGGATGCTATGGCCTCTTGTAAATGTTTTAAGTATGTCTTTACCTGTTCAAAGAGAAGACTATGTCAATTATCACTGTCTATCATGACCTTGATCCATTCATTTAGGCTTTTATGCTTGACATTTGTTTTAAGAAGTGCAACACATAACTACTTAATTTTGAAAGTATTTAAAATTGTGCATCACCTTAATCTCCTTTTTATTAATCATGGTATTAAGGAATGCTTTTCAAGGTAGTCTATACTTGGTATGATAGGAAGTAGTTGGTCTTTAAGCGTAAAATCATTATCCTTATCCTTCTTACTTTTCTTGCCACTAAATGTATTGCTTGATCTTTTCTTAGCAACATTATGGCTCTTTGACCCTTTTCCTCCCCCATCTTTTAATATGGGTTATCCTTAAAAGGTTTTTATCTCGAAGGTCTCTTCTTTATATCCTTTATATGGTCATAACATAGTCATGGATATTATGATATCTCGATAAGGACGTCCACAAGAAAAGGAGATCGGTTTCATTAATACTTGAAGGATACACACTTCAAGCTCTTTTTACATTTCTCTTCCCAAAATTCAATATACTCTTTATATCTCTCTATCTCTATTTTTTCTCAACAAAACTATATAAAACCACCATACGTAGTTGGTTCTGAACTGCATGGGACTAGCATGATATTCCTTACACAAACCACTTATTATATAATTAAACATGTATATTAAAGAACATCTAGAGTAAAATTTAGGAGTCAATAATATTTCATCAAATATAACAAAAAATATATCACCTTCTTTACAATAATCGTTATCAGTATATTAGTAGAATTCAAAGTCTTTTATGATTTCAGAATTTTTTTACTTCTAGGCATTTTATTAATTATTCATAATACCTTATTACATCACTTGTTGTGCGATAACCACTTCATATACCTTTAGAAGTGATTGGAAATGATTTGTTTCTCTATTATAATACACTCCCACTTGGTTTTACTCTACTACAACATGATTCAAACTTCATCATAAAAGCTTGTCCAATATGAGATGAATCGATTAGTTTGCTTAATATTTTCCCGATTTTAAAGAAGTGGGAAATTCATCTGTACTTAAAAGCAAAAAAAAAAGAAAAAAAAAGTGGGCAGATTCGTCTACAATCAGCATTGTATTTTCAATTAAAATATTTATAAACGTGATCACCCTTTATCTCATATAATTCCTAATAGTGATGGTAATAAAACAATGGCTTAATATTTTCATTAGTCTTATTATTATACTCACAAAGGCCGACTAGAAATATGCTCCACAAGAGCACAAAAGAATAATTATTTCATTGGGAGCAAAAAGACCATAGTCTGCAGTGTTGTGAAAATTTTTTCTTAATACAATTTTATTTTCTACTACATTTACCCTCAAGCGTTAACTAGCTCCTCAGAGGCTATCTTTGTTAGAATCTAGCGCTTTTATCGCGTTGATATGACCTTCATTTTACTTTCGTCTAAGTTTTCGCTGATTTTATTTTATGCTTTTCTTCCAAAGGCCTTATTCGAGCCCGATATGCGACATTGTGAGACTTTGGATGCACTCCAATAATCATCTCTTTGAATAAAGTTTTATTGATCCTCCCTCAGGCTAAGTTTCTTTCATTCCATTTAAGTATGCCTTATGTGAAACACCATCTATCAAGGAGGCCACCATCATTTGCCTTCTACCCATGGTTAAAATTATTCGACTTTAATACCATTTGATGGAAACCCCATGGATCTTCCTATCTACATTAGTATGATATTGTCCATTTTACCTAAGCCTCATGATTTTGTTATTGGGCTTTACTCAAAGGTCTCATATTAATTGAATGTATCTATATTCACTCCATAAGCCTTTCAGTCTGTCGATGTAAGACATTGTGAAGCTGTGCCACGCAATGATACTTAATAAGTGAGGATGCATGGAAAGGTTTGTTTCTTTCCACAAATACTTTAAGTAATATTTCTCTAACACAAAACAAAGCGCACAGCAGAGTACATCCACTCTTCCTTTTAATAATCGATCGTGAGGGGTTACATAGTGAAACGCTTATGATTGGAGCATTTATGAGGAGCCCCTCAACTCCCTAACCTTACATCCCTTTTGACATTAATTGTCATACATTATGTCATAACGCCTATCAGATGGTATAACTCATACTTTGCTTGTTTCATCTCATGCTCAGGATGTCTAACGCATATGTCAGACCTCATCCGTCTTGATGCCGGTGATTAGGTTGGGATTTTACCGTCCCTTCCTTCTTGCTAAGCTCTGGTCATTCCTAATATGTCGGACTTCAGTCATTCGTATGGATTTAAAGGGTTAATCACATGTAAGACATGTGCATTGTAACTATCCCATTCAATGCACTTGTTAAGTTAATTATATAATAAATGAAAATTGCTCTTCATCCATTTTAAATCAAATTACTTTTCAAAAGTTTATTTGTTAGAAATTTTGATATATACTTTTTTTTTTTTTTTCCAATTTCCTTGATCTATAATCAATGGCAGAAGCGAGGACTTAGTTCGAGCCACGATGAAACAAACTTGGCTAATAACCTAGTGATATAGGATCTTACAAATTCAGGAGGCGCCCATAATTAAGGATAAGGGTTTGAATCCACTTGACTATAAGAGATTAAAAAAAATAAAAATAAATTAGGGGGCATATGCTCCAGTTGGCATTAGAGAGATCCGCCACAATCTATAATCAAAGGGGGATAAGAGATTTCCCAATTGTAGGAACCAAACTTAAAAGAAAATATACTTACTAGCCTTAAGTTTTTACATATTTTTATTTTACATTCTTTTACATATAATGTTGTAGGACGCTATTCTTATAAGGATTTGATCCTTAGTTATATGCCAATCTTTATCCATTTATAGTTTAGACGAGCCTCAAAGACTTATTAGTCTTACTTCTAATTATTTTATTCTTCCATTTGTTCTTCTTTCCAGCTTTCTTGCTTTGCAAAGTTTTGACAAATCTATATTACACAAAATTCTTTGATAATACACACTTGCCGCATACTAAAATGATTTTCCATTAAGGTTCCATATCCTTAACTTCAAATCTTTCAAAAGATTTTCTTACTTTGAGTACCACATAATAAGACAAATCACAACGTTCAATTAACCAAAACAAAAGCAATATGCAATTCAAGCTCCTCATAATCTTTTCTACCCAAAGCCAATATAACTCTCTCTCTTCACGATTTTCTTACTTTACCATCATCTCTATAAATCTATATAAAATCACATTTATAAAGTGTGTCAAAAACCAATAATTTTTTTTTTAATTTTAGCAGTAAATTGGTAGTTTATCAAAATAGATTCAAAATTTGAGTCAAAATCTAAATATTTTAAAGAAGTGAGGATTCATTTGGATGGATTGACGATACAATTTGTAATTTTCTTTGGTAATCATTTTAATTTATTCATAAAAGTCCCCTATTTATTATTTATCATTATCACGCTATACTTTAAATTTACTCTGAATTAAGAATACATTATTGCTATCATCATGCCTTTAACTTCATTCAAATACTTCTTCATTGTTATGAGCCACCCATCTCTTTGTTCTCTCATTCGGGTCATTATTTGTTAGAGGAGTAATTCCTTTTTTTTTCCATTTTTTGACAAAATCACCTCTTGTTGTTTTATTTTCTTGAATGCAGGTTTGCTTGCTGTCGATCTGAGGTTTGACTTTATTTTCTCTGTTTTTGTGTTGTTTGTCATTTGAGCACATTTGCAGCGTGTAATTGTGTTCTGCGATGGTTAAGCTTTTTATGGTTTTGCATGGGCGGTTGAATGTGAAATTCGATCAAATAGAGTTGTTAGATTAAATCATGTTCGTTAGTATCTTTGCGAGTCCCAGGAATCTTAAGTATTTTAGGCTATTGCACCAAAATTGAAAATTTAGTACGATCGATAATGTGTTGAAATCCCAACCTACTTGAATAAAAGTCACAAAAATGGCTGAATCTATTTGCCTGAAGCCATCATGGATGTTTATGAATTTTTAAAAATTTTGAAAATCAAATGAAGCATTATTAGGGGTGGTAGAGAAGTAGGCGATTAGTTATGTGTTGATGTGGAGATAATGCGAGATCGAGACTACATGAAATGGAGACGTGGAGGAACTTGAGGATCAAACCTCCATACGTGGATAGTAGAGTTGTTGGGAACAAACTTCGCAATGGAAGGCATCAAACAGTTACTTGAAAAATGGAGAGAGTGGAGAAATGGAGACCGGCCGGCAAGTCTTTTCGTCACATAAAAGGGCGTAAGGATGAAGTAAGGGACATCAGGATAGAGTTGGCAATTAGGCGAGCTAAGCCGAGTTAAGGCGGGCCCACCTGAGCTAGGGAAAAATTGGGCTAGATTGGTCGGACTTAATTTACATCGGGTTGCTATTTTGCTAGCCCAGCCTAGCCTAGCCCTATACCTAGCCAATGGGCTAGCGGGCTAACCCAACCCAATGTGTACGAAAAAAAAAGTTAAATTCTTTTATTTGCATAAATTCATAAAGCATTATAATTTTCTAAATGAGTTTTGTTTTATGAACCGATTTTGAAATTTTAAGAAGGACTATTAAATGATTTTGTGAGTCCCCAGGGCTATTAGAGATGTTTACATCATGAGAATCACCCTTGAGAGTCATTTGGCTGCTAAAAGGTGACACGTGGTTTCATCCATGACTAGGCCCTAACACTCAGCGTCAGGCTATTGCATTTCCGGCTCGCATTCACACAAGTTATGGCCAAGACTCCTCTATAGCGAGTAGCTTGAAAGCATTCATTGATTGATGTGTGCCACAACGACGACAGGCGGTTGGTATTCAACGACAATGAGGAAAGGAAAAAAATGTAGAAAGAATAAACAAGGAAAAAATGGAGAGAGGAAGAAACTGTGTGAGTTTTTTTTCCTATCCTCATACTATGAATGAAAATGGAGGAAATTAAGATGGAAGAAGAAGAATAGAGATGAGAAGAGGAAGGAAGAAGGGAAGGAAGGGCAGAGGAAGATCTCGGAGTAAAATCAAAGTGAAGAAAGGGAGATTGGTAGGTGTGCCTAGGTGGAGTCTTGGGTAAGAGTAGAAATGGGTAGGAATGGGGATGTGGAGAAAGAAGTAGAAGTAAGTCTAGGGTTTGATGGAGTGATTTGAGAGAGAAAGTGATATGTAGTGACTAGTGAGTTTGAAGAGCAGTAGGGGCTAAGAGCGAAAAAAAAATCGGTTGATAAATCGAGCGGTAACCCTGTCTGATTGACTATGAGTCAATCGAACTAGGCAAGGTAGTGCGATTTTTTTCGGGCTAATAAAATTAGAGCTGATTCAATAATTCGAGTTAATTAAATTTTAGCCCGGTAGGTTAGACCAAATTTCTAGCTCTACAACCAATCCTCCAGGACAACCAGTGCGACAAATCAAGCTTTTGACAAACTTGTAAAACTTTTTACAGGAAAAATTCAATTTTTACGAAAAGAGGTAAAACGGTAATTTGGTTGGAAACCAAAATTTTTAGATATGGATGAAATAGACTTCCATTGAATTTTTCTTGTGAAATCTAGTTACCCAGTCGAATTTCGTCGGATTCAGAGACAGTCGAAATTTAAGTGTTTTTCGACGTCGGGTGTCGGATGACCTGTAGCTGTGTCGTGGATCTTACGTGACACATAGGGAAGGGAGGATACATGGCATATGTGGTGCACTTGTGAGAATGGAGCATATTGGTCGAGTGTCAGAGTGGAATAAACAGAAAATAAGGAAAAGAAAAAAAGAAAAAAAGAAGAAAGAAATTAAGAAAGTCAAAAGGGAAAAATGATCATTTTGGCGCCAAAAGCCAGGCGGAGTGAGGAGCATGAGGGAGGAGAAGAGAGAGAGAAAGAGAATAAGGGGTTTTCGCTTCTCTCTCTAAGATCTCTGAATCGAAGCTAGGTCGGTTTTAATTCGGACGAGAAAAAGTTGATCAACGCATCGCAAGCTATGCATGGGTATCAAAATCTTGGCGTTTCGTCAAACTCCATGAGGTAAAAATTTTTCCTACTTGGAATATTTTTAGCCTAAAAGCCATATAATGGCATAGGTTGTCTTTAAGTAGTGATGGGCGTGTGATTTGCCAGATTTTGGGATGGTTAAGACCAGTCGATTTGGGTTGAGGTTTGGTTTGATCCCGGGCGGTGTCTTCGGGTTTTGTGGTGTGTTTTGGTATCCATTAATTTGGTGATGAAGCGAGTGAAGGACGAGGTGCCACTATTACATATAGTGAGATTTAAGCCATTTTAATATGTATTGTTGGAAATATAAATAATATGTTGTTGTGTGTAAAAATTATGTTAATATGTGTTTGCGTGATGTATTAACATGGAAATTGTGATGAATGGAAATTATATATAGGAAATATATCATTCGGAATTTATAAATGTTGCATGTAGCATGACATAGCATGAAATGACATGAATGCATTTCATATGCGGTCACTTATCAGCGTCAGTCGGGTGGGTGCATGATGCTGTGTGTGTAGTTCTTGGTAGATGTGTAGTGAAACTTGGAAGTGGATACGTCCAAAATTGAGACTTCGCGGTTGTATAAGCAGTAACAAATATAAATCATGTGTGTTTGGGCATAGCGGATGGGTAGATCCCAGGTGAAGACCCAAATTTATATCTTTGATTAGACATGATCCGGCTCGTAAAAATGTCGGAAGGTGCGCGACGATCCTGCGGTGTGACCCCGAAAAAAACGTGGCCCATGAACAACACATTTGATTTGAAAAAAAAATTCAAGTGAATATTGAAGGGTTGTTTAATAGTTTATGTCATTGGGTGAAATACCAATGATTTGTTTACAAACTTGGCATTGCAGGTGTGAGAGTCAGTCCAGACTCGAGTTGTGGGCATGAGGAGTCTCATCTCATGCATGACACGTAATATTCCATATAGGATTGCATTATTTATATGGAATGTGATTGGACGTTTTCATAGGTTGCCATTGCATGTGGTGGTATCCTTAGTAGGAGAATTTTTCTACTAGGCATTGCTCATCTGTTGTGGGACACTCCTTTGGTCACGTGGGATGTATAGGAGCAACCATTGTGGCGCGATTAGGAAGAAGGTGGAGTGTATTATGATATTATTTGAGTAACATTTTTGTAAAAATATTTTGTATAAAGAATTGTCTTGATTCTTTGGGACTATTGTCACAAATAGTCAGGTATATAAAGAGGGTCATGATTAGACTCTTACGAATTGTACTTAAGCGTTTTATTTTAATATTTTAGATTTAAATAAGAATGAATGGAGTCCGGTAAGGGGTGTATATTGGGGATATGGACAAATAGACCATGTGGGGTCAAATCTCTTAACTTGTTGAAGTACTGGATGGGTTATGATTATATTATTATACATGTTATATTATTATACATGTTATATGTTGAGTGAAACTCCCCCGAACAAAGGGCTGCACTTGATTTTGTGAAAATATGGATCCCGATAAATGGGACACAACAGTGTGGTATCGGGTCACCTAAAATCCACAAGAATTTTGAGGGTTGATGGGTTGTCAACGGGACCCCCGGATTTGGGGCGTCACAAAACTCAAGCTTTTCAACAAGCTTTTAGCAATCTCAGCATTTTTAGCACTCTATTTCACATTTAGCTAACTTGTTGGATTTCTGATGTTATTTCATTCACTCGTAGTGAAATCCGATGTCTCTAGTAATTTCGACATTCGATTGCAGAGTTTTATTCCAACTTTATCAAGTTTTTCAAACCTGATAGTGTTTCACGATTAAATCAATGTTTGCATACTTGATTTCGGCGTTTTGGTTGTAGTATTGTTCAAATCTATCAACATTGACCTTTGTGTTGTTTCATTTTCTTCCTAAGGAAATCAACGATTTTCTTTTTTGTAGTTAATTCATTACCCAGTTGCATTCATCGTTTTCCGCTTTGATTAAGGAGTCGAGAGTAGAGCATCGCCAGCTCAATTAGAAATTTGATCTTTCTGAGTCATTTCAGTTTGAAAACACTTTGAATTTCCTAACATGCTCGCCGCTATAATTTTGTATGTTTCGGTGTGAGATTAAAAAAATTACCACAACATATTTTGGCACCTCGGTGGGACCATCTGTAAAACATAACTCGATGGGACACATCTTTGTGAAACATCATCCGGTGGATCGGATGCCACCAAAATCGAAGTAAACATCTTGGAGTCTCGGGACTCGTGCTCCGGATATTAGAAGCAACACATGAAGGATTCGTTCTATCCATGGTGGAACAATTTGAAAAATCTGACAAATTTTCTCGAGAAGCTTTTGCATCGAACCTTATTCGAGACGGCTTGAGGAGCGCCGTCAAATAAATGATGATGATACTCATATTCCTAATGTTGTTGAGTTTGAACTGTGATCGAGAATATCTGAGTAAAGGCGCGATGGTTGGACAAACGTTTGATGAAAGAATGGGCGCTCAATGGCTAGCTCTAAACAACTCAAAGTTTTGTAAGTGAAAACTAAAGCCGTATCGGAGTATACCTGGTGATAAACGAAGTGATGAAACGTTTTGATGAAAGAATGGCTGCTCAAGCAAAGGCTAACTCTAAACAACTCAAAGTTTTGTAAGTGAAAAATAAAGCCATGTCGGAGTATGCACAAGATTTGATGAGCCCGAGTTGATGAACACTCTAATTGTCCAAGGTGAATTAAGGCTAATGTTGTGACGCCCCTACCCACATGTATGGCAAGTGAGGGGCGCTGATTGAGACACAATAAACCTGCCATTGGAAATAAATGAGAACAACTCAAGCAAAAGTAAAAAAATGACATAATCATACTTGAAAGAAGTCGAGGAATTATAAAAATTCAAGACTACAAATATAATCAAGTAAAACTACCACCATAGTGGTGTTTAAAGTCTTGCATATGCTTGAGTCTCGAAAAATTGCTTGTATCAATACAAGTTTCACTATAACAAAAATTACACAACCACTTCTACTTTTTGTAAAAGAATAGGGTCTACAAAGAATCTAAGGCCGTGGTGGCCTTGACGACCTTGAAGTTGTCATAAGCAACTTCTTCGGCCTTACATGGATTAAACACCCATGCTAAACATAGCTTAGTGAGGAATATATATAAAATAAAACCACTTATAACTATTCTCAAATACAGGTAAACCCAAGCATGCAATATTATTTGGTAATTACATTTAACCATTTTCATGCCCCATCGGGTTCATATATATATATATACATGTACATATCCTTTGCGAGGTCATCATATTCATCTCTCTTGTAGGAGAACATATCCCCATCTGATTCGAACATAAGGTCTTTCGAGGTACACTACAATACTGTCTGAGTATGTTGATGCATCATAAATTTTATTTTCATATCACGGTCCTTATTCATGTACTTTTCATATAAATGTTTGCCTGCATAGACTAGTAAAAATGAATAACAGGTATACGGTACAATAGGTATTCGTAGGTATGATGCGGGGAGTCTTAGAAACCTTGGTTTATGGAGTGTCATAACTTTTCGTAAATTGCGAAGCACTAAACGAGGGTGATGTGGCACTAATCCAAGGTGTGGCTAACACTAGTCCACTGTTATTCACGATCCGGTCTTAAGCAGACATACGATTATATGTGATTCAGAACATTTTACAAAGGTCTAACCTCATTTATATTATTTTCCAAGTCAATTCTTATGATCGTAATTTCTTCATGCATATCAACATGTTCAAGTCATATTACTATCATGCATTAACAATGTATTTTGCCAAAGAGGCCAAATTATTTCTTCATGCATATCAACATGTTCAGTCATAACTATCATTAAATTAACAATGCATTTTAGCCAAGAGTCAAATTATGGGAAATATTCAATGGGGTCCAAATGCGAATACACTTCCTTCATGGAAGTTATTCTACAAGAAAGTTAGTTTATCCAAAAATTAGAATCCTCAATTTAGATGATGGCTTCGACTTATGACTAAACACTCATAAATACCCCATTTAGGCAAAACATAACACTAACTTTAACCCTAATTTCAGAGGTCTTCCAATCACCTTTTGGTATGGGTTCTTTAAATAATTCAAGATACGAGTCTCATGTCTCATCCCAACTTGGAATCACTCAATTTGGAAGTCCGATAGTGATTATGGCAGAATAAAATCGAGGTCAAAGAACGAAGCGGACAACACCTTCGAACCATACCAGACCTAACTCATTTTTCACACCAAACTCCTCCATTGAGGATCCAAAACAAAAGCCTGTTATAACAACCACAAAATAGAAAGGAGATACAAACCCTTAGCAAACTTAGACCCTAAAATCCAAATATACCCATAGATGGAGAGTTAGGATTTTCCAGACCTTGATTCTTCTTTTCCTTCTTCTTCCTTTCTTCTTCACTTTACTTGAACAAGTGGAACCTTGAAATGGAGAAGCACAAAAAAAAAAAAAAAATTGGCCTTCTTCTCCTCCAAGCGGATGCCCAGCTCTCACTTTGCCCAAAATGGAAATTCTCCCTTAAATTCAGACAAATTTGGTCTTATCTCATTTGTTATAAGGCCATGTTTGGCAAAAATTCATTTTTGACTTAGGTTTCTCCTTTGCTTTATTTAGTCCTCAAAGTTCATTCTATTTACAGAGTACTTATCATTATTCCATAATAGCATATAATCTTCTTACATAATATCCTTTGAGTCCTTATTTTATAATTGACCATTATACATGACTCTTGGATAAATTAGGGTTTATCATTTTCACTCTTAGCACTTAAGTGGGAAAAAAATACAAGTTTTAATTTTATTATGCCTCTAAATTGTAATAAACTAATAGGGTATAATTTGGGGTGTTACAATTCTCCCCCCCTTAAAAGAATTTCGTCCTCAAAATTCATACCTTAATAAAAAAGTTGCGGGTACTATGCCCTCATAGTCGCTTCTAGCTCCCAAGTAGCTTCCTCTTGGCCATGTTGTTGCCAAACACTTTCTGTAATTGTTGTTTGTTCTTAGCTACTTCACTTCCTGACGAATAGCCTTTGGCTCTTCATCATACGAGAAATCCTATTGCACTTGTACTTCTTGTACTAGCAAGATATGCGATTCATCTGAACGGAATTTTCGAAGCATAGACACATGGAACATATCATGTAAGTTGGCTAACTCTTGAGAAATTGTAACTAATAAATATGGTCGATTCTTTCTAAAATCTCATATGGGCTAATGAATCTTGGACTCAGCTTCCTTCTCTTTCCAAATCTGAGTATCTTCCTCCATAATGATACTTTCAAGAATACTTTGTCACCGACTTCATATACAATATCTTTTCTTTTCAAATCAGCATAAGACTTCGCCGATCATACGGCTTTAACCTTTCTTTGAATAACTCGGACTTTATCCTGCATCTTTCACTATATGCGGACTAATCACTTTATCTCATTCGACCCGATCCCGACATACGGGGTTTACATCTCAGCCATATAAGGCTTCATACGGCGCCGCGCAATACTTGCGTAACTATTGTTATAGGTAAAGTTCTATCAATGGAATATACCTATCGACTTGAAATTCCATTACATCCTTCGAGCATATCTTGAACGCCAAATCAACCTCAGGACTATCCAATAAATGCGGGTGGAATGCTATCACGAAATTAGTAGGGTTCCACAAGGCTCGTCCTTCTAGGACCTCGATGTAAATTGTAGATCTTTACTCAGAACACAATAGACAACGGCACACCATCTGATTGCACAATCTCATCCACATATATTTCGGTAGTCGATCCATAGAATAGACAATCCTGACTGGTACAAAATGGGCCGAATTAGTGAGCCTATCAACTATAACTCATACTGAATCATGCTTCTTTTGCATGAGAGGAAGATCAGACACAAAATCCATAGCAATATTGTCCCACTTCCACTGTGGAATCGAAATGGGGTTTAATAACCCAGACGGTACTTGATGTTCAACTTTCACTTGTTGACATGTCAAACATTTGGACACATACTCTATCACATCTCTTTTCATTCCTCGCCACCAATAATACTGTTTCAAATCCTGGTACATTTTGGTACCTTCAAGATACATGGTGAATAATGTATTATGGGCTTCATATAGCAACTTATTTTTCACTTCCTTATCATTTGGAACACATAATCTGTTATTATAATACACTTCCCCATTTTCCTTTACTGAATAGTCAGTCTTAAATCCCTCTTTGACCAACTGTACCTTTTTCTGCAATTCAACATCATCCATTTGGGTATCAACTATCATTTGCTTCAAAACTGGTTGAGCCTTTAACTGAGCTAATAACACTCCATCTAGCGTTATTCTCCATCTATTGAAGCTAACGATTACTAAAACCTTGTCTTTTACCTTAAGGCATCTAACCACTGCATTAGCTTTTCCTGGGTGGTAATCTATGATGCAATCATGATCTTTAAACAATTATAGCCACTGAGGTTGCCTCGAATTAAGCTCCTTATGTGTTAACAAATACTTGAGACTTTTATAATCTGTATAAATTATGCATTTTCACCATGTAGTGTCACCATATCTTAAGCTTAAACCCTCTGACCAATTCCATGTGTAGGATAATTCTATTCATATGGCTTCAACTGTCTGGATGCATATGCCGCTACTTTACCATCTTGCATTAACACACCACCCAGACCAATTCTTGAAGCATCACTATACAGGGTATACTCTTTACCCAGGGTAGACTACGTTAATACTGGTGATTCAACCAGCATTTCCTTTAACTGCTCAAAACTATCTTGACATTTATTTTTCCACTCAAACTTTTCTTCTTTTCTGAGTAATTTGGTGAGTGGAGAAGCTATGACAGAGAATCCCTTCACAAATCTTCTATAATATCCTGCTAGGCCTAAGAAACTTCTCACTTATGTCACATTTCGGGGAGGTTTCCAATTCACCACGACTTGATCTTGCGCGGGATCGCTCTTATACCCTCTACTGACCACAATATGGCCTAGGAATGAAACTTCCTTTGGCCAAAATCGCACTTGCTAGCTTGGCATACAAGCGTTTTCTCTCAAAGTTCAGACTATTCGCAGATCTTTACTCATCTTCAGAATATACCAATATATCATCGATAAATACCACCCTGGCCCAGGTCCCGAATAGAGATTGAAACACCTATTCATCAAATCCATGGTCAATAAGCGGTGCATTAGTCCTTGAATGGCATTACTAAAAACTCATAATGACCATATTGGGTCCTAAATGTTGTCTTCGGCACGTCGGCATATTTTGCTCACAACTTAAAATTACATTCGCAAGAGTCTATCTTAGAGAAGGCCTTCCTTTCATTGATCAAATAGATCTTGATTCTTGTGACGAGTTTTTTTTTCACTATCACCTTGCTGATCTACCAATAATCAATGCACATCCATAGAGTGCCATCTTTATTTTTCGCTAACAAAATAGGCGCACCCCAGGGAGAAACACTGGGTCGGATCAATCCTTAATCCATAAGCTCTTGTAGTTGAATCTTTAGCTTTTATTCGGTTGGGGGCCAAATCATTGGGTGCTCTTAGAAATAGGACTGTTCCGATAAAATCTCAATGATGAATCCACTTCTCTTTTAAATTGGAATACGTCAGCTCTTTAGGAAATACATCAGAAATTCTTTCACTATTAGAATATTTTCAATTCTATTTGACCTCTTTGAGTCAAGCACAAAGCAAAAAGACCTCATCCTTTTCTTAGAAATCGTTAGGCTTGCATAATTGAAGCCCACATTGGACAATGGACCATTTCGAATACTATACCTTTGTCATGATCACGGTTAGAACATTTAAGCCTTCTTGATCTCTTATGCAATCCTTTATGACTAGATGCTTAGACTGACTGATCCGTCCCAATATCCGTGGAAACTCACGGAAAGGCCGCGATCAAGTCGGCGGAAACTCTCTATCATTAATCTACTATCAGGCAATTCCTATATACTCTGTTAACATTAACACTATGCCCAGAGGGTTTAGTCCACATACATATCATACGATGAAATTGCTCTGCAGTGGCATTCTATCAAACCCATGCTCGGTACGGATATACAAATAAGTAGAGACGAGATTACATCAAACATGCATCTCAATATCATAAAGAGATAAAATACTAGTTATAACCGAGAGCATCTTGATCCTCGCAGCTTTCATAGCATATGCTCGTCTTAGTGTATAAATAAGGTGATCCACCGTCTACGTGTAATACTTCCTCACCTTTGTTTGTTGGGACACACCTGAGCCTACCTCGATCACGAAATTAGTTGGAGGCCATTGATCCTCCACGTCCATTGCCTTGAGGATTCCTAGAATCTCCTAATTCTCTTGGACAATTGGCCAAGAAATGATATGTACTTCCACATCTGAAGCACCCTCTAGTGCCCATGCAAACACTTGAATGCCACCTATGGCGTAGGGCATTCTAGGTTTCTCCTTGTCCCAGAGGACATGCCTGCAAAACTAGGTGCCTCTATAGGACATGTAACACCCCAAATTATACCCTAACAGTTTATAACATGTTTTGGGTATAATAAACGTAAAGGTATATTTATTCGGAATAAAATAAAGATAAAAACAAAAGTAGGAATATGCATAAGTTAAATTACAAATAATAAGAAGATTTGAGGCTATTGTAAAAATATTATAGAATTGATTTGCAAATATTATAGAGTTGGAGGATAAAGTAAAAATAAAGGGATAAGATCAAATAAGGATAAGACCAAAAGAAATATATTATTTTGGTCTTGGGAGAAAGAGAGAGCAAATACAAGAAAGAAGAAGAAGAAGAAGAGAAGAAGAAGATTACAGGTATGGAATTTGAGTATGGGTACGGATACATGTCTTGGGTTGTATGGAACTGTGAATATTTGTATGAATATACATGTCTTGGGTTTATAAACTCCCAATCTCATTTCTTGTTAGGATTAAGTTGAGAAAGAGGCTCTAAGGATCCTAGATATGTGCTTTGGAAGGGTCACAGTTGCAAGTTAGTTCAAAGAGAGAAAATTCCTATTTTGATCATATACAGTAGCCGGACCTTAGAACGAGTTTTAGGTCAAGTAAAGGGAATATAGATAAGTCCTTCTAATAAATTGTAGCCACATCAATTAAATTGATGTTAGGCTTTTAATTTCTAGATTTGGACCTCTGTAGACTAAGTTATAGTCCTTTTACTGAAATTCGACCCAACTAAATCAGTGGGAGTTCTGCCAATTCGGGTCAACTAGCCGGACCTTAGAACGAGTTTTTGAACCAGAAATAAAGAGAATTTGGAAGTAAGTCCTTCTTGGAAATTGTAGCAAAATCAATGAACTTGATGTTAGGCTTTTGAATTTCTTAATTCGGACTTTGGTAGACCAAGTTATGGTCTTTTTACTCTGAACGGTCAAATGGGTGCGAGTCGACCATAGAATTAGATCATGAGGTCGTCGGGGACAGCATGAAGTCGTCAGTCCTGAAGTCGTTACGCCAGAGGTCGTCGGTATTTGTAGAGTCGTCGGGTCCTGGAAAGTCGTCAGGTCTGTAAGAGTCGTCGGGACACAGCCAAGGGGGTCATCGGATCTGTGAGGTCGTCGAGATCTGAAGAGCTCAGCTCGTGAGGCCCAGTAACGCATGACCCCTCTAGCCCAGTCATATCTCGCCGTTTGAGCTAGATTTAGGTGTTGAACTCTATGGAAAGCCCATTGGAGTCAGAATCCATCCATATGCCTGGGAGATTATTGGACCAGGTGTCGGTTGAGCTCGTCACTTGATTGCAGCTCGTCGATCGGTCGACTCGTCAAGGCTACATTTGCGCGCCCGACCTCAACCCGGCGGGAAGGTCATATCTCCGCCCCGTCACGAACTCGATTTGGGTGTTCTTGGACTCTATGGAAAGCTCATTGAGTCAAGAATCCATCCATATTCTTGAAGAAGATATTAGATGTCAGACCGAGGTGTTAGACTGAGCTCGTCACTTCAGTGCAGCTCGTCAGTTCAGGTCAGCTCGTCAAGACTGACTGCGCATGACCTCCAACTTAGGAAGGTCATATCTTCTTCGTCTGAACTCGATTCGGTGTTCTTGGACTATGGAAATCAGGTAGGTCAGAATCCATCCATATGCCTGAAGATATTAGATGTCAGGCAGTGTTAGACTGAGCTCGTCACTTCGGTGCGACTCGTCGAGTTCAGATCGACTCATCAAGGCGGCTGCGCATGACCTCAACTTCGGAAGGTCATATCTCCTTCGTTTGAACTCCGGTTGGGTGTTCTTGGACTCTATGGGTCAAAATTCATCAATAGACAGCTTGATAAGATTGGAACTCATATTGGTTCAGAAAACATATGGAAAACAGTAGGCAGTACAGGTAACCATAGTTATTTGTATTATGACGCCTATTATGAATTCATAATAGCTCATTATACGGTGTAGAAAGCATAGTTATTTATGCATATAATGAAGTATGAAAATGTAAAGATATGAATAGCCCAGTTGTATATATCATATGATTAAGATAGACAATAATTATTCGAGAATATGAAATATATCTTTTGAACATAAATACATATTGATTGTGCTTAGAACACAGTAGAGGGATAGATGGGCATGCCTATTAGGGAAAATAAGTGCTTGACATACAAGTTCGATATTCCGACCCGTTTGGAGTCGATGAGATAGATCCGTTTGGATGCGGTGGCAAGAAAGTCATGCACAGCGCCTCCCGGGCCCTCGTGGATAGTCCTTTGTCTCGGTGATGATACCTTGGTATATTATATTACAATGCCCTCGGCATCATGGACCTTTGTTTCATACGGTGAATATAAACCGGGCCCTCATGAATTATAGTTTCTGTATCCACTTCTAAGGTTTATGCGAGACATGAAACATAAAAAGTGTGGTATATACAAAGGAAATGTAGAGAATACATGACATGATATAGAGAAGCGTAAGTACACGCATGTGATGTGATATCACGATTCTGAATAAAGTAAAGTCACAGTTGACATAGAAAAGTATATGGAAGATGATAAGAAATGGCTGATTATGAAAAAAGTATATATATATATATGAGAAATGTGAATCTGTGCATGCTATATGTGTTATATGCATTTGTATAAAAGTGTGGTGACTCTTAATAGAGTCATGTTCCCACTAAGTAAAAGCAACACGGGTGTTCAATCAGGTGCCAGGTACGAGAAAGAGGAAATCGGAGAGGAACGGGGCAATCCCATCGGCGGTCGAAGGCCACACATCGATAGGTGCCCACGGCTGGAAGACCTTTAGGTGCATTTTTGTATATGAAATTTTGTAAACCAATGTAAATATTGTAAATGTTGAACATTTCCATATTTGGAGCTTATATATATATTTTGTGGCACTACGAATGTCTAGATTAATTGTTGTATTATATGAATATACCAAGTGTAAGGTTATAAGTATGATGTAAAGTGACCCTCACTTCGGCATCTGTCTTAGAGTTGGGGCGTCCACCCCGGTTGAGTGGTAGCGAACATCCCGGTTGGATTCGGACACATGTCGGGTCGGATAGGAGAGAAAGGGTGTCACAGTTTAATTAGTATCGAGCCTAGGTTTAGGCGTTTCACAGAAAAGCCTAAAGTTTAGAACATGGCTGGAATAGAGTATATAAAATAGAAAAGCTGTGTTTAATGTGTGGGCGTGTGGATGTCCTTGTGTTTTGTATAGATGGATAAATCCAGAAGAAGGTATGAAGGAGTGTCATTGATAAGACGAGGTTATGTTACGAGACCTTGATAATGTACCTAATGAACCCACGAGCCTTCTTTGAGAATATCGCAAGACATGGCTCTAGGGTTTTGGATAGATTGACCTCTCACAAAGAAGCTCCAATGAGACATAGTAAAGAGACATGGAGTAAGGAGGAATTTCAACATAGGTCGAGCATGGAAGAGTCGGAAAACCAAGTGCAGTTAGAAAGCTAGATAGAGTAGAAGAGGTTAGATGTCCTCCGTCCCGAGCATGTAATGCGGTCTCACTATTGCGAGGGTGAGGCATATATGATTAGTGGAAACTAGTACTCAAAAGTCCGAGGATTCCAAATTTTGACATAGAATTCTTTGTCAAGTAGGGATAAGTATATTCTTGTGATGTATGGGGATTCAAGCGGAAGCAGTTCTAAATTTGAAACAAAGGGCTTATGGTGTGAATATGAAAGAATTTAGCCATCTTAGTAAATATGCAGAGGTGGTCCCTCAGAGGCATTTCGGTGTAGGCAGGTGTGAGGATGGGTACGCATGATTCCATCAAGAGGTGTTGGCACCTATGACTTCTCTCGAACGATTGGATTTTTATCAGTGATTGGGTCAGGCGATGAAAGTAGAGGCTAGAAGCGAGCAACAGAAAGATTTCAAAGGAAAGTTTTCAGAGCCGTCCTCACCAGGGAAAGAGCTGAAGATCTGACTCGATCGAATATAGTTCGCTTGAGGGTAGAGGCAAAGGTCCGATGTAACCGCGTAGTACGGTAGAGGTGCTTGGTTGGGTGAGGGAAATTCCAGGAATGCCCTCATTTGCCAAAAAAGGCATTTGGGGTTGCGGATATTGATAGGAGGGTGTTTCGGTGTGGGTGCCGGAGCATTTAAACACGATGTCAGAGTTAGGGATAATAAAGCCAACAAAGGAGGTAACGAGAGGAGATCTGCGACACCGCCAGGCTGTGATCGTGGTAGGTCGTAGTGGCGATCTCGACGCCAGGGGTGAGGAGGCATGATGAGCCGAGCTTGATGGTGTCACCATGCCTACGGCACCGGCCACGAGCACTATGAAGTCTCCTTGAGGATCAGAATGCTCCTGAAGTTATAGCGGGTATATTTTCTTTATATGATATAGAGATGCATGCATTGATTGATCCTGGATCTACTCGTTTCATATGTGTGCATGGAGCATGTATTTGACAAAGTACCGATAAAGGAGAAATTAGCATATGACATGCATATGGCCCCAGTCGGGTTGGGGCACAAGCGTTAGTGTGAATATCATATCTGAGAAATTGCCCCATTGTTATCTGAGCCGGAGAGTTTCATTGGTTGTCTTATACCGTCCCCGAGTTTGACTTGATTCTAGGAGATGGATTGGTTGTCTAAACAGAACTATCGTAGTTGTGGACAAAGGCAGTAGTGTTAAAATGCTCTGACCAAATTCAAGCGTAATAGTACAGGCATTGGATCAAGTGTAATGTCTAATATCATCTCCACTATGCAAGCTAGGAGATTATGAGGAAAGGATGTAGAGACATTCTTGGCTGATACTTGACTCGAGAGAGGTCAAGATTGATGTAGAAAAGATCAGTAGTAAGGGCACCGGATGTATTCACGAAGTTACGGTATTCCCACATGAGAGAGGTGGACTTAGCCATAGAAATTGTACGAGAGCAGTCCACATGTCAAGGGCACACCGTCTGAGGATAACTCAATGATTTGAAAAAATTAAGAAAGTCAATTACAAGAAGAACTTTTAGATAAAGTTTATCAGGCCGATTGTGTCCCAGCAGAGGTGCACATTTTATTTGTGAAAAGAAGATGGCACTCTACGGATGTGCATCGATTATCGCGGATTAATAAGGTGACCAGTGAAAACAAGTACCCCGTGGGGAATTGAAGATCTTTTTGATCGGTTGAAAGGCGGGAGTGTCTTTTCGAAGATAGACCTGCGATCAGAGTATTATCAGTTGAGGGTAAAGGAAGGAGATGTGCTAGAAAGGCGCATTTAGAACCGATAGTCATTATGAGTTTTTGGTCATGCCATTTGGGTTGACTAATGCAGCCGGCATTCATGGATTTGATGAATAGGGTTTCCGACCTATGTGGATCCATTGTGTTTTATTGATGGCATCCTAGTGTATTCTAAGGATGCAGGGAACATGAACAACACACGAGAATAGTCTTAGAGACGTTAAGAAAAGAAATTATATGCTAGCTACGACAAATGTGATTTTGGCTAAAGGAAGTCATTCCTAGGCATGTGTCTGCGAGGGTATAAGAGTTGATCACTGCTAAGATTGAAGCGGTTGTGAATTGGAAATCACCTCAAAATATGGCGAGGTGAGAAGTTTCTTAGGCAGCGGTTATTATAGAAGATTTGTGAGAGGCTTTTGGTCCTGCTTCTCCGCTCACCCAGAGTTACTCGGGAAAGGAATAAAGTTTGAGTGGATGAAACGAATGTCGAGGAATAGTTTTGAATAGTTGAAGATCTTTGAGTTGAAACACAGTATTGACCTCTCGGGAAAGAGTATACCTTGTATAGTGATGCTTCATGCATTGGTTTTGGATGCGTGTTAATGCAAGATGGGAAAGTAGTGGCTTATGCGTCCAGACAGTTGAAGCCACATGAACAAAATTATCCCACTCATGACCTAGAGTTGGCTGCGGTAGTGTTTGCTTTAAAAATATGGCGACACTACTTATATGGGGAAAAGTGTAGAATTTACACAGATCATAAGAGTCTCAATGCTTGAAGAGTTAAATTTGAGACGGCGGAGGTGGTTAAGAGTTGATAAAGGATTATGAGCGCATCATAGATTACCGTCCCGGAAAGGCTAATATAGTAATGGGTCTTTGGCCAGAAGGCCGAGTGGTAGCAATGTCACTCTGATGCAGTGAGGTGGAATTGGGCAGTGATGGAGCTATGTTGGCTCGATTAGGCGCCAACCACGTTTAAAGCAAATGATTATAGATGCGCAGAAAAATGATGAGATTCTGAGAAAAATTTACGAGATAGTTAGAGATGGTGACAAAGGCAGGAGTTTTTAGAAAGAAGGCTGGAAGTTTGTATTTCGAATAGATTATGTGTGCGGATGATAAAGAGCTAAGAAAAGTTGCTGTTGGGGCTCATAATGCGGTGTTACCATGCATCAGGAGAGAGAATAAGATGTACCCCGGGACTTGAAGGGTTTATTGGTGGAAAGGAATGAAAAGAGATGTGGTGAATATGTCTCTAAGTGTTTGGCTGACAGCCAAGTCAAAATCTGAACACCAGTTCCAACGAGTTTGTTAAATCCCCTTCCAATTCCTCAATGGAAGTGGGATAACACATTATGGATTTGTGTAGTTTCCCCTCCACACAACAAAACATGAAACTCTGTTTGGGTGATTATAGATGAGCTCACAAAGTCGGCCCATTATACCGGTCGGGATTGGCTATTCTATGGATCGACTAGGCGAGGTTATATGTAGATGAGATTGTGCGATTGCATGGTGTGCCATTATCTATTGTGGCCGGATAGAAAGATCCATGGTACATCAAGGTTCTGGAAGGTCTGATCGACCCCAGGCACCCGAAGCTGAATTTTGCCGGCATTCCATCCATGAAACGGATGGGCCGGTCGAAGATTGATTCGAGTGCTCGAAGGTATGCTTGAGTTGTCGCCAGGAATTTCGGGAGGTTAAGGATAGGTATATTCCATTGATGGAATTTGCCTATAACGATGGATTTTCGATCAAGCATTGGTATGGTACCATATGAAGCTTTGTATGAATTCGAAATGTAGAACTCTATGTGTTGGGCAGGTGAATGAGCGAGGCGATGGGTCAGGACATAGTAAGATACAGGAAAGAGAAGTCTGAGTTATTCGGCGGAGGTTAAAGGCGGCTGTGATCGAGCAAAGTCGTATGCTAACCTAAAGAGGAGAGATATTGAATATAAAGTGGGGGAGACAAGGTCTTCTTAAAAGGTATCACCATGGAGGAAAATTCTTAGGTTGGTCGAAAGGCAAGAGTGAATCAGTTCATGGGACCATATGAGATTTTGGGCAGTATTATTGCATGGCTTATCGATTAGCACTCCTACGAGTTGGCCAAATTACGATGTGTTTCATGTGTCGATGCTTCGGAGATAAGCTCGATGAGTCGCGCGTACTCTTAGGTCTGAAATGCAAGTATAAGAGAGAAGATTTGTCATGATGAGAGCAAAGACCATTACGGCTCGAGAGGTGGAGTTCTTAGGAACAAACAAGTACCATTATATTGAAAATTCTGCGCAACACCATGGTAGAAGAAGCTACTTGAAGGCAGAAGCAACTATAGAGGCCTGATATCGCAACTCTTCGAATCAGGTATGAATTTCGAGGACAAAATTCTTTTTAAGGGGGGGAGAGTTGTAACACCCCAAATTATACCATAACAGTTTTATAACATGTTTTGGGTATAATAAACGTAAAGGTATATTTATTCGGAATAAAATAAAGATAAAAACAAAAGTAGGAATATGCATAAGTTAAATTACAAATAATAAAGAAGATTTGAGGCTATTGTAAAATATTATAGAATTGATTTACCAAATATTATAAAGAGTTGGAGGATAAAATAAAATAAAAGGATAAGATCAAATAAGGATAAGGCCAAGAAATGTCTTTATTTTGGTCTTGGATAAAAGAAACAAATACAAAGAAAAGAAGAAGATTACGAGATGGAATTTGAGTATGGAATGCGGATACATGTCTTGGGTTGTATGGGCTTGTGAATATTTGTATGAATATACATGTCTTGGGTTTGGAAACTCCCAATCTCATTTTCTTGTTAGGATTAAGTTGAGAAAACCTGAAAAGGTCTGATATGTATTTGGAAGGTCAATTTAGATTGAACAGAAAAATTTATTTTTGATCCATATACCAGGTAATGGACCATGGAACAGGTTTTTGGACCATAAGTAAAGGGAATATAGATAAGTCCTTCTAATAAAAATTGTAGCCACATCAATTAAATTGATGTTAGGCACTGAATTTCTCGATTTGGACCTCTGTAGACTAAGTTATAGTCCTTTCTGAGGTCAGCCCGATAAATCTGGTAGGGTCGATTCTGCCAATTCGAGATTGACTAGCCCGGACCTTAGAACGAGTTTTGAACCAGAAATAAAAATTTTAGTAAGTCCTTCTTGGAAATTGTAGCAAAATCAATGAACTTGATGTTAGGCTTTAATTTCTTAATTCGGACTTCGGTAGACCAAAAAAAAGTTATGGTCTTTTACTGCGAAACGGTCAAATGCGGTCGCGAGTCGGCCGCGGGGTGCGATCGCTGTAGAGTCGTCGGAGCCTTTGTAAGTCGTCAGGTCACGAAGGAGTCGTCTGTGAAGTGGAAGTCGAACCGCTGCCAAGAATTAGTCAGGTCACAGAGGTCGTCCGGAGTCACCGTAAGGGTCGTCGGGACGTAGGGATGTCGGATCACGTGGTCGTCGGATCTGAAGGCTCGACTCGTCGATGCGACTCACGCATGACCTCGCGGAAAGTTAAGTATCTCCTTACAGACTCAGGTTGGGTGTTCTTGGACTCATCGGCTTCATTGGAGTCAGAATGCATCGAAGTATGACTGAGGAGATTATTAGATGTCAGGCCAAATTAATCGGACCGGCTCGTCACTTGATTGCAGCTCGTCGATCCGAGTCGACTTGTCAAGGTATTGCGCATGACCTCCAACCGGAGTCATATCTCCTTAAATCTGAACTCGATTTGGGTTCTTGGACTCTATGGAAAGCTCATTAGTCAGAATCCATCCATATGCCTGAAGAAGATATTAGATATCAGACCGGGTGTTAGACTGAGCTCGTCACTTCAGTGCTATTTCGTCGAGTTCGAGTCAGCTCGTCAAGGTATTGCGCATGACCTCCCAACTTCGGAAGGTCATATCTCCTTACGTCACGAACTCCGATTTGATTGTTCTTGGACTCTATGGAAATCCCCATTGAGTCAAGAATCCATCCATATGCCTGAAAGATATTAAATGTCAGGCCGAGGTGTTAGGCCAGGCTGCGTCGCCCGGTGCGGCTCGTCGATTCGGAGCTCGTCGAGGCCGACTCGCATGACCTCCAACTTCGGAAGGTCATATCTCCTTCGTTTGAACTCCGATTTGGTGTTGGACTCTATGGAAGCCCATTGAGTCAAGAATTCATCAATAGACAGCTTGATAAGATTGGAACTCGCATATTAGTTCCATAAAACACGGAAAACGATGGCGAGTACAGGTAACCCATAGTTATTTGTATTATGAGCTATTTTATTATGAATTAATAAATAGCTCGTAAAGTATACGAGTGTAAGCATAGTTATTTATGCATATGAAGTATGAAAAATGTAAAGATATATGAATAACTGATTGTATATATATCTCATATGATTACCAGATAGCCAATAATTATTCGGGAATATGAAATATCTGCGAACATAAAATAAATATTGATTATGCCTTAGAACTGGTAGAGGGATAAGATGGGCATGCGTAGGAAAAATAAGTCTGCGACATACAAGTTCGATGTCAGGCCCCGTTTGGGTCGTGAGATGAATCCCGTTTGGATCACGATTGGCCGAGAAAGGGTCACCTGGCGCCCTCCGGGCCCTCATGGATGATCCTTGTCTCGAGCATTGATGATACCTTCGGGTATATTATATTCTGGCGCCTCAGGGCCCTCATGGACCAGACCATCACCGGTGAATATAGGCGCCTTCGGGCCCTCATGAATTATAGTTTCACGTATCCGCCCAGGTTTTATGCAGGACATGAAACATAAAAAGAAATTGGCCAGGTATATCTGAAAAATGTAGAGAATCGTGACATGATATGAAGCAGCAGCGCTATGTGATGACGTATCGATTACAAGAATAAGAAATGCAAAGTACAAGTTGACATGAAAAGTATAGATGATAAGAAATGAAGCGATTATGAAAAGTATATATATATATGAAATGACAAAATCTTACATTACATGCTATATGTGTTATATGCATTTGTATAAAAGTGTGGTGACCTTCTTATTAGAAGTCATATTCCCAGCCCAGCGTAAAAAGCACTTGGGTCATTCAATCGTGTAGGTCTGAAAGGAAATCGGGAAGAGCAGGGCAATCCATCCCAGCGGTCAAGGTCACACATCAATAGGTGCCTTGGAAACCTTTAGGTCTTATTTTGTATATGAAATTTTGTAAACCAATGTAAATATTATGAAATGTTAGTTTATTTCATATTTAGACTTGTATATATATTTTTATGTCCGTGCTCTGAGTGTAATACAAGTTAATTGTTCTTTGATATATGAATATGCAAGTGTAAAGATTATAAGTATGATAAAAGAGTGACCCTCACTTGACATCCTATACTTGAGTTGAAGTCACAATTTAGTGGTATC